>VYXC01001038.1:19424-56039 GCA_013397175.1 Platysteira castanea
CAGTCAAAATGTGCCCTAGTCATGGATGAGCAAATCTCAGTTGTCTGGGGTTACTGAAGGGAGTAGTTTAGAGCTACATAGCACCCACTGCAAGTTAGAGAAAAAAAGGCCAGAATTGTTTCACAGTTTTTAGTGCTGGTTTTCAATGAAGCCAATATTCAATGACACATGTTGCCATTTTACCCTAGGTGTCTGACAGCTGCCAATCCCTGTTTCCAGTCCCCAGGGCGATAATCAAGAAAAATATTTAATGCTACAGAGATTTACACACCTTCTTAGCTTTCCACGGTGAATAGTTTCATTGACCTCAGCGAAACTATGTAGGAGGTGTAAAGCTAAACATGGAGGTTTTAAGTCTTTGCAAGATTTTAGTTTAAATCTCTCTGTTTTCAATGGCACATAATAAATCCTTCAAGAATTGGTAATGTCATCCAAGCAGTATGCTTCCTGCCCAATAAAGCATTTATCTGAAACCCAGTAACCAAGGAACACTTGTGTATACACCTTTTCTTCCTCTTGGAATATTACCTGATGTTTGATCACTGTTTCTCCACCTAGTTTTAGTGAGTGGTATAAAAATATTAGAAACCTGAAGCATGGTTGGTGCAAGGATTATTATGCTGAATGACAAAATGGTCTGAATATGTTATTTTTGTTCTTAATGTTTTTGAAGCACTTTCATGAATTAGATATTAGTTTATTCATAAGTGATGATTTCACAGCTAAAATGCCGCAGATTTAGATAGACTTCGAGCCTTTAGCCTCTCTCTTGATCCAGTTCATGGGTCATTGCTATTATGGCAATATAGACAGGCAATAATCCATCAAGAAACTGGAGTGATGATCATCAATCTGTTTCACAAAGTATTTTCAGTTTTCCAGTTGCCACAGTGAGCCCGAGTTGGCCCTGGTAATCACATTTTTCTAGGTAATTGTTTTCCCCACTAGTTGTCACTGTTCACAAGTTGTGGTTTACATCCTGCATATGCTACATATTTGCATATTTGCCCACTGCCACAGTGCTCTGCTGGTGGCTATCTTTGAGGACAACCTTGAAGATAGGCTCAGTATAAGTAAAATGAAGCAGACTGTTTTTCATCACTCAAACATGCAGCCTTTCTTGCAGCTTAGACTGCAGTTCTGTATGAGACCTCGCTGCCTCCCAAAGCATAATGCACTTAGTTGCAGATGAATGTGTCCTAAAACCTCCCTTAATAATAGAAGCAGCCACTTTTATGCATTCCTTGCAATACTCTCAAGTCTCTCTTCCTTTCTATTAATGCCTGGAAAATTTAAGTTGGGGATTTGAGCTGCCTGCCCTACATCACAACTGAGATTTGGAAGAGAGACAGGAGCTCAGGAATGCCACTCAGAACCCATACACTTGTGGGGTACACCCACAACCCATTGCTTTTGGGTAAGCAATGTTACCCAAAAGACCTCTTAAGATTTGTTGGCTATCTAGTTTGGCACTTTTTTCATGGGAATTTACCAGGTATCAACAGCATCTAGAATTTTAATAAAGGATGTGAACATAAACCATATTTTGTCTTTGCAGACTGAGCTTGGTGAAATTATTATGTCATACCCTAAACTGTGTGTCTAGCTATTCATAGTCCCTTTTTCTGAATTGATATTAGTTATCAAACAATTAATTTTGTTAGTCAGTCAATACTCAGGTTTCTTTAACATCCTAGTATTCCAGTTTCTGCCCTGTTCCCATTGAATCATGTGACACCTTTGCTATTGATTTCAGACAGCATTGCAGGAATCTGCCCATTCTCACATGGACTTCCCTTGCTTAGGTATACAGTTGAGTTGGTGCTGGAAAATAAGTTGTAGTAATAACAAGCCACAATTCTGGAGAAGTGTTGCTAAATGCAGCCCTCAAGCAGCAACCCCCACGCTGTTTACTTCAGGTTAATGGTGAAAGAGCACAACTAAAGAGAATGAGCCTCTCTGTGCAAAGTGCCAGAGTACTTGAGAGGAGTGAAGGCTGAAGGATGGGGAACTATGTGGACTGCTGAAAAGCAACAGAAAAGTGGGAAGAGTAACGACGCTTTGCCTGACAGCAGAGTCACAGAATCATGGAACCAAAGGACTATTGAGTTTGAAAGGGTCATCTGGTCAAATTCCACACACACCCCAGAAAGGCCACCTGTAGCTAGTTGCTTGGGATGGGCATATCTGGATGTATTTTTTAGTATCTCCAAGTATGAAGACCACACCTGTGGACTTCCTATTCATTCTTGTGCTCAGCCACCCTTACAGTTCCCTGCTGATGTTCAGAGAGAATCCCCCATTTTACAGTTTGTTCCATGTCCATTGCCTCTGGACCTGTCACTGGGCATGACTGAAAAGGAGTCTGTCCTCCTTGCACCCTCCCCTCAGTTATAGATTGATGAGATACACCTTGAGTCTGCTCTTCTCTAGGCTCAACAGTCTCCACTCTCAGCCTCTCCTCAGAAGCATGGTGCTCAGGAGGAACTTAGAGAGACAGAACAAGAAAGTGATGATCAGTGTGAGCAGAAGCTGGAGTGGAGCTGAGTGAGTGGCTGCAGAGGGAAAGTATGTCTGTCACTGAAGTAGGAACTGAAGGAAAGTTAGACTCCTTTTTCCACCAACAGTGCTCTTCTGCATCTTGCCTGTGAGAAGACAACCATGGATTTACTGAACAAGGTGAAAGAGGGAATATTTAAAACATATGCATGCACACTTGCACCACCCCTTATAGCACACTCCAGTCATGCTCCTGAAGTCATCCTGCTGCAGTATGCCCTGACTGATGAACACTAAAGCAGAAGGCTTTACTGTGAGCAGCATGTGCCAACCAAGGACCTACAGAAGGGACAGATATACTGAAGTAGAATCTGCCCTCAGAAATGCATATTTAGTATGGCCCCAGAATGAAGTCAGTGCATCCAGCCACTGGAAAATATTCACATGTATCAGCTTTTCCACCACTAAAGAACCTTTGCTGGCTTTAACTGCAGCTTTATAAATCCTAACAATTTTTATGCTCACAGGAAACCAATTGTTTACACGTGACTAATTTCAGCATGATGAATTTAAGCATATGAGTGATTCTGGAAACCAACAGTGGAACCCTGAAGCATCTTGTATTTTTGTTTTTTTTCTAGTAGAAAGGTGTGAATATACATTCTCTACAGTGTTTACACCTGCAAAACCCTCCAGAATGAAGAAAATATATTCCTCAAAACTGTATATCCCTTCCAAAGCCAGTCATAAGCTTCACTCTGACCTCAATATTAAGGCTTTATGCTATGAGTAGATTGCTAAGTTTATGTTGGCATTATTGGAAGTATCATCCGTAAATCCCAGTTCACTGGAGTAAGAATATACTACTTCAGAGGTCGTATTTTACAGAGACTTGAAAATCTGGTACTTGACAACCCGCTATTGAAGACAGTTACCTCTATTCATGGTTCATTTACTGTAAAACCAGTTTAAGAATGTATAAATAAGCATGTACAAAAAAAAAATTTACTAGGCTTTTAGGAGGCTCAACAGTTTCTCACTCCTTTCATATTGGTCCAATAAATTTCTTAACTACAGTAAAATTTAACATCCTCTACACCCAGATGAGAGCAAAGACAATACCAAAAATTATTTAAATTATCCAGACTACAGACACTGTTTCTTACTTAAACTAGATATGAGAAAAATAATCATGAGAGCTAGAATAGAACTGTTCTCTGTACATATCTTTCACTAAAAAATCCCCATCCTTATGGTACTTTGATAATGTATAATATATTATCAAATGGTAACTTCATGCTTTTATTCATCAACAATACAAGAAATTATGGCACTTGGAAATCAAAAAGATATTAAATACAAGAGGTGAAGGTTACTTTTGCTTGAGAAAGAGCAAAGTGTGGTTTTCAGTCCACAAATCCAGTGACTCACTCAACAAAGAAATAAATAACATCAGTAGCAGCAATGACCTCTCTCAAACTCAAACAAAAAGCAAAATACTCTTTTTAATTCCTGCCCCAAATTCCTTTAATTTCATAACTCATTGCAGCAAAACTGTGTTTTAATTTACCATGGGTTTGTTACAGTGTCCCTGTGACTGCTGTGAATAACAGTCTTCCAGTAGCAAAACCCTGCAAAAAAGATAGTCTCCAGTAGGTATTGTTCAGTAGAATGAGGCTGATGGAATTGCTTGCTAATCTCACCATAAGAACTTGACTTTGATCTTCCTTTAAGAGTCAGATTTTGACTGGCTTGGACAACGCCACTTAGTTCAGTTTTGCCCAGAAGTTCATAAAATACTTTACATTATGGATGTTCTGCAAATGAGGAAAGAAGACTGTTTCAAGGGAGCAAAGCTGAAGAGGAAACTCAATCTGGTTTCCTTTCCACTAGCAGTCCTTGCCACTGTATAAGTCGCCAGGCACAAATTGTTCTGAGAGTGCACAGAGGGGCAGGCGGCTTTCCTTCACTCTCACTGCTTTGTGTGCGAGCAAGGAAATGCATTGGTTCCTGCCCTTCTCTATCCACAGTTGTTTCTCCCTCCCTAGGGGTAGGAGAAGATGCAGCCCTGGGATTTTGCTCCTCACTGCTGAGAGGTGTTGAGCTGCCCCAGGGATGCAGGTTCCCTCCCGGGGATGGACACCTGCCGTCATTTTCACTGGAATGGGCCAAACTGGTACTGTCCTTACCATCAGCTTTGAGAGACACAGTAAACCTTTAATACACTGCTTTGAAGATGAAGAGTAACATAGAGAAACACATAGCAACAACAGTCTTCAGCCGCTGGCAGTAACAATAGGTGCTGGTACTTACCCGAGGAGCTTAACTTCTGACAGGAGAGTGGCCAAATACTTCCAGTTATGAGCAAATTTTCTAGAACAGTGATCATACCACATTTAAAAGGCTCAGGCTGCTGCTCTCGAGCAAACCCTTTGGTTTGCCTTTGGGTTGGCTGGAATCAAATACTTCACAGCACTCAAAAGTTAAGAAATTCAACAGCAGCTCTCCTGCCAGCACTGAACAGTCCCTCCACAAGCACTTCAGTGGTCGTTTCCTCACAAGCAGCTTGTTCTTTGCTCGTTATTACTTCAACAACATGACTATTTTCCCTTGATTTATTCCTCTCCGCGAAAATCTGCACAGCAAATCCCTCTCGGGTAGACACGGCATCACCGGGAAGGTTGACTCCTCGGCTTTGGGGCTCCGGGCACTGCGGAGCACAACTCCCGGCGAAGCCGAGCCGTGCTGAGTGGGGCCGGGCAGACGCCGCGACGGCACCGGCGGTGGGACACATCTCCTCCAACCCCGCCGGCCGGAGCGGAAGAACGCCCGGAAAGTGTCAGCACCCGACGCCGCCGTGTCCCGGCTTCGGGCACCCTGAAGCAGGGGGCAGCCCCTGGTGTCACCCCGCCACCCCCTGCCCCGCCAGTCTTCCCCTTACCTTCCTCTCCGGCTCGTTCAGCCTCCAAGGAGCGGAAGGGAGCGGCGCCGGAGCGCTGGTGCCGCTGCCCAGGTGAGCAGGGCGGGCACGGCGACCGCCACCACCTTCCCTGGGCCCGGCCCGCCCCCGGAGCTCCCGCCGCCGCCCCGCGCCCGGCCCCGCTCTGCTGGAAGGGCTCCAGAAAGAGGAGTTTCGCCTCTGAGCCTGCCGTGGGGAAGGAGCGCAAAACGGCTTCCCCGGGTTATCCTGCCCACACGGGCCTCCCCTCTTGCCCTTGAGCTGTACTGATCATTGTTTGCCCTGATCGGGAACGTTTAGCGATGGGGTAAAAGCACCCGGGAAAGTACAGCAAACCAAGTGCTCTGAGCCTGGCACGATTCACATGGCTGAGAGTTACACAGCCTTTGAGACAGAGTGGTAAATCCACACACAGAGCTGATAGCTCGTTGATGGTGCTTTCCAGGATCCTCCAGTAAAACCCAGAAGGAGAGGGGTCACAAATTGCATGGAGTTGAGAGCAGCATAACCATGATCTGGACCAAATCTCAACTGCCAGAGGTGGGACTGGAAACATACTTCAAACAGCCTATTTTCATCTTTGAGATATTCTAGTATACAGCAAGTGCGAGGTAGGTGGAAAGCATCATCTTGGCAACGACATCTTTGGGCTTGACTCAATTCTCTCACTTCGTTACTCTTCCTCTCATGCCTTAAAAACAGCTAATGTCTGTTTTTCCTTTTGGAGTATTGCTATTTCTGCAGTCCATTAATATTGTCAGTGCGTTGTAGAGGCACACAAGGCCTCAGTGAGGGAACTCTATAAGACACTCAGACAACATCACAAAAAACAATCCCTAGCCAAAAAAAAGTCAAGGGCTTGCACACAAGGCAGTGGAGAGCATGTGAATATCACAAAAGCAGAGCAATATTAAAGATGATTGGGAGCTATGGGACAAGTAGTGGTCAAGTCACAGCAACTGTCTAGCCAAAACCACCAAAAACCACACCAACCACTACACAAAATAAACCCAGCGCACTGAACCTGTGCAGAAAAGTAGTTCTAGACAGGAGAAGCAGAACCAGCATGGATCAGCAAGTTCTGTCAGATTGAGTGAATATGGGGCTGTGAATATGGGGAAAGATAAGCACATGGCAGCACAAAGAAGCACATGGCAGCACAGACCCTGGGGGGAGGAGGTGTCACACGGCAGGCCCCTATGGAGAGGAGCCTGCCAGAAGCCGACAGACGGGTGAGCAGTGCATGATCACCCCACAGAAGGACATTTAGAAAGTGATTTGCTGACGTCGCAGTACAGGATGGGCTGTGGGGTGAGAGTTACCATGAAGGGAGGTCCTGTGTCTTGAAGAAGTGTATAAAATCAGCTTGTTCCTTTGAATAAATGATCCAGATCAGAGATTCAGATCAATTCAGATGCAGGAACCAGAAGCAGATTCAGATTAAGTCTGAATTTCAATCACCGACATGTGAAGATCTGCCTTATTTCTAGGGAAAAGGTCACAGTCAGCAAATACAATCCTTGACCTCTCCAGAAACCCTAGACAGTGCACATATTGAAATGTCCCCAAAAGCAGGTCAAAACATCCCCCTTTTTGTAGCCATACATCTGCAAGAGCTGTTGTCTGGGAGCTCATGCCCTTGACACTCCCTCAAAGGTCCTGGTCCTGCATGGATGTGGTGAATGAGAGCCTCAGCTGCACACAGCCATGTTCTTGGATACCTGGGACTGCAGCCCTGATATGATTTCAGAGGAGATATAACCTTTCTTCTTCAGAACCTCTGCAAAAGTGCCAGGTGTCAACCAGCCAACCAGAAATCTCAGAATCAGCTTTGCCGAGTTATTTCCAATAATTGTCAGAGAAGAAAGCACCACAGTCTGCCCTGGGAGCCTGCTTCCCCAGGTGGACAAATTAGGGACTAATTAATTGCTCTTGCCATTCTGTGCAGCCATGTTCTCTTTGTAACAAAAACCCCAAAGAAATATCTTACCTAGACACTGCATCACAATCAGGGCAGGGTGCTCATCTGGACACAGGGGCTCAAAAGTGCCCCCAGCACTAAGTTTTGGATACAGCAACAGATATTTCATAGTTTCCTCACAGTCCTTTCCCTGCATTTCTCCTTCACTATTTTTTTAATGCAGTCCCTATATACCAGCTTGAATTTAATCTCTCCTCAGGTTTTCAGCTCATTACAAGAACAAACAGAAAAAAAATCATTAAGGTTTGATGTTAGAAGCCGAGGTAAACAGATACCTAACAATACTCTCCAGCAGAGCACAGCTGGATGAACAGGGCACTGCCTGACAGAGATTTATCATTTGATGTGTACTTAGAAAAGTATTGCTTGTGGCTAAGAAGGAACCATATTCAGAGAGGAAGTGTCATTCAATAACAGTAATAATAATAACACTAATAATATTAATAAATAATAACAGTAACAATAGTTATAGATTTACATTCCTGGACAATTCACTGACATTTTATATAAAAGATAAAGGTGACAAAGCTGTGGGCTTTATGCTGCTTTTTCGGTGTCTAGTTCTTGGGCACTCTCAGTCCCACTTCTTAAGCCTGGTTTTCAGAACCACGGGGGATGAAATGGAATCACTGGTCACTTGAGAGTGAGGGGTGTGAGTTCAAAGAGTTTCCAGCAGACTTCAGACTGTCCTGATAGCATTTGACTTTGATGGGACTGCTAACGTGAGTGAAAGGCTGCAGGATACTTCACTAATCCTCTTATCTATAGGCTTCAGAATGTATTTAATTTGCCATAGTTAATCTTTCACAGTGTAATCTTTGTATGCAGTCAATGCCATAATATTTTAAGTACATATCAGCTGATGTTATAAATTGTATTAGTTGATATATACAGTAGCTTCTTGTCTTGCCTTGGAGTGGTTCACTGGTTGGCAGATAATCCATTTATTGTTACACATGTGGTCTGATGGAACTATTTTATGTTCTTATGAAGTAATGAACAGTAATTAAATATAAAAATAGTATAAAAATAGCACAGCAAAACTTGTAAACTACAATCTAGAAAGCCACAAACATCACACAAGGCAAATACTCATGAGGGATATTACTACTCTCTAGATTTATTGCAAACCAGAAGAGAACACTACACAACACTGAAGAAGAATTACAGATACTGAAATGCCCAATTCAAGGAGCCAGAATTAAGCATTCTAAGATATTTTTGTCTAGAATAGGGAACATACATTTCACCATGTATTTCAGATGAGATTTTCTTACTCTCAAGTATATTTAGGACATCTAGGGACAGGTCCTTTTGTCAGCATGAAGACATTGTTTTGTTCTGTGATTATGCATCATTGGTGGATCATCCTCCTGGTTCTGTAGTAAGCAGCGCCATTTAGAGAATTAGAGGAAGGAGACTTTCTCTAATTGGGAAACAGTTTAAAGGAACTCACTTGTACTATGTTCTTCAAAAAATAAGGAATCGCAGAGCAAACTCATATTAAAAGTGTAAAATAAAAATCTTCTCTAGCTCAAGCAAAGTTCTCTGCACTTTTTGGTGTCTCCCATAAACAAACAGTAACTAATAGCTTTGGGAATTTGCTGTTGAGTATTCACTGACATAAATTTTGCTATAAAATAGTACCAGGAGTATTCATCTTAGCCATTGTACGGGAATTCTTCTTCTCATTTTGGCAGGCTGTGTACTTACTGACGATATCTTCCATCCTGGAAAGACATGAACATGGCTTTCAAGAGCTACAAATATTTGGCAGAATCCTGTTACTTGGCCGGGGCACAAAAGAAGGAGCGACATGAATCATCCTGTGCCTGTAATCTCTCAGGGTAACACTTCAAACACACAAATTCACTATTTCAGAGCACTCCACTGCAGGACTGTGTTGTAAGCAATCCTTTGTCAAAGACGATTATTACATCACAGACTGTGTACTTGTGTGACACCCATGGATGGATGGGCAGGCACAGGGCTCACGCCAATGTAATTATGATGAATACAAACTTCACGTGAGTCACTGACACTTTAAAAACTAAGCAGTTCTGGGACAAAAGATAATACACCTGTGCAAAATGTGCGTTAAAACGATGTTTACAAATGGATGCTTCTGCACCTGCTAGAATACAAATATTTTAACAGGTGCATTTGAAAACTCTCCATAAGAAAACACTACCCAGCTCATTGTACAGAAAGAATCTAATTTTTTCATCTCTTTGCAATAATGCAATGAACTTGCACAAATACAATCGGTCCTGAACAACTAATGAGACAGACACAGCAGAAAGAATCCTTTCCATTGCATGTTATAATGTCTAATGCAGAGCCATTGCACCAAAAAATAGTGTGTACAGATGTGCAAGTCATGGCTTTCTACAAACAGACTCAGTTTAGAAAGTTTGACCCTCTTTTTGGCATTTTTGCTTTCTAATACACATATGGATGAATTAGTGTAGCACATACAAGAATAAGTTACTCTAGGAATGACTAAATTGATTTCATTTTAGAAATACAGTGAAGGTTTGCTAGGTCCAGCAGCTGGCAGAAAAAAGTCACCAAACAATTCTACTTCATGTAACATTAAAACTGTATATCCTTCGCATACACTAGCTTCAGCATACCTACAAATTAGTTGTAGTTATGGTCAAGCTTGGAGAAAAACAGTTTCCAGAGCAGGAATTTAAAAACAGCAATATTTAAAGAAAAAAAAAACCATCATAAAAAGCATGATAAAACATCACAATTTGTAAAGGATCTGGTGGCAGAACCATACATTTCTCTCTGAGCTGCACAGTCCTGTCTTTCATACAACAGCTGCAATCTGCTTACTTCCACAAGCAATGAAGATGACTCATGTTGCCCCCCAAGAAGCATCCAAGCAGTGTCTTCACTACTTTCTTCCCAGCTATGGTAGTAGGTGTGTTAAAAACATATCTGCACAAAAGCCACAAAAGTCTTTTGCACATGGCAAATGAGAGTTTAAAAAGCTGTGGTGTGTTCAAGACATAATGCTCTAAGGACAGCAACAAAGAGGTGCAGTTACCCCTTAGTGCCTTAGTCCTGAAGGCAGCCTGAAATTTCATAAACCTGGGGGATAGAGTCACTGAAGTGCCTGCTGCATACCAATACTTCTACGCACAAAGTGGCAACATGAGATCTGCCAAGTCAAGAACTCCCAGTCTGGTTGCAGTCTGCAGTTCATCTAGCCTGTAGACTCCACAGGGGTATGGATGGATTGCTGGAGGGGTGGTAACCAGATCCTACCTATCTTGCCACCTTCTTTGCCATTGTGCTGGGTTGCTGTATGTGCTCTGCACAGCTGTGGAGCGCCTTTTGTGCTTAAAGCAGCTGAATGTGCTTCCCTTTAGGAGGCTGGCTGGTTACTCACAGGCCCCTTAGGCTGGAAAATCACACCACACAGACTGAGATCTCCAGAAGCAAAGCACTCCTCACAGAACTCACAGACAAAGGCAAAGGGACTACACGGTTGAGTGACAACTTCTGGTGCAAGGACAAAAGTATGAAAGCTACCATTCTTCTCCAGTTTGTTTCTGGTAACAGAATAAACACACGAGATTGCAGGTCAGAGGGCAGTCCTACCTACCTCTGGAAACCACCTCCTAGAAAAACCTAAGGAAGTAAGACCATTTGCAACAATATACAACTCTTAGAAACTTGTTTGCTGACCTAGACAATTTTCATCCACAAGTCAAGTAGGTAAAATATTCTTTATTTGCAGTTGCAAATCACTGTGTGCAATGTTTACAGGCTCATATCAATAAACCAAGTTCAAATCCATTTTAAAATCTGACCTTTAAAATTACATAATGGGTTTCTTAGTGCACTGAATGAGGGAGATTATTTTCCATAGAGTATTATTTCAGATACTAACAAATACCACAACTTCAGCTAAAGAAGGAAACAAACCCCAGTAAAAAAATCATGCTGCCTTAGACTTACGACAGTACTCATTAATTTTTATTAAAATATGCTTTTGCAGAGACTACCCTGCCTCAGTTTCCCTTCAAACTTCCAAATTCATCCCATTGTTCCTCCCTTCCCTGTTTCTCTTTCCACCTCCGTGAGCATTTTCTATCTTACAGTTTTTGCCCTTTTGCCCCAACTGTCTACAGAGTCACACTTTGGGTTTCTATTCCAAAAACCTTTTCCTCAGCAATAATAGTGTAAAACTACTGCCTTCTCACACTATCCTTCTCTCACCTCCAAGATTTTGGATTATGCTGTTTGCTTTCTCTACCTAATTTTCCTGTAATTAAGTGGTGACCCCTTAAATCAGCTTTCTGCTTTATGCTTTCTCGCTATTCCATCAAACAGTTCTTTTAAAGGCTGATGATATTCCCATCTATCTAAGTCCTCCCTGTTGCTGGAAGATTCAGTAGTGACAGTGACCATTCACTCACAGGGCAATCATGATTTTTAGCTGATTGAGCACAACCAGAAGTATGATTCTAATACAAAAAAGATCGGAAAAAATAAATGATCAAATAAAACCAAGAGAGAAAAATTATCCAAAAGCAGTTCTGCCTTCTCCTATCTGTGATCATTATCACATGTTCATCCCATCTTATGACCAAGAGTACTTGGATGATCAAAATTAAACTAGCTAACTGTATACACATGATACTTCTGCCCATTGCAAGACCATCATCTATAGTTACTGCTGCTCTTTCACTCACATGACTCTGAAATACTACTGATCAATAATACTGAAATGGGTGGCTTTCTCATCTTGCTTTGTACAAGGAGTAGTTTAGCATCAGCTAGCACTTAATAAGACCACAATTATACAGATAGATTTGCTTCAGTGGAAGGTCAACAAAACCTCGCTGAAGAAACTGTGATACCCAGTCTGCATAGGACAGTGAAGAAAAGAATCAGAGGTACAATCTATTCTCAAAGGGAGTGAATTCACCGAAACTCTAAGAAAGCTCCTTGTCTTTGTCCTTGAAAAATTACATTCCAACCCAAGTAACTAAAAACTCTGGCTCACTCTGGAACAATTTCCTACACAATACGCCTGCAGAGCTGTATACAGCAAAGGCACTCAATTCTGTATCCACAGGGTGGTCAGGCACTTTTCCAGAACTATTTCTTTACAGAGACTTTATCTCCTTTTCCTAACCCATCTTTGAAAATTGCCAGTAGCCTACAGTCATACACACTTTTCTTCTTGTCCTTCAGGTTCTCTCTTTCCTTCCAATCCACTCATTCCATGAATTCCCTAAAAAGTGGGCTTGGTTTTGGTTTGGGTTTTTTTTGACCTAGAATCTCTTAAACCTATCTTTAATTAAATAACAGTTCTTTACAGTTTCGTGGCCTATCTTGTAGACTGAAGCAGAAATGGGGAATAACAATAATGTTTGGGTTTTGTTGGCACTGCCTAGGTATGTGGTGTTCTACAGATTACTCAATTACTGCTAAAGCCTACTTAATCTGTGAGGCTGTTTGCTAGCTGTTCAGACGTTCTGATTATGTAAAATTTCCTATCTTTGTCCCTGGAGAGTATAGAAGAGTGCACACACAAATTTTTGAAGTCACCACAAAGGCTCCCACAAGGTGGAGGTTTTTAACACAGGATGACATTACACAGTGGAATGAAATGTACTTATAGAAGAGTGGCAACATTTATCATGCATGAGGCTTATGCAAGTTCTGTGCATTTGCTTAGGCGTTTTACTACTGGTGAAAGATAGTTTTAGGACATGGAATGTCTTCTTGCATGGGAAATGGAAGTTGGTGTGTTTGGAGAAGGCATATATGCTTATTTCTCAGAAGGGGACAGAGAAGGGAGTGAGTCATGTACTACAGGTTTGCTTACCCTGCAGTGGTCCTGAATTCCTGGATTCTATCACATCTGTTTTAATTACCTGGAAGCTGTTGTTTAATTCTGATTTTACATTTGCAGAGCAGTAAGGCATGTTTGGCCATATGAGGATCCACACAGTAAGGCTATTTGTGCTGCGCTGATCATTAGAATAACGCCACAGTGATGAACAACTAACTCATTCAGCAAGAACCCCTTACCTTGCAGAAGCTCTAAATAAAGAGACAGAGTGAAAAGAAACAAGCAAATAAACAAACCAGCCAAAACAAGTAGGAACCTGAGAATTAAAGGCATGGGTAGCTGCACGGAAGCCCCAAATCTCTGAAGCGATTTATAACTTCCCAGTAACACTGCTATCTGAGCACCCTCTAGTGGCCGAGAATAAACAGGTCCAGAGATGAAAATGTGATCCCACACGTGGATGGACGCAAAAGAACGTAGGGTCTCATTGACTTTGTTTGGACAACTGATCACTGTATGTATGTTTTCGTTTGGAAGACAGGGGAACAACTCAACGTTCAAAAAAAAAAATCTAATTATTTATCTTTTTGTGTTGTGTTCCCAGCATTTCCTTAATTTTCATGTCATCTGACCTGTTAAAGACTTCTGTTCATTTAAAACTACTCTACCAATTTGTTTTAAACTAATTTTCTTTGGAATGTGAGATTAAAATCAAATGAAAATTATTAAGACAGTATAACAATACAGAGGGAGATATGGAGGGAACAGAAGTCAATTTTGAACTGATTTCCAACATACCTGTGGCATCAAAGTGTATTTTAACTTAATTGCAGAACATACTGCATTTGTTTGGTTTGAATGCAAGGCTATTCACTATTTTGCACCTGTATTTAACCTGGAAAAAGAGTGAAGAGTGATCTAATCTGTAGTGTTTATACTTCACAGCTTTATAGTTCCACATTTTTCAGGAAAAATTTAAACTTAATTTTACATATGTACATATTTTTACATAAGTACAGAATATGTTTCATGTTTGCTCTTTTCTGCAATTATTTGACTTACAGTCTGTTATCAGTTGAGCTCAATGTTCAAGAAGTGTAAAAACAGTTTACTGTTTGTTCTGGTTTCAGCTAGTGTAATTTCTTCTCAGTAGCTGTGACAGTGCTGTGTTTTGGATTCTAAATGAGAATGGTGTTGATAACACACTGATGTTTTGGCTTTTTACTAAGTTCTGTTTATTCTAAGCCAAAGACTCTTTTTTCCCCTTGTCTCGTGCTCTGCCAGTGAGGAGGTAAAAAAACCAAACTGGGAGGGAGCATAGCTGGGACAGGTAACCCAAAGTTACCAAAGGGATACTCCACACCACAGAACATCATGCCCAGTATATAAACTGGGGGGAGTTACTTGGAAGGGGGGCCAGTCTGGGTTTGGGAAGGGTGGTCTGTCACTGGTCATTGCGTGTTGAGCAATTGCAGAGTGCAGCACTTTTTCATTTTTATCTTTATATTTTTTCCTTTTTATTTCCATTATTATTATTATTTACCATTACTATTGTATTTTACTTTATTTTCAATCACTAAACTGTTCTTATCTCGACATACAAGTTTTATTTCAATTCTTTCCCCATTCCACCAGGGTGGGAGGGGAAGAGAGGGGGCCTTGATGGCATGGCTGCATGGTGTTTTATGTCCAGCTGGACTTAAAAATACTATTAAAAGAAATTAAAATTCACCTGAGATAACATGAGACCTCTTTTTCCTATGGAAATCTCACATATTTACAACATTTCTAGATCCACCAGACATAATTCCTGGGGACTTTGCCACAGTAAAAGCACATGTAATTAGAAAGAGTTGAACTAGTGCTGTCAGACAGAAATCCAGCTTTTATATTCTCTTATCTCTACTACAGCTTACCTAACTAAGTTTCCCACACCAGGAAAAATTTTTTTCATGTGTGTATTTCTTGGATTCCTATGGAAAATGACTATGTTCTCAGGCTTATGGATGGAGATGAGAAAATGGAAAATATGTGCCAGATGAAAAGTATGGAAGACAATAACCGTCCTAAGTAATTTAAAAATCCAGGGCAAAATATCACTCCAAAATGGTCAGCAGCCTGGAAGGTGGAGATCTAAATGCTGGAGTATTTCAGACAGCTCACAAAAATCTTTTGACCTGTCCTTGTTCAGAGTCCTGAGCACAGCCATGATGGTCCACTAAAAATGCATATTTCTTCTTAACCAGTCATCTACTGAGAGAAAAATCAAAGTGAGAACCCCAGCAAACGAGTCTAGTTACCAATTATCTTTTAGTTTTTCATCTTCTCCTTAAATATGTGAGAGATATACCTTGATTAGAAGATATGTAGCAGAGGAATTTTTGGTGGAGCACGTATTTCAGAAATACAAGCAGAGAAAAAAAATCTTCATTACAGTTAATTACAGTTAAAATGGATTTGGAAGGGAAAGTACTCATATTTTAAAGGCAGTCATGAAAAATGTAATGAGAGCCAGACCCTGATCTGCACCTACCCCAGTTTGCACTGGTGCAAGCCTGCTGCCTTTGAAAGACTTTCTCTCCCTTTATACTCCTCCCAGTGAGATGAGAATCAGGCCCGCAGCCTACCTGCCCACCCTTGCCATGATGATGATGATAATGATAATGAAAAAATTAATGGACCTGGAGTCAGTATTAAAAATTGCTTGTACCTAATACTAATTTTCCTCATGGCTGTGAAGCCCTCTTTTTGATGAGAAGAAAAACAGAACAGTTACCAGCTGTTCACATAATGATGAACACTAATAAGGGAAGACATGCATGTTAATGAGCTGGGGGAGGGGAATCAGAAGGGGCACTCATCAGCGTGCAGCTGTAAGTGCAAATTCTTCCTCTGATTATTTTGGAAATCTGATGGCATGTTGGCATGTTACACTGGCAAATAGACTTGAAACTGAAATCAGCCCCAGGTAAGGAAAATAGCACTTCTAGAGTCTACTTTCACCCCTGGCCAGGTGCTCAGCCTGTCTTTCACCATGCTGTTAACAGTATTAGGACAGGTATTCTCACCACATGTGTCATCTTCTAAAAAATTATTATTGCAGTCACAAATGAATAGTCAAACTGAGATGACCTCATGGGTCCAGCAGAGAACAACAAGGGAAGAGAGAGATGTGTGGATCAGAGCTGGTGGGAGAATAAGGATGCCCTTTGTATTCTCTGGTCTGTATATCACACAAACAAATTGAAGCTTAAAGGCTTGTCTGCATGCAGAGTTGTGGTGTCTTCTTTCAAAGAAGTGGTTTAAATCTTGATGTAGTTTTTTCAGTGAAAAAGCCAGCAAAAATCAGTCCTCTCTCAGTTTAAACCCAGTATTTTCATCAGGTTTGGGTCAGAGAAGCACAGGCTTATGCTGAAATAAGCCATTCAGCCAACACAAAGTCTGCATCTAGGCTTACAGTACTCTAATTAGCCCACCTCAATTACGTGAAGACAGGACGTGCTCCCAGGATTTGTAGGTGTAACGGACATCAGGCTACCATAGGTGAAAATCCCCTGCTTGGAATTCACTTCCTCTGAATTTTCTGAAAGCAGTCCGAAGAGGCACTAGGTTCTTGGAGGACCTCAGCAACATAAGTCCTGGCAGCTTTATTAGAAGCTACATTTGTTCAATTTGTTCACACTGAATGATCTTGGGAGGCTAGATCGTCAAAACTGAGCAATGCAGATCTGGAGAATGAGGCCAACCTTAAAGAACACCAGGCTCCAGAACTTTTGACCTGCTGAGGATTGCTTAGCCACGTTCACATGTGCCAAACCACAAATCCATGAATTATAGTCCTAAATAGCTAAAGGTAAGATTGCCAATATGCAGGACAGCATTTGGTGCAAAACACAGTAGGTGGTGTAAAACTGCATAGCTGGGTCTATGCTGATTTACATCTAAATCTACATCTACACACTAAAAATGCCTTTGAGTTTTTAGATCTGTAAATAGGTCTTGACAAAAGCTCACTTACCAGGTTTTGATTTCTCAGTAGCAGACGTGGCACTTAAATCAGTACTGCAAGTTGTTATATCATCCTCCATGTTGTGCTCAGATTGAACAGAAGCTGCCGGGGACACGTTCTTTCCTGATTAATATGAAGATAGTCTTTTTCTTTTTTCTTTTTTTTTTTTACTATTATAGCCGTGCTTCTACAAGAAAAACGTATTCTACACAGCAGTCAGCACTTCTCAGCAGGGAAAACTGAGACCAAGAACACAGAGATCTATGAAATCAGAGATGAAATGGAAAACATGAACAAAAGACATAAATTAGAAAAGTCATTTAGAAAAAGATCAATTTCCTAGTAAGTTCCACTTAGTCTCACAGAACACACTGAAATGCAATGCAAAACAGGGAGTCCAGCTCCATCAAGATGTAAAGATTGCACAGTATGGAGGTGAGAGGCATCATGTGAATTCATTTAACTCTGAAAAAGAGTTCAGAAAAGTAAGTTCAGAAAAGTAAAGGTTTCTGTTGCTTTTGCAAATGCCTAAATTTGAGACATGTACCAATAACAGGATGAGGTACATGGTAGAAAAAGCACACTCAAACACAAGTGTTCTGTAACTTACAGTTGGAGGCAGAGGGCGCTTCAAGAAGTTAAGTGATCTGCTGGCTACCCGACTGACTCCCTACCTAAGTGATCCAACAACGTTGCCAAGGTTGCTCCTGTACATGCTCCATGCAGCACACAACAGCAGTTAGAACAGGAAGAAGCCCTGGACCTCTGCCCTGGCTGCCTTCTTGGAAGCAGGACCTTATACAAAACAAGAACTCACTAGGGACAGCTGCAAAACTTGCTATTAGAAGTGTGCATTCTGCCTGGAGATTTCATGACATTTACCCATGAAAGGGGAAAATTTTCCTAAGTCATCTTGTGCTGCACATTAGACTCATTCATACCAGTTTCTTCCCTCATCAATTTGGTAGACAACTGGATACCATCCTCTTCAACACTATGCCTGTAAACTCTTTGTCCATGCACTGTTCTCTCTTTTTTAAGAACTAATAAACCAAATTCTTTAGCTTCTCATTCCAACCATGTTTTCCAGTCCTCTAGTCACTCTTGCTATGATCCTCCAAGACTACTTCTGGCACAGTAGGAGTTGGGCAGACAGTATCTGCAGGAAAAGAGGTTTCTGAAGGTCAAATGAATGCTCAGACTATTTAGATGAAGCTGTAGATAATGAGAAAACCCACCGCCATTCTCTTGGTGAAATCAGCCTTTCCAAAATTTCTAGCACTTCTCCTACATGCAGATGAAGGGCTTTCATTATGCTCTAAAGTGGAGAGACCTGGATTTGACAGGTGGACTGTTGGGGAGAATGAAAGTTTGACAGGAAAGTTTCATAGAAATGTAAGTCTGACAGAAAAGTCTTTGAATGGAGATACTGAGGAAGGAATAGAAATGAAAGCAAGTTTTGATATAGACTAAAAAAGGTTTTGCTGAACCAGTGGTCCTGGGTGGCTGAGGACTCAAAGGTTGCTGTTAAGTTGGAAGGAGATTTTACGGCTAGAGCAAAGGATTTGTTTGACTGCAAGGAAAACATGTTTTTAAGCAAGTAAATAAGTCTCAAGAAGAATATAAGTAAATAAAGAGCATGTTTTTACCAAGCAAAAAGATGCCACGAGCAAACAAGACATGATGATGTTTAAGTTGGAAGGAGATTTTACGGCTAGAGCAAAGGATTTGTTTGACTGCAAGGAAAACATGTTTTTAAGCAAGTAAATAAGTCTCAAGAAGAATATAAGTAAATAAAGAGCATGTTTTTACCAAGCAAAAAGATGCCACGAGCAAACAAGACATGATGATGTGGAAGGCAGAATAAAGGTCTAAAAATTTTCCAGTGTTAGAAAACAGAGAAACAGGTTAAGCTTAAAATATAACTACCAACTCAAGTGATTGGATAGTTACTAACATAGTATGGAAATGTTAAAACTTATGATAGGTTATAGGCAAATGTATAGGTATTGTGGATGTTATTGATTGGTCATTATGTATTAAGATACTCAACAAGAAAAGTATATAACGTCTTGTAATTTGAACAGAAATAGACTTCAGGCATGGACTTCAGGTATCAAGCTAAGACTTCAGGCCACAGGCCCTGGGCTTCAGGCTACAAGCCCCTAGCTGTGGCTGACAGCTAGAGGCTTGCTCTGTGTACCCGCGACCCATGATAAAATAAACAATTTGGAGAGCAGCCTCTGGAGGAGTCCCTCATCTCTCTTTTCAGGCTCTTATAGTGGATCATTCAGCAGATAAGGAGTTGACTGAATGGTCAATGGCCAGTGGCTGGGAGTCCGTGTGGAGAGGAGTGATGAGTGGTGCTCCTCAGGGCTCTGCACTAGGGCCAGTATCACGTAACATCTTTGTCAGGGACACGGACAGTGGGATCAGGTGCACCAGCAGCAGGTTGGCTGATGACACCAAGCTTTGTGGTGTCACAGCTGCTTCAGGGGCCATAACACGCTGGAGGGGACTCCAGCATAAGACATGAACCTGCTGGAGCAGGTGCAGAGAAGGGCCACAGAACTGACCAGAGAGCTGTAGCACCTCTCTTATGTGGAAAGGATGAGAGAGTTGGGGTTGTTCAGTTTGGAGAAGAGAAGATCATGGGGAAACCTCCCAGCACCTAAGGGGGACCTCCAGGAAAGATGGGAGGGAGTGGAATTATCAGGGAGTGTATTTATAGGACAAGTGGGAATGAAAGAGGATAGGTTTATATTAGATATCAGGAAGAATTCTTTACTTTGAGGGCATTGAGGCACTGGAAGAGGGTGCTCACAGAAGCTGTGGATGCCCCATCACTGGAAGTGTTCAAGGCAGGTTGGATGGGGCTTTGAGCAATCTGGTCTAGTGGAAGGTTTCCTTGTCCATGGCAGGGTGTGGAACTAGGTGATTTTTACGGTCCTTTTCAACCCAAACTATTTTATGAACCTATGATTCTATTACTTGAAAATAGTAGGTAGCTGATGTGCTTCTATTTTAAATCATAAAAGAGTCATTAATTCAATTGTTGCCACCACGTACTGCAGCTTCTTCAGCCTCATGTTCATGCACTGGTTGTAACTGTGCTGATGCAGAGGGCAGAGCAGACAGCATGGGAATCCCAATGATGAAATGTGTTCATCCAAGGAACAGCATGAGATTTTTGCTGTAGGCCGTAAGATGAGAACAGGAGACATGGCTGGGGTAAGGGAAACTGAAGACAAAAAATCTGATCCAGTTTCTTGCTTGCTAAATACATTACGTCCTGTGCAGTAAAAGCTAGGGACTCTGGGAGTAAAGA
Organism: Platysteira castanea; assembly: GCA_013397175.1. Taxonomy (NCBI): domain Eukaryota; kingdom Metazoa; phylum Chordata; class Aves; order Passeriformes; genus Platysteira; species Platysteira castanea. The sequence goes on from VYXC01001038.1 coordinate 40,022, forward strand.
GGACACAAGAATATAATTATACATTAAATCCTGAAGCAAGAAAAAACTTCATTGAGATGACAGCATCATGTAGTTAAAGCAATGAGCAACTGGAAACTATAGTTCTTGCATTTCTGCAAGAACTTACTGCCTTACTGCAATGATAACAACATACTCTTCATGTTGATTTTCTTTGTGATATATCAGTGTGCTCAGCCATGTTTCGGTTTTGGTTGCTATCTCGAATTCTGAGGATCTAGGGCTAGGAACGTACGTCTCTTCTTACTACTGCTAGCATAAATTCCAAGTAACTGCACTGAACTCAAAGAGGTGTCATCATAAAAAAAGCCCCGTCATCATAAAAAAAACCCAATAAACAAGCAGATGCAACCATCAATGAAAAAGTATCCTAGTCTTACATAATCAACAGAAACTTACAAGTGACAAGTAGCTGGTGAAAAATACCATTCTGAAAGCCTACAGTGAAGACTGTTATCTTTACTTGTATAAAAGGGTTTTTTACTCTAAATGAGTCTTATGGATTCTAAAATACACTTTGTAAAATCATTGCTAACTGTCAATTGAGTCACTGCAACTGAAGCCACTAGAAAAAAATCATGGCACTGCAGCTGTCAAGAGTTAGGTATTTCAAGGCTCTAGACTATTTTTAACAGTATGTAGAAGAATAAAAAATATGTAATTATTCAAAAGAAAGACACAAAATCTGAAAAGTGCAGTGTTTTGAAAATAGGCATGTATCCTGACACCTGTAACACTGCTGCAACTTGGCCAGCACTATAACACCAACTATAAGTGCAGCCGTCACCCAAAATGCTGAATACAAACAGCCAGTAAATGCTTTGTTTGGGTGAGCAAACATAGGGGATCTAAATCAATGACAATAGGAAGATCTTCCTTGGCTAATTGCAGTAGTGCAACACACATAGTTTGGCAGGAGGATGGCGCTGGAAAAGGACAACACATTTTCTCAGTTTGGGATCATGTTGTTACTGCAAAACCTGACAACCATTTTAAGTCACAAAATGAGATTAGCTCAGTTTGTCAGAGCATGGTGCTAATAATGCCAGAGTTGTGGATTTGATTCCCATATGGACCATTCACTTAAGAGTTGGACTTGATAATCCTTGTGGGTCCCTTCCAACTCAGAATATTCTGTGATTCTGTGGAATTTCTCCTCCAGCTTGAAGAGTCAGGGCACGTGTATATGTGTGTAGACTTCTATACCAACACTGTACTGAGTTTGCATAGACAGATTTTGGTAGCAGGGGGCCTAACAGGGGTGGCTTCTGTTAGAAACTGCCAGAAGCTTCCTCTATGTCTGACAAAGCCAGGGCCAGCTGGCTCAGAGACAGACCTGCTGCTGGCCAAGGCTGGGTCAATCAGAAATGGCAGTAAGGTCTCTCTGATAACAGATTTATAAAGAAAAAAAGTTCTTGTGCAGCTACAGTGGAGTGAGAGTGTGTGAGAGGAAAAACTGTGCACACACCAAGGTCAGCGGAGAAGGATGAGGACAAGATGATCCAGGCACCAGATTCAGGATTCCTGTGCAGGCTGTGGTGCAGACCATGGTGAAGCAGGTGTGCCTATGGAGATCCATGGCAGAGAAGAGATCCACCTGCAACCCCTGGAGGAGTCCCACATCAGAGCAAGTGGATGCCTGAAAGGAGGCTGTGAATCTGTGGGAGACCTGTGCTGGAGCAGGGTCCTGGCAGGGATCTGCAGACCCATGGAGAGAGGAGCCCATGCTGGAGCAGGTTTCCTGGTGGGACTTGTGACCCTGTGGGGGACCCACACCAGAGCAGGCTGTGCCTGAAGGACTGCACCCAGTGGAAAGGGACCCATGCTGGAGCAGTTCATGGAGAACTGCTGCCCGAGGGATGGACTCATATCAGAGAAGTTCGTGGAGGACTGTCTCCTGTGGGAGGGACCTCACACTGGAGGACAGGAAGGACTCCTCTCCCTGTGCAGTGGCAGGAACAACCTGTGATGAACTGACCCTAACCCCTATTCCCTGTCTCCATGCACAGGTAGGAAGTAGAGCTTGGAAAAGAGGGATGGGTGTAGGGAAGGAGTTTTTAAGATTTTATCTTACTTTTCATTATCCTGCTCTGATTTTGTTAGTAATAGATTCAATTAGTATCCTCAAGTTCAGTCTATTATGCCTGTGACGGTATTTGGTAAGTGACTTGCCCAGTTCCTTATCTCAACCCATGACCCTTTGTTGTATTTTCTCTCTTCTGTTCATTTGCAGAGGGGAGTGAAAGTGTGGCTTCGGTGGGTGCCTGGCATCCAGCCAGCATCAAACCACTACTTTGTTCCTGCAAAATCTGACACAACCATTTTGATTTCTCCTCCAGTTTGAAGAACTAGGGCATGTGTTTTTGTGTGTAGAGTTCTGTACCAACACCCAAGCCATTATCTCCCTAGTTACACTGGCCTATGAGCTTCAGCAGCCAGCTCATTAGGTGATGGTGGCCAGCGTGCACTCACTGAAGTCATGGTGAAATTCCAATTGAGGCTCCTACCCTTTCATTCCAGAATTTGTAGGTTGCTCTTTTGAGCTGTCAAACCCAGGCACACAGTCTATATCCATGTCTGGAGAACAGAAACTTGCTTCTTTCAAAGCAAAACAAATAAAAACTGTGGTGAAGAAAATGACATGACTCATTAGTCAAAATACCCCAAGAAAACACACTTTACCAAATCAGTAGTGGCGGCTATTAATAATCCTGCCAACTGTTACAGGAAGCCTTTGAAGTATACTGAGATCTCAACTTAAAGGTCTCCTGATAACAGATCTACAGCAGCACTTTAGAAGTGAGCCTTACACTCAGTTAAGCCTTCTTAATCTTTATTTGTAATGATTAAAGTGATTTATCTAGGCTTCAACGTTCATTAGTTTTAATGGTGGATACTGGGAATTGGCATATTACCATAACCAGGTGTCAGCAGTGTCTAGGGGAAAGAAAATACTTCACTGAATGCAAGTCACAGGACAGTGAGGAAAGAGGTTAGGATCATGTCAAATGTTGTAGACAGTTGTTTCAACATTTTTGCAATGTTCCACCATCACTCAAATAACGTCAAATAAACAGACTTGGAAGAACCAGCTAACCTTGGTTTTTGCAAAAGGTCTGAGGAAGAAGGAACGTAGCAGCTTGCTTGTACTTCCAAAGTGCAGAACGCTACAAGCTTAAAAACCACATTCAGTTTTCACTCAACTCTGGCTGTGGCAAAATTCAACGTAAATGGGCATTTCAGCAAGCAAGGTGCAGATTTCAATCATCATCTTAATGGCACGGTGTCTGTAGGGTGCCACACAGACAGATGTGGGAAAACAGATAAAGCAGAGAGTCACAGTAATCTTTCATATGTATTTCTCCATCAAGTCAACGATTACGAAGAGTATCTCAGTTTGTAAAGCCCCATATATTGCAAATTCATCAGAAAATATATCCTTCTTTAAATACACTTAAAACATACAACGGATAAAGCTATTTTAAGGAACTTGTGTACTGTGAGCAATTTCCAAGTAGAGTCTTTATTGCATAAAAAGTCTCAAATGAAGCATTTATATGGCAAAATGAAAAATGAAACTACTGCATTAAAAAAATCATTCCTTTCAAGAACATCCCAGTTATACTCTCCTCCTCATCAAGTGTTTTAAACAAGCTCTAACTGCTGGCTAGGGGACTTGTCCACCCATTTATCTTGTGCTCAACTTGAACAAACAGAAGCAGTCCACTTCTAGTGCCCCTGGTTATCATGTTCACATCACACTGACTTTGTGGTCGATAACAACTGCTCGTGGTCAAGTAACACACCCAGAGAGAAGCTCTGCTCTCCCACGTCAATCACAACCAAAAAACCCCAAACCTCTTGGTCAACATAGGTCAGAAAGTCTCTCAGAAAGACCTTCACAGAAAACACACCCCAGATATGCCTCAGTGGGGTTTTTCCTGCCACTGTCTTTGTGGAGGGTGAGTGCACCTACATTACACTGAGCAACCATCCATTAATACACAGTCACATGCAGATCTGCCTCTGAGCAAAAGGTTGGGAACACCAGAACTTTGCACAACATTACACAGCAGAGAATGCCTCTTTAAAAAGCATGTGACAACATTTTAAAAAGCCAAAATGGTCCACTGCTGTTTCACTTACTGACTGTATATTTTTTTTTTTTTAACCTACTGTTTCTTTGTTATGCTCAGCAGAGGAATGCTGAACTTGCCAGCCTGCCAAGCCACTTCCAAAACTCTGGTTTAATCTTTACCATTCAGACTCATCACATGCTTATTGTTCTTGCAACTTAACTTCTGTTGGATCACGAATCCCAGCTTCAGGGATAGCTGGTGAAAGGTAGAGTGGACAGCAGATTTTTCCTTGCTGGCAAATCTTCAACTGCCCACACTCCTTGGGCTTTTTGTTGGTTTTCTTGCTATTGTGAGTTCAAAACTTTTCTGCCTGCCTAATATGTCTAGGCCTCCACCCCTAAAATATCCAAATGCCAATCAGCTCTTCACTGTGCTAATCACAGAGTTACAAAGCAGCTGAGGTTGGAAAGAACTTCTGGTGGTTATCTTGTCCAACTCCCTGCTCAAACACGGCCACATAGAACTAAACAGGGGAAAAATAGTATTATTTCCAGAGTGTAGCTAAAGAATCAAACCAAAAGATTAAGGATTTTCCAAGGAAGTTATGGAACTGAAACTATAATTTTGATTCACAAGAAGCCTTACTCAACATCACTGGGCACTTGAGACTACTCCTGCCTGGGGGTGGTACAGGCTGAGTAAAGAGGATAAAAGGCTGAAAAAACAAGTCCAGTGAGGAATCTGATGGTGGTAACTCAAGTATCACAGTTTTACTTAATCAGCACATTGTTTTTTGATGTGTAGAAAGTAGCTAAACGAAGAAATCTGATGATCTAAAAGAAAAAAAATAGCCAGGGGAAACGAAAAAGGAAGGAACAAAGAAAGGACTGAAGGAGGAAAATGTTGGAGGTGAACAGGTTTTTGTACAAGACTCAGAGTGCTACAAACCCTAGCTTAACAATCTGTGAACTTCTTAGTCCCACGAAGTCCAGCAGTTGAGGTTTGACCAAAGCACACCATCTGCAGTAGCAACCAGGCTTCACTGAAGACTACCAAGGCAACACCACTCTACCATTGTCCTTGGACAGAAAAGGGAAGGAAGAAGACGAGAGGGCCCGGGGAGCCTAAGGAGCAAGGGCTGTACGGCTTTTTACAGCAGACGAGCAGGGCATGGCAGATTTAGAGTCAGCTCGGTGTCAATGAGGTGCTCTGAAACTACTGCTGTGCTGGCTCCCTTGGGGGGCCGCGCTGGCTCTTCCTGGCATGTCTTTCTCAAGATCACTCCTGAGACGCCACTCATTCATTCTTAGGACCATTTCTAAGTCTAAATGTTAAAAAAGTTAAGTAGGTGTATTTTAAAACGGCTATCTTCGGCTGACGTTTTCGTTTGTCTGCTTGTCCCCTGGTAATGTGACAGATTCCTTCGCCCCTCCTCAGCTNGTCCTGCTTGCAGCGCTGAAATGACACCGGGACACTTGGGCACGGCCGGAGGACGGCGGATGCTGCGCTGAAGGGCTGAACCAGGATCACTGCTACTGAAACCCGCACGCAGGTATGTTCATCAATAGAGAGGCACTGCTGGATTAAAATAAGGTGCAGATGAAACCGTCAGTTTAGAAATCAGAAACTCGCTGAGAAAAAAAAAAAAAAATCCCACACTGAGAGCTCACAGCACTTGGAAAAAGACCACACAGAAAAAAAAAATCCATTGGAATGCACCTTTCAGTACGTCTTTTTTTGGTTACCAAGATACTGGTTTTGACCTCTCTTCCTGGTGTTGTGCATTTGTTATCTGCTGGCAGGAAACGCCAGCCAGGTACCCTTGACACAACCAGCTGCAGCAGCTTTGCTCGAACAAACACTCCAGTTTCACCCTATGGTATGCTTTGTAAAAGCAGTTCATATGCAGATAGTTCAGGGCCGCTGCTGGCATAGGTGTTTTGTTCAGTGCCTTTCGTACAACCCTGCTTGCATTCCCTGTCTTCCTGTGCCAGGTGGATTGTTCAGCACTTAAGATAAGAATGTACCTACTATTCTTAGTTTATCTTAAATTTCAGAAATATGTTTGCTAAGTTGGAAAAATTCACTGTTAGGACTACAGAAAATAGTTTGTTCATATAAAATGATTAATTTTATCCTTAAGAACTTTAGAATTATATGTATTCACTAGCAGTATTTCTATATAAAGCAAACTGCTTAAACTTGACTTTGGCTGTATAAAAAAGCAACTCTAAGTATCGTAAGTTGGGAAAGACAGTGGGATGGTTGGAGGACTGAGAAGGTAAGACAGTTAAACTTTATGCTGTATCTTACTGGTTATAGCCTCCAAAATTATAATAGTGCAATGGCAACTCATGTTCCCCTCCTGACATGAGGGAAAGCAGTACTGCATTTGCACATAAGGTTTGCACACCACTGGTGGTTTTTACCTCATTCATTTGTACATAAAACTTTGTAAGAAGTCACTAAGATAAAGGATGAAAACTCATATTTAGCTCAATACAAGTCCTCCTACTCAATAAAGGCACACAACTGCTTGATGAGGATTACTCAGACCTTACTTCCAATTGTTTTGTTAACAATCTGTATATTAATGGCACTGCTTTTTCCACTTCCCTAGGCAGTACCAAGAGACAGTATTTGTCACACCGACACTGAATCAAGACTAAGCTTCAGCCCTTTATATGGAACTGCTGAAAGAGGAAGCTGCAGTACTGAAAGCAATCAGTCTTGACTGCATGAGACCATGCCTCTCACAGAAGGCAAATGATGTCTTACTTCAAGAACTTCATGAAGTTCAGACTCAGTGGTTCACTCTTCTTAGAGCTGTTACACTTGAATAACTGGAGAGGGAAAGTTACGGTTCTTACCTCAAATTAAAACTAATAATGTGATTTACTCTGAAGACTACAGAAGTAAAAAGAAAAAAAGCGCAAAAATGTTCTTTTAGTATACGGGGATTTTTTCAGCCTACTAGCAGGACCATGTTTTTAGATCAATGGTGAACTAAAACTTAACAAATACAGAACAAGACTTACAGAACAACATTTTTTTCACAGCTAGAAAAGGATAGCCTTTGAAAATGTGAAGTTGCCAATAAAAAGGACTGCAATAGCGAAGTACGTAATAGAGCAATACCTGTATTACTGCAACAGCAATAATACATGTCTAAATCAGTAGAAAACAAACTGCTTACAAAGGCAAACAGTGACCTAATTTTAGTGATGCTGCTTCAGGCACTGAGTGTGGATAACTGTATCTTCACCCCTATCTGCAGAAGTAAGGTGTGCTTCAGGTTGTAAACTTGGGTGCATTTCATGATTTAAATAATAGGTTGGACCTTTTGCTTTATAGTGTATGCATCTAGATTTGGACAAATGGCTGGTAACTTGTTCTGGTTTTACTCCACAGTGCCTGCATGATCCAGTAGGATGGTGAGACTACCATGTTTCCTTGGACAAGCATCAGAACTTCAACTTGAACAAGCGGGATTAAGTTTTACTCATTTTAGAAGAACACTCCTATTCAACATATGGACAAGACAGTATGAAGAAGCACACTGCTTAAATTGACAATGATTTATTGTGTTTAGGAACATTCAATAAATACCAGTCTTTTAGCTCTAGTTTGGAAATCCTTCCCCATCGAAAATCAGTTGTTTCTGTTGTTTTTTTTCTGGCATAAACTCCATTGCCAGCAATGGATGTATCAGAAAAAGAAGTTAATAAATACAAACAGACAGCAGTTTTCTAAACATACCTCCTCTTTTAAAGGCATGATACAGATTTACTAAACAAATCTCAAACAAGTTCTTCACAGAAGAAAATTTTGCTACAAGCTGTCTCTGAACATTGTTTTCTTCACTAATGCTGGTAGTTTATTTCATGGAGTACAGTATTTTTGAACAGTAATGTTGAATCATTTAAAAACAAGCTTTTCCCCCATATTCCTTTGCCAAAGGTATGTTGAGACATGTAGCTAATACTGAACTGTACGAATTTAAAGAGTGGTGCGCCTCTTGTCAAGCATTTCATAGCAAACATGAAGAAACAGCACTGTGGTACTAGGGATCTGGGGGATGTTTTTTTTTCATCTTGATTTTAAATCACTGTTCAAATGTTAAAGGTATCATATTTAAATGTAACAGATGTTTTGTGTAATTTTCTGTGAAGTGTAAAAACACAATGGAAGATTCCTGCTTGTGATGAGAATAATTTTCAAGTACTTAAATTTGAATATCCCTCTAAACTCCATTCATTTCTTATTAAAAATGTGTATAAAAGCATGAAGACTACAGAAAACCAATTAACATAACAGAGTTAATCTTGAATAAGTTTTTCCACAAATGTATTTTACATATAACCAAACTCCTGCTTTAGCAAAAGCAAAAAGAATAAAAATAAATTCTCTCCCAACTATTTATACACAGGAATTACCTTGCACTGGGACTACATACTTCAGTCTACAGTCCCTCTAACCCAAGGTGTATTCTTAGGTGTATCCCTTTGTGATTTAGGGTCTTGGAAGTTTTCAGCAAACCTCTCTCTTGCTTTATCCCAGTTCTTTTTATTCTTGCTCTGGATAAGCTGAACATCTTCAATTGAGGCTGGTCTCATAGTACCCAAACCTGCATGCTTCTGACGTAACTCAAGCTGGATCTGTCAAATACATTAAATATTGTTGTATTTGCAAGTTAGGTATTCCAAATACTACAAAGTCTGTTTTTCTAATACATGCTCCACTCCCCTCCCCAAGCACTTCTCTTTCATGTTCTAATACACCTAGATCGTATTATAAACAGTACCATGAAAATGATGTGTCAAATCACTGCCTTTGGAACTATGATCTAGAGTGCTGAATAACGTCCCCTGCCACTAACACTATTGTGAAACACACCTCACTGAGTGAGCAGCATAGGATCCCTATGCTGGCTAGTTTGACAACACAGGGCATGGTGTGGCTCTGAGCAGCATTACTGCCAAAAGACAACACATCTTCGGTGACAAAAATGGGGCTAACATGGCTGCCACAGAGGCCCACAACCTGGTGGCTACAGTGACTTCAGCTGGCTTTTCCTCTCTCATGGTCCATCACCTAGCTTGATTTTTGTGCTACATCAGCCTCTGAGAAAGTGAAGAATTCCACCCTAAACTGATCTTCAATCCACATCACTTAAATTATTCCAATTTTCCTCCAGACTTTGTATTCTAATATGAGATTATTAATTCAATGGCTAGAAGCTGTCTGTCCTCCTTTGCTTAGTTTCCTAACAAACGCAGTCTAGTGAAGGGACAAACTCAACTGAAAAATTTCAAAATACCTCATTAGACAAGCTAAAAATAATTTGAGATTAGTCCTACTGACATTATTCCTTCCTGACCAGGGTTTTGATACATTTCAAGTGAATAGTGGCACACAATTAGATACTTTTCACTACAAATACATTTCTATTATTTTTGTTTCAAGTGAAAACCAGAAAGACCTACCGGATCCTTCATGCCACCACCATCCTTTCCCAGGCCTTCCCCCTTCTTCCATCCCATCTTCTCCAACATTTTATGTCCTTTGTTGCTGTTGCTGATTTCACTTTGAAGAAAGTTTAAGATAACTAATAAGCAAGAGTTAATATAAAGAGTATGCTTTCAAATACTGAACAACAGAAATGTGCATACATATGCTGCTCTAAAAACCTGTAATCAATCCCTCAAGAGTTATCCAGAAGATCCTTGCTACCTTTTGCAAGTTGCTCCAAGAATATCTTTGGTTAACAAGACTCTGGTCAATATCAGCTTTCTTAAAAGTCCTGAACTACTTGCTTGCTTTAGGAGTTTCAAAAGATACATCATGGGTAGGAGGGTATGGATTACACTAGGGAAAAGGCAGTATCGCTGCCAAATCATCCTAATGCACCTATTTCACCATCTCATACTTCCTTTTATTAATTTACACATACCTACAAGTTCATGTTTCTTAAAAGGAAACCCTAACTACAGCTACAGAGGCAAAGTAACAACTGATGGAACATCGAGTGTCATTTAAGAGGTCTGTAAATACATGTCCTATGAGTGGCTGGATATTGACAGTGAGAGAAACTGCAGGTGGAAAATCTGCATGTGTACTATTACTGGGACTGAATAGAAAAAATAAAAATTGAGCTACTTGAAAAACAGACACTACTGAAGATGTCAGTAGTGTAGCTGGGGATTTCTTTACATTTTTGAGTTGGTAAGGAAGTGATCCAAGCATCCGTATGGCCAAGCTGATTTCTACATGGAAAGTGAGGAGTTAATAAATAAGAGCATGTGAAATGGGAAGTGTGAAAAGCTTAAAATTTTCTAGCTCTCCTAACACAATATATACAGGTAATTTATAATCTAACAACCTGTATGGTAGTAACAAATTGATACTTATCATATTTTTTTTAAGATTCACAAGAGAAGGACACGGGGGATACCTTCCCCCACTCCCAACTTACACATGAACAGAAGCTGAACTATCGTCTCTCTGGAAGGTTCCTTCACTTCCAATGGTCTCTCTGCGTTTTCCTGCTCTGTCTTTGTACTTTGGATTCTTCACTGCCTTGTTGTCTTCATACTCTGTGTTCTTTCCAAGCAGATTAAATTGCATCAAGACAAAGAGACTGGGATTTAAATTCTTTATTTTTGATAATTTCCCTTTCCCCCTTCAGAAGTATAGCAGCTTCAGCCTACTTTATTAATTCTAAATCTTATTACAAAATCTGTAGTCCTCACTTAGTATTTTCTCAGCTTGAAGGCATACCTTGTAAAACACATTATTGCCATCATCATGTAATATTGCCAAATTCAGTAATTTCTCAGAAGCTGTAAATAAAATAACAAATTCTCTTGAATCTTCTCTCGATATGAAGAGTCAATCTCTCCATATTAAGCAGAAAACCATGTGGACATGACACTGGCTTTTCATATAAACATTTAGCCTGTTCCTCAGCAACTACTTTTTTTAGAGTAAATGACAAAATTCAGCATGTTTACAGATTCTGTATCAGTATTATTCTGGTACCTGAAGAATTTGATAGAAATTATGGCATTCTGTTTTCTATATGAATACTTAGTACAAGTGCTGGAAGCAACTGCATAGTTAAAATTATCTCTACAACAGAAGTAATTTGAATATATATGTATTATACTGCCTGTATGTTCGTATTGGTATTCTTCTATGGACTTGAAAACCTGAAAAAATTCCCTCTTCCTTCCATAATTTTTTTAGTTGCTTATTGTGTTTCCTTTCCAAACAAAAAATAGGATAGATGCAATTCAGTGAAAACTTAATCTCCAGAAATAAAAATAAAGTGTCTTGCAAAATCTTAACTTCAAAAGGATTAGGAATCTTGTACACTTTGAAAGGATCTTCCTTCTAATTTTCAATGGAACTTTCATGCCCTCCTACCATCACCTTTCTCTGTACAGGTTTGTAAAGAATAATAATTTAGGGTACAAAAGACAAACAAGGCTAAGTTCAAAGGCATTTGAAAACCTGCCTTTTTTAACTAAGTCTGTGGCTTAAAATAGGAATCACAAAGTACTAACAAAAAAGGTAAGGAACCACAAGATTACAAAAACTTAATCAACTTCTACTGTAAACTCACCTGTAAACCATATTTTACCCGTATTTGTTTTAATGCTTTTCTTCTGACTAACTCTCTTTCTTCTTTGCTAAGTGCTGGACAAACTAAAAGGAGAAACACAGGATTGGATTTCTAATTACTAATGTAACAATGTTTTGAAACATAAAACAAGTGTGAGAATTTTTGTTCTAATATTATTACACATAGACACACATACCAAGAAAAAAATACATCATTATGTACAACTGTTCCCAGTTGATGGGAAAACTGTATGAAAACTGAACTAGTTATTATGTTTATAAAGTAAACAGCAATAATAAGAAATATATCCAGTGATAATATGACTGACTAACCAGAAGGCTCCTTTTTCTTGTCCAGGCGAAGATGTGCTCTAACTTGTCCTGGTTCACATCCATCACAGGTATCACTGCCAGGGTGAATATGAAAAGAAAGCACAGTTTCGCCGATCTTCACTTCATCTCCATGCTCCAGGATGTAGGGATCACATTTTGTTTTAGGCTACAGCAAAAGAAAGTTTTGGCAGCCAAGTTAACTACTCATGAAGGACATGAATTCTATTTCGTGCACATTGCTTACAACTCAGTAATTCAGTTTTGTCTCACAAATGTAGGCAAATTTTTAACTACAGTGGGTTATTTCAGTCTGGCAACTGCAACCATAGTGGATTTTCCTAGTATAACCAAACATTAGGTACTCTAAGTGGCCCTAAAATCAGAAGGAAACCAAGGCAGGCATTAATGTATGAAAGAAGACATCCCATGGCATTGTAAGTGATTTGCCATAACACATTTTAAATGGCCACAAGATTAGTTTTCTGGAGTGCGTAGAGCCCTAAAACAATAGGTACTCACCTGGAGAATCTGATTTCCATTAACAACTGTTCCATTCTGACTGCCTTGATCCACAAGAACATAATTTTGCAAATCATGGTCAAAATATACTTCTGCATGAAACTGACAAATAGAAGCCTAAGTTAAATGTTCTTATTAAGCAAAAACTTCACAATTTAAATGTTATTTTCAGGTAAAATTTCACAATATATTTTGAGACCTTAAAAATGAGTGTCTCTAAGTTAATTCACATCTTATGGTTTTATTCTTGTGCAATGTAAATGAACAGGCCACAACAGCATGAGCTAACGTATACAGTTAATAATGTAACTATTTTGTTCATAAGCTGATTCAGTACTGGATAACTATATTCTTCCAATGTGGCAAGTATGCTTTACTTAAAGAACTGCAAGATTCAGTAATATAGCCTTTATAACTGCTCTTGTCATTAACAGGCTTTTTGCTTTTAAGGTATGTTATAGCACTCTCATTTGAAAAAAGATCTCATTCTGCTTCCATTTACTTGGTCTTTCATATCTGAAATAACTCCCTTAATGCCATGCTTTTGTAACTCTCACGTAATTCACCTTCTCCTGCATCCTAATACCTAGGACACAATCAGTACCAATCTTTTGCTGTTTCTTTTATCTCCTTTCTGATATTGAGACTAACAATCTATTTTTTTTTTTGGTCTTGTTGCAGTTCTATATAGGTATTACTCCAAGCCTATACAGACCAGAGAAAGCACAACTCCTGCCCAAATTCATAAAGAGATGCACAACCTCCAGAAAAGGCCACTGAACAAACCGAAGTACCAACTTCTGCAGTCTACTAGAACTTCCAATAAAAGCAGGAAGTCTAGAAAAGTGACTGTTTCAAATCTGACAATTTTGAGCAACTGAAGTTGCTGCTTTGAATTAAAAAAAACCAAACCAACCATATTTTGAAGACTGGCTGGCATTTCTTACTAAATGGAATACTCCCATAATGATGGAGACTGACTAGTTCATTCAATAGATACTTTATTTTCTACTTCTGCTTCACTGAATAGAACTAAAACTTCTAAAGAGGTTAAATCTGCAGGGCATAGCATTTTTTAAAATCTCATTTTCCACTCAAGAAAAGCAAACACCAAAGATGTCCACAGTTAAAAAGTAAGAATAGTGTGGAACACAAACTAGTAACTTTTTGTTTCTGCAGATATGTAATTTATCTTTTCATCTTAGACTCCTTGTCTGAAGAGTGAAGTAACTTCTTTAATAAACTGTCAGTACCTGTGAAGCATTAAACTGGCAACATCACAGAAAAAGAAAAGCCTTTTGGCTTCTTTATTTCCCCAGTTTCAAACACATGCCTGAGAAATTTATTAATAGCAGGAAAATACTTACTCCAGAAATTATTCAGTATGAAACATAGTGGCTGATTAATGAGAACTATCATTTAAAAGAGACATAGTACAGTGTGTTTCTCATGAGATATTTGCATTTACAATGTTTTTAACAAATCTTTTGTTTGGATGACACAACTTTGTCAATCTACAGTTTTCTTAATATGAGTGCTGTATTTCGGGTCTGTGTTGAAGTATTTAACAAAACAGAGCACAGAATTTATAACAGAACAAGAATTTCCATTCGATCTACCATTGAAAGGAATTCTGTTAATTTTTTAAACTCCTCTACATCATTTCCATAGTTGCTTGAAGAAAAATAAAATAAACCCTTTTGCTCTGAGCATACTGCAAGGACCGCATTATTTGGTAATGAAATTTTTACTATCTGACATCAAAGTTTTATATACCATTAGTACTTAACAGGGTTTTTCCTCAAGTTCAATAACTGTGAAATTCGAGATTCAAAATATAATTTTTTTACTGTGCATTACACTGTAGACCAGTAGAACTCCAATTTTAAAAGAGTATTTAGCTTTTCTAGACTTTGAAAACATGCTGTTGTTTGTGTTAAGTTCCCATTCAGTAAAATAGTGAGTGTTTTCCTTTTTTCTAAATTCAAGTCTGGCTAAACCCATATCTCATTCTGAAAGTTCTTTCAAAAAAAGAACACAATTTTCCAAATTTAAAGCCATAAAATCTAAAGCTTCATTCATACATGTATGTCTTCTAATCTACCTTTCAGCAGACATGAATAAGAGTTACCTTGCTGACTCCAACTTCAGGAATCTGAAGTGTGTGTCCAACATCTTTTTCTCTGGAAAGGCAAGTTGATATACAAATCACAACAAAGTAGAAATAGGTCTTTAAGTGGCTTACAAAAGGTATATTTCAGTTGAACCATAATATTGTATTTCTCTTCTAAGCTATTAGGAATTTTTAAAGATAGAAAACATTGTGTTGCTATATACACAATGTAAAGACTTGCTTCAGACTTCTGCCATTTGTATAACCTATAAAAAGCAGGTGATTAATAAATGATCAAATGGTACCAATAAATTCTTTTCTATAAACCTGGCACTTCTATCTGAACTGTCATGCAATGCCTGTAAATAACAGTCTGAACTCTCCATCCTTCGGGCTCTTCAGTGTGTCCTGGCATCAGTCTTCAATGGCGAAGTTAAATGCTTGGTCCCATTAGGCAGGTAATACAAGTAAAAGAGTAATCTTTTACTTTATTTTTTTATTTTTTATACTTTTATATTACTTTATTTTTTACAGGGTGGGTTTTGGTTGGTTTGCATTTTTTGTTATCAAAACACTGCAGTAGGAAGAAGGGATTTGTGTATTAGATTCTTACATTAAGGGATTAAGAAGCAATGCAGCTAGTAAAAGACCTATATGAATATACAAAGTAGAGTTGTCTGTTCATCTTCACATACATGGACTTCACCTTTAAGAGCAAATCAAAACACATCTATCAGCATTAGACAGAAACAGCTCTTCCAGGGTGAGGTTTTCAGTAAGCATGGAAAAAGCTCTACATCATCATTAAATTCATTATCCAAAATGAACAAACCAGATTTAAAATTTTAAGAATAAATACAGTCTAGCATAAACCAACTTACTATCTAAAGCCAATGAACAAACCCTACGGAAATTTGAATGTGTGAGGAAGTCCAGGATGTTCTTCCTTGTGATCCTGAATTTCTGAAGGGCATTTTTCTGTTTCTGAAAAAAGTACTTTAGTGGCCTGGAACAAAATTTACTTACTTTCTAGGAAAAAGTTTTCAAAGAAGGACTTGCAGCTATGCTGCCACTGGGGCTCAGTCACAAGATCGAGTTATCACTAGCAAATTTTCAGGTCTGCTGAGCTGCATTAACTGTGTATACTGTTATGTTATCACGACAACATGCTGTTATGTGACCTGACTTGAATTTCTTACTGTGGACTAACCAAACTCAGAGAACCACACAGCAACTGCAGCCTAGGAAGACAAGCACGAAGAGTGGAGTCAAGCAATCCTAAGTGCTTTCCACAGCTTTCAAAGTGAGGTAGTTTCAGATATATATATTT
>VYXC01001038.1:56114-72525 GCA_013397175.1 Platysteira castanea
ATATATTTATATATATATATATAATTTAATTCAGTTTTACCTTCCAATTGTAGCAGGTTTCACAGCAGTGATAATATAAAGTGACCCGGTCTGTAGAACTGGTGATCTTATTACAATTACTCTGATACAAGGAGGCCAGATCTTTTCTTCATCTATAATTATATACAAAAAAACCCCACCACCATTAGTACCAACAAATTACAGTTTTAACTTTATAGTCCATAGTTTTCAAAAAACTGAAAAACATTCAGGCATTACCTGGCAGAATAATATGCAACTTTTATAAAAAGAAATGTGTAACCACATCTGAGAGAAAACTTTGATGAGATTATTGTTTCAAAGGCTTTCTGACTGCACACCAAAGTATTCCTAGTTCTAGTTATTTACATGTGGACAACTCTTTAGCTACAGCAGTAAAATATATATACATTCACAAAATTTACTAGTATATTATAAATTTATGCATCATTAATTGTAACAGATTAGAAAACAATTTTACTTTGAGAAAAGGCAGCACCTTTTTGTTCACCACATCACAGACCTATTGCATATCAAACTTTATATCTGACAATTACTATGTCAAATGTATTTTTACTAGTTTTTTCTCTTAGGAGCACCATTCACCAACATGAATTAGAAAAAGTAATAGACAGAACCTACAGATGCATATGCTTTTTTGCATCATTATCCATTAAGATACTATATTCTAACAGCTGTATGAATTCTGTAGTTGGATGGACATTTGTAGAAACAGTCTCCTATGATCTCAGCAGGAATAGACATAGATTAGAAGACAATACCTTAAAAGGTACTAGGGGAAGAGAAACTGTCTCCAGTTTTTATTACTTCAGGATTACTGCAGAATTGGATATTAAGAAAAGACAATTTAGTCTGAAAGCCTGATAGCAGCAAGCAAATTTTGGTTAGCATTAATCACTTAGAATCTCAATAGTTGAGTAAAGTAATGAAGACATAAGAAACAAACTGACAATAAACTCTGAGCAGGGCACAGGCTACAATACAGTTTTCTAAAGGCTGTATTTCCTTCTGTGATTTGGAATATCCTTTGCATATACATAGCTCTGACTGGCTGCATTAAGCTTTTCACAGGTTACCTTCACTTGTTTGTTTTTTAAGGACCTAGCAGAACACTTTGGTATAAAACAGTATACAGATTTCCTGTCTACATCCATTTCTTACAAGTTGCCACTGGAATATAAACAAAATAGGATTTCAACTAGTACTCCATGTTGCTTTTCACCACAGTAGACCCATCTTGCATTCAACTGTACACAATGTTTTACAAACAGTATCAGAAATACTGTAACTTAATTTAAGAGAGTTAATACATAAAATTACTGCGAATTACTGCTGTAGAACTCCTATTTTAGCAGCAGAGTTCCTTTTCTCCTTTCACTTTCCTAATCAAACTAAATTTTTGCAATCTCAGAGGTTTCTACACAAGTTGTTGTTTTATGTTATACTCAGAAAGAGCTTTCATAAAAACACTACTACTTACTTTTGTGCAAGTGAAGAGAGGGAAAGAAATGATGGTAACATATAACACTTTTTAATTCAAAGTATCTCAGGTCACATGCTTTTATATATTTTTTTAATTATCCAAACTGTATTTTTTTTAACAGGCTCCTGGAAAAATACAGTAATACCATTTATAATCCACAATAATTCACCTTCATTTTCTGAGTCTTCTGAATCACCAGTTTCTTCACTTGTTAATTCCTCCTCGCTGTAGGTTTCACACTCAGAATCTGTAATTTCACCTTCTTCTGGTTCACTCTCTGTGTCTGCTGTTCTACTGTGATCTGTATATGCTGCAGCATCCGGTATGCTTTTGTGGGAATGTGAATTTATACTGTCTGTAGAAATGGATTCTTTGGCTGTTAGACTGTTTCGTGGTTTTGTGTCCATTTTAGTCTTCTTTCTTATATTTGGACACTCTTCTTCTTCAGCAGAACTTACTTGCTCAGTGGCGGAAAAGCAATTCAGACTGTTAGATGACTTCTGCTCTTCTCTGTCCAAATCCTGGAGGGGAGTTATACAATGTTACAGTCTTTACATACTATTTTTCTAAAGAATACTATTAGCCTGGAAGTAAATTCTTCTCTTAGGAAGAATTATTTTTAGAACTATTACAAAAATACTTAAATTTCCAGAAAGTTCTACACATGCAGTAGGCAGAACTTTTACATTTCAGTAAAAATATTTTCACATCCTATTACATGTGACTGAGACCATCTTCTATTTGGGAAAGTGTGACTGCCCTCCTCTTCTAAACTTCACTTACTTCCTCTTCTAAACTTTGCTCTTTTCTCACACTTCAGAAGTGTTTAGAAACTTTAGAATCTTGTCCTCATTTTCAAAGTTGTACAACATCACTTTGAATATTTTCCTGTTTTGCTTTTATGACACTCACTTCTGTCCCTCTCTTACTAAATTCTTGCAACTTGCTTAGAAGATCTTTAATATCTTCATTGTATCTTCCTCCTGTTTTTGTCTTCTTTTTTATTACCATGGTCCAGAATATCTGGAATACCCACTCATGCTTCACCTATAGACCTGTTCTTCCTCCTTTCAAAACCACATCTTCAACAGAGCCTTTAATCAAGATAGCATAGAGGGTATAATCTTAACTTATGCTATGTGAAACAGTTCTACTAAAAATCCATTTCCTACTGCAAGAAATTTCTCTACTGAGTATCAGACAGATTGGATTATTACACGGTCTTCCACTTACTTCATCATCAGAAAGAAAAAGGCCCACAACATTTTTTTAACAGAGAAATCTAAAGTTTTATATTAATTTTGCCAGAGAACCTTGAAAATGTAATTCTGAATCTAGTAGCTTGACAACTATCTTAGAAAAGATAAAAAGAAGGAAAAAAAAGAGGGAAAAAAAGAACAAAAGTGCCTTTAAAATATAAAATCTCAGATTAAATTTTGAGATTAATTTTTGTGTCATTTTGAGTTCAGAGTGAATGCATTCAATCGCCTTGAATTGTACCAAATATTACAATATGACAGGTAAAAAATACATCCTTGACTTCTTTCCGTGTGTTTCCATTTCAAGATATGTGAAATAATGTGAATGTTAACATTATGGAAATTAAGCCACTTTCAGAACTATAAAAACGCATCAGTGGCACAGACTAAGACAAACACAAGAATTCCTCTTAGCTGTTGGATAGGCCAGTGTACTTCTGAAACACTTTCAGTAAGACAGCAGGTTCTCAGGTAAAATCAGTGATTTTTAAAAAGGTTTTCATGCTTTAACTGTGTGCTGGTTTAAGTCACCCCAAGACAAACTGAAAGACTATCAGTTTGTTTACAGTTTCTTTATAATGCACTAGCCTTCCTCCCTGAATCCTCTAAGTCCTTGAACAGAAAGGAACAGGATTGCAAGGTCACCGTGTAATGTTGTTTATTTTAAACAAAAAGCATAGTAATCCTGCCAAAAGTAAGCCTACACAGTTTAGACATGTCAAACACATGAATTCCACTAGAAATATTTTTGGAAACATCTGATTTTTCCTTTTAAGAGTTATGTTTTTCAATGTATTTGTCTTTGTCTGTATTTATGTTTGGTATGGGTATTAGATTGATACCAAACATACCAAGGTGTTCTGCAATCTAAAATGCATTACTTCTATAATACTGTAAACTAACCAAGTAGCTCAGGATATTCTAATCTAATCTAATCTGAAAACAAAGAAACTATACCATCTGCTCAAATCACAAGCAAGGTGAAACAACACTCAACTGATGCACTAACGCCCAAGGACAATGCTCCAACCTCTCAACTCCTACTCCACAGTGAACCCCGTGATATTCCGTGATTTTTGGCATCATTTCACGCATTTTAAACTAGAAAGTAAAAAGGTGCTGTTTCAAAGCCTGGCTACTAAAGAGTAGACTCTTGGCTTTGTGTTGAAGACAGAAATTTTCAAAAACACTCTTATAAACAGACCAAGGATTCCACCCACATATTCATTCTATGATTTTGCCAATATGACCATTAAGCCTCTTCTCTGCAGTTTCTGTATTTTTTCACAATTGCTCCATTCAACTGTTAAGAAAGCAAACTAAATAGTCAAGTACTGATAAAAATGCAGTCTTCACATTTAGAAGAACTTGTATGAAACCAAGGATTTTAAAACTGAATATGGATTTTGAGCACTTCATGATTTCACAGATCTGTATTANCAGGGAAGCAGTGAATCAGTTTCTTGCTTCCTTTTGCTTGCGCATGTGGCTGTACCTCAACCCGCCAGTTTTCTTACTCTTATCCTGCCAATTCTCTCCCCAGTCNAAAATGCACATCTTGACAAAGTGTATAAACATTAAGCATGGGGATACTGAATGGACCTTAAAGTATTTGAAAGGATCTTGTGGTGAAGAAATCCTTCTCAATTATGTATAAAATGTACTGGTTTTGGCTGGGATNGCCAACCACCAGTACTAACACAGAACATCTGTAAGTATAACTATGCAAATGGCACCTAATGCCTTGCCTCCACATAGTCATTACTTAAGAACCAGGAACTGGCAGTAAGCACAACATTTGGTAAATATTACCCCGAACAATGCAATGAATTCTAGCAATGCACTTGGTTTCTCAATGACTAACTAACTTTTCATCCAAAACTTGTGCTACAAGACACAAAGTATGCAAGTACATGCTCATTATAACCATTTTTTACACCATATTAGGCACATATATTTTTTCAGTGTTGCTTTGCCCAATACATCTNTGCACAAGGAGCTGAAAGCAAGACACAACCTGTATAGCTGATCCCAACTGTCCACAGGGTATTCCACACCACACAGCATCATGCTTAGCAATTAACCCTGGGGGAGGGACAAGGAAGCAGGAGGTATGTTGAGAGTTTGGCTTTTGTCTTCCCCAGTTACCTTTACCTGTGCTGGAGCCCTGCTTTCCTGGGGATGGCTGAACACCTGCCTGCCCAGGCAGGGAAGCAGTGAATCAGTTTCTTGCTTCCTTTTGCTTGCGCATGTGGCTGTACCTCAACCCGCCAGTTTTCTTACTCTTATCCTGCCAATTCTCTCCCCAGTCCTGCGGAAGGTGGAGTGAGTGAGCAGCAGCCTAGGGCTTAGCTGCTGGCGGGGGGTAAACCATGGCCAACCACCAGTACTAACACAGAACATCTGTAAGTATAACTATGCAAATGGCACCTAATGCCTTGCCTCCACATAGTCATTACTTAAGAACCAGGAACTGGCAGTAAGCACAACATTTGGTAAATATTACCCCGAACAATGCAATGAATTCTAGCAATGCACTTGGTTTCTCAATGACTAACTAACTTTTCATCCAAAACTTGTGCTACAAGACACAAAGTATGCAAGTACATGCTCATTATAACCATTTTTTACACCATATTAGGCACATATATTTTTTCAGTGTTGCTTTGCCCAATACATCTAAATAGTAGACTGACACCAACAGTCATAAGTTAGACACGGATTGACTCAATGTGCTCCAGGTTTGAAAAACTTTCTATCTACTGGGTATTACCACATGACCTCTGGGATTTTTCTCACTAAGCTGAGAGGTGTGATCAATCTGATCGATAATAAACTATTTTTTAACAGAGTTGAGTTGGTCCACACTTCTGCATCCCTGACAAAGTCAGCCAAAAGTACTTCGAAATCAGGCTTTTTATGTATCCCATGACGACTCATCTTATAAGACTAACAAATAATGCTTATGTGAGTGGAACTAATGGTTTTATATAAAGAATAGGCCACAAACTACTGATTACAATGACCTTTTGAAATGCAGATTGTCCTACTTAGAAAATACAAATTATCACTGTCATTCAACTGTTTTTCTGAAAAATTAAAAATATTTTAAGCATTTAACGATACTTTTTGCTTTACTGTTACAGAACAAAATATTCTGTCTTTCAAAAATTCAGTTTTTCTCTATTATGGCTGATCAACACCCATGTTCATGCAATTCTTCAGCATGCCTATGAATTAGAACTTATTATTGTGAGCATAATTAGCTCAATTCTAAGAGCTGCACTGTTTAAACTATTTTTTTTCTATATTTATTTTATACAAAACATAGAAATATAGACAAATACAACTCTTCTCAAACGTAGCCTGTTGTTTCTTGGTTTGCTAGAAGTTCAGTAGGTGATTTAATAGAATTATGGGTTCTCAAAACTCTTCTACAGGACTGAATAGTACATCTTTAGCACTGACTCTCTCAATTTGAAATATTAATCTGAAATTCAGTATTTTACTAAAGAAGTGTTTTCAAACACTTAAATAGCTCTTACACTCAAATGACTAAGCTTTCATGTGCTAAAACCATTTCACAAGTGCTTCAGTTACTTTTATCCACCCTACACAATACTCAATTCCAGTGCGAAAAATCTAATTAAATGCCAGGAAAAAAAGCTCTTCCTACATGATATAGGAGCCATCTTATAAACTGGTGGACAGCTCTGAAATATGGGGAACAGTAATTTACCATACCTAAATAACAAGTAGTTTCTTTAAGCCAGAGCCTTTATATTACACAGGGATGCAAAATACTTCTCTTCCCAAATTTTCTAGAATGCCATCAAAGTTTTCTTCAGATGTTACTTACACAGTATTTAAAATATATTTCAAAGCTACTATGTAGGTGAATGGATTTTGATCAGATAGCTTAAAAAAAATTATTAATTCCTTTAGGAAAAAATGTATCTAAATATCAATTACCAGATACTATTTTTCCTTTATAAAATTATCAAGGTTAAAGGTAAACATCCATGGACTAATGTGTTTGTTGTCTCAACTCTACCTTTACCAGAAGCTGCCAATCCAAAAGAAGAAATCTTCAGATTAGCCATGTTTTCTGTCAACTGATGTACCTAAAGATGGGATGAATATCAGCAAAAAGTAAACTGTATGTGATAAAAAAGTAAAACTCACTGCTTCAAGAGTTCTATGGGAAATACTATTAAAAAAACCGCCTTGTGTCTCCTACAGAAGTCGCTACAATATCTCTATAATGAAAATAATATGTTAGAAGTTAATTTTGAGCACCAATCTGAAATAAAATTTACTAGGTGGTAGTTTGAAAATAGAAAAAATTAAATTTAAAAACTATTTATGGAAAAAAATGGCATGTGTCAGACCTTCCTTCTAAATTTTGCTATGTATTTCTAGTGGTGCCAATGCAGCAAGTAGAACTGCAAGATCACTACTGCACAGTCTATTCTCCAAACTGTATGGAAGCCCTGCATCTTGATATTGGGCCAGGGTTCCCATTATTATATACACTACCTTTTTTTTCTTTTTACACTTTTCCAAATTTACTTATTTAAAGAGGGTTTTTTGTACAGAAGAAATGCCGTGTTTCTTGTCCCACCTTTTTTCTAATCTACCCCTACAAAAAGAAACCAGAAGTAAACTATATGCCTAAAGTTTCAAGGTATCCCACCATTCTTTTTATGTGACCTCCACAGGGGCTAATACTTCATCCTGGCAAAAAAAAACCCTGATTGCCTACTAAAAGGAAGCATGTAGAGACAGTATACATTGTTTCACAAACCAAAAGAAAACTATTTGTAATATAGTTTCAATGTAGTGACTGAGAAGAAAGGATCTCTTTGAGGAAAGTTCTTGTACAAATTAGGAACTATTCCCCAGGTGATAGTAAGTGCATGATTTCCCCTCCATTGTTTTTTTACAATTAGAAGTACATTCATTTTAGCAGACACTTATGAATATTTTCTTGTTTGGTAATTCAGCTTGTTAAAAATGCAATAATATTTCAACAGATTAATTTTATCCTTTACATTCTCAGAATTATATTGGGTTTTCTTTAATAATGCTACAGTATTTGTGAACAACTCACTTGCCATTTCTGTAGTGTTAAGCAACCTAATTTCGTACTTAAAAATAAATACTATATGCAAGATAGCTGAGTATATGAACTTCTTCACAATAGCTAGAAACTAAACCACAACAAAAAACCCTCCTGTGACCAGAAACAGAAAGTTAAGGGATTGTTCCAGTCACAACCTTTTTTTAAATAAAAAAGATATTAACTTTGGTTTAAATTAAGTCATTCAAAAATCACATGCAATTTTGGTATAGCCACAGCTACCACAACCAGTATCATCTACACAGAAATATATGCTTGATAATCTATACACATAGCTGCTAAATTTCCTTATTTCTTGTATTTTGGCAATTTTTAAGTAATACTAAATATCTATCAATATTTGTTTACATTTATTCCTTTAACTGAAAAAGAGAGAAAAAATTTTCAAGATTCTGTAACTACTGCTAACTGTCTTCCCCTGCTTCGCATAGATAATCTTATAAACCACCTCAGCTTCACCCAAGAATTAAGAAGTTCAGGGAGTGTATGACATGTTTCCAGAAGTACGCCCTGCTTTCTTAACACTAGTGGTCCACCGCCCAGGCATTTCACCAAACCCTTCTCCTACCTGTAGCATCTGTACAAAAAGAAAGGCAAATAAAACCTACTTTGGTCAAGAAAGTAGGCAACGTTGGGACCATTTTTCAGGCTAGCAGCACAATTTAATAATTGATTGGGAAAAGCAGTAATGAGGTACTAGTCTTCAAGCATTGTCATAACTTTAATAATTTAAACAGTATTCAGGGAAAGAAAATGCAGAAGACTGGGCAGTAAGTTTGGAGAAAAGCATTTCAATAGACAACGCTTCAACTACAAAGACCTACTTAAAACCGAATGTTTTTAGTTTTATTCTATTATGAACTAATTAGTGCCTTTGCCAATACCACACTTAACTGGACAACAATTATACTGCCAAAAAATACCATGCATCTGTGCACTTGACTGTGCAGCTTATAAACTAACTTTTCAGTTTTATAACAGAAAAATTTAATCTTAATCTTTTATATTAATGTAACATGGAATTTTTAAGTGATTAATAACCACAGTACAAGAATAAAGCGTTTTAACTCAGCTATGTAAACTATGTCAGTAAGGTACTTTTTTCTTCTAACTCTAGCATTGCATTTACAAAGAAGTGCACTGACAGAAAGGCATTCTTTATTTTTGAAGTTTAAAATAGAGAGTGTTTTATGTTTCACTTTATAGTCTCCTTGTTTTTGTTTAAAAAAATAAAAAAGGCCATGATTACTCCTTTGACATCGACCTTCACTCCCTCTTCCCAGAAGGAAACATCTGTGCACTAGAGTATACTTTAAATGTTTTCCCTGTCACCTTGTTGGTCAAACAAATTAATTTACGAATAAAGCAAAGTACTCAGTTCATCATCTATAAAACACATGCGAAAACAAAGGGATGTTTACCTCCTACCTTGTGACTGTGGAAATCTCATAGAAAGGATTTGTTAACAAGACTATCTAAATAAAAATATCAGTATAAAGTAAGCTACAGACAAACCTCTATTTCTAGTATAATCAGATTACAGAAGCAGACTGTCATGGGATTCTAAAAAGTAGTCAACATTATTTGCTAGGTCAGAGATATACATGCCTTAGAACTTTTATAAACACTCTTTTTGGTTTAGGTAACAGTTCATTACAGAACTAAATTTAAGAGACTTATTTATCAGTTTATGATAAACACTTACTCTTACAAGCTTTTCCATGTTTCTTTCCTGACACATGATGGATTAAGTTCTGTATTGATCAGTGGCTTTTGAGAGTGGCAGAATGCTAATTCAGCATTTGCACAGAATGGCCCAGAATCTGGGTGCTGGTAAAGCTACACTTACATTGCATTAGTTCTTGTCTCTTAAGTCTAAAGAATCATTATACTTAGTGTTGTTATGTATCCAGATCAAGTTTTCCAAATGGAAGGTTCATGTGAAATTTTCTCAAGGACTAGGAATTCCTGCATTAGCCACAATTTGTTTATAAAATGTGTAATCAGTCAACAACCACTATCCATTTAACCTAACTGTACTTCTTCTTAACGTAAATAATTTCCATTTTCAAATCTTTCAGATGACCTCACTCCTGATTAAAAGTTTTTAACTGTGCACTGATGCTATGCGACTACTTTGTACAGGTACCTGTACAGTAATGTATTTATTGCAGATTTCAACCAATCTGCTTGTCTGAGGCCTACATAATGAAACTATGTAATGGTTAAAGCAATGGCTTTGAAGAATGCAAACAAAGAAATCAATATACTTGATTTTATCTTAAAATAACAGAACAACTTGGCAGAATAGGACTCAACATCAGTAAGAGTGTTCATAAAGGGAACGCTTCCTGACGTTTAACAGCTATGTTAAAACTTCTTGGTGCTTTGGAGAGAGTAATGTTTTTCTATGCAGTCACTATGCACCACATGGTCTGTTTTCTTAGCACTCAGAAAAATTTTGTAACTTAAAATATAAATTAATTATGATGGGCATTTATTAAGATGTACAGCCTATCCACACAGTAACAACAATGAAAATGCATTGACCAAATAAAGTATCAATAGGAGAGCATAATATGCAAAGAAGTAGAACTCCAAGACACCAATCCAAAATGATAGCAGAGACACAGTAAAATGCCAATGGACTAAGCTCTGGAATGTAGCCACAGAGAAAGGATTGTGTATGAGGGTATTTTCAAAATTTACACTTTCCTGATTCATAATGTGAATCTGAAAAAAACCCAATCAAACAAAAAACCAACACAAATCACAAGCCAAAATCCCAAAACCAAGACATTGCCAGTAACACTGAATTTTTGATGTAAATCCAACGCACACAACACTGAATTCATTCTAGTGTGCCTGCTAATGAAAAAACTTCACTGATACTCAGTTTTAGACTGCTTTAAAGTGAGGGGATCCAAGTTAAAAGTTTCATCCTTAATTAGTCAATGGGAAAGTTATTTGAACACTAACTACATGTTAGTAACCTGCTGCATATAGTTCAAGTATGTTTAAATAGTTCAAAAAATGAGCATACATTCTCTGCATAAAACCAAGTCCCACAACCTGTAAGCTGCATTATGGACAAAAACCCAACAGATTTTGCATTTTCTTTCTGTCAGTTCTGAAGTTACCTTATACTCATCTGCAGCAATCCACTCTGGTTCTTTTCTCTTCTTTTTCCCCTTTTTATCCTTGCTGTGCTTAGTACCAGAGGACTGGTAAGACTGCAGATCTACTCGTGAATGAAACTGGTATCGGCCGCTTTCCACATCACAGTAGTAGTAAATTCCTGTTGCTGGGTCATAATACAGTTGGTTTTCCTTTATAAGAAATGAAGAACAATGTTATCATCACTTCAATAAATACACTGTTCAAAGAAACATCTGATTAATAAAGAACCACATTTGAAGTTTGATAAAATGAAAGAACTGTGGTGGCGTGATCCTGGGTGGCTACTAGATGGCCATCCAACAACTCTGTCAATTCCCCTCCTCAACAAGACTGGGAAAGAAAACAAAATGAAAAGCTCATAGGTCAAGACAGAGGTCACTATCATGGGCAAGACAGATTCGACTTGGAAATAGTTAAAATAGAGCTGGAAGATAAGGATCAAATTAAAAACACCTCTCCCAGCCTCTTTTTTTTATACAAGCTCAACTGTACCACTTCATTCCCAGCTCCTCTACCTGTCTTCCCCACCAGAGTGGTACAGCGAAATGAGGAATAGAGGAGCTGAGATCATGAGAAGTCCCTCACTGCTGCTACTTCTCCCCTGTGCAGCATGGGTCCTTCAAGTACTGCTTCAAGCATGGGTCCTTCATAGGCCACAGCTCCTACCAGGGAGACCTCCTCTGGGCTCTGGCATGGGCTCTCCACAGGTCAGTTCCCTCAGGAGCTGCTTCTGTGTGGGATCCTCCAGGGACTGTACTGTGAATAGCTTCAGTGTGGTCTGCTCTATGGATTGCAGAAAACTGCCTACGCTGGTGCTTGGAGAACCTCCTCCTGGTCCCTTCTCCTTTGCCCCTGGTGGTCACAGGATTATTTTTCACACTCACCCCCACCACACACACTGCACTGTGCAAAGTTATGCCCTTTCTTACACTGCTTTCAGAGAAGCACCACCAGCTTCTCTAATGGCTGTGCTGTGCCCTGCAGTGGAACCAGCCACGTCCAGGCAGCCCTGGCCTCCCACAGAGGCTATCTCTACAGCCCCTGGCCCCATCATCAAAACTTTGCCAGTTAACACAATACAAGAACATTTCCTGTAATTCAGAACACTTACTGACTAAGAAAAGACATTATTTTGGATAACTGTACCATAAACTATAATCTACAGTCCCAAACATTTATGTATAACTAAATCCACAAACTACGTCAAAAGCAATGGTATCCTTTTAAGACCTTAAAAATTAAGTACAGAAGTGTCCCCAAAACAAACAGTTGTGTACAGTTGTACATTTTTTAAAAGTGAGTTGAATATAACACTGCAAACAAACTCTCTGTTTTCAGCACAATAATGTACACATATCTATCCACATATCTGTATACATACACACACATCCCTCAGGACAAAAAGAAAACCTTGTCAAAAGCTATATATAAATGTATAACAAAGTAACCATCAAGAAGTTCTGATCCATCATCTAATTCATTTTTCTAAAGAAGTGTTTTCTTTCCCATAGCATCAAACTAATTGGTAACAGTACTCAAGAAAAAGCACAAACATTTTGTGTATTTTCTCTCAACACACTTTTCACTGTGGAGAAGCAACTGACTCACTTCAGAAATATGTCTTTTTCTAAACAAGACATCTTTAAGCTCAAGCTTTTATGTTTGAAAGAGTTACAGATCAGCTTTATAGCATAAAATTTCTACAACGCCAAGTAACTTAAAGATCTAGGTGCCATCAAAAAGAACTGAATTAAAATCCAAATTTGTATCTTAGTCTGCTATCTTTAATTTGACTGAAATAATTTAAAAAATAATTAACAAACTTTTAATGCAATTTATCTTCATCAACCTGTTTTTCAAAATGTAAGATCAGCTTGGATCTTAGTTCTTTGCTTGTATCAATTTCTACTAACAAAACTTTGTAATAGAGAAAAAACGCCAAGTATTTTGGAAATGATCCTTACTGAATTGTAGTAGAATCCAGTGCTGTGGTCATAATACAATCCTGTATTTTCATCATAAATAAATCCGGTTTGTGAAACAGCAGCCTCTGCAGCAGCTCTCAAGCTCTCTGCCAAAGAACCCTCTGGTACTGAAGTTTCTTCTGTCTCCTGATAACAGAAAGTAAGAAAGGTAAGTGCTCTATGAACTTGGACTGTTTCAGAAGGCAAAAGTCTGGCTGCAGTTTACTGATAAATTCCTACTGATTTCAACAAGACCAAGACTTCAGCCTGTGTCTTTCATTTTTTCCCAGCTTTACTCAAAAGTGATTCACATCCAGAATACACACAAGAAACATCTTTCAGAGCATTCCTAAGTCAGATTTCTGCTCTCTGTTCCATTTCAGTTGCTAGATGCTAAGGCACAAACTCAATTAAGTGAGTGACCTAAGAGAAGGCTGGAGAGCAGGTAAGAAAACCAACCCATCACAAAATAAACAAACCCCACCAACAACGTTGTTCTCCTTATATGCTGCTTCCCTATGTCAGTGGAAGAAAAAGATAAAGTACTATTTAAGAAAATCGGCATGGACATATTGGACATACTCAGCTGATAAAAAAAGATCCTGCTTCCAGGCTATGTAGGATATATATGCCTGTTTACAAAAACTCTCTAACTCTAGGACACAAATCTAAGAGGATTCTACGCTTGGAATACACTACAAAAAGAACTGGTTTTGAGGTCCAAGGATATTATCAGCACTAGACCATCACAAAAAGTCATTTTGTATAAAGATGTCAGGATCACAAGCACATCTTTTAGATGGAATAGTAACAGAGTACTGATTTCAAAACTGGTAAAACCCCAGACAGTCTAGAAACCTGTGAATTTTGGATGAAATTTTCCTCTTCTCCATCTTCAGTAACTTTTGTGCTATCCTTCCTTAGTGGAGTATTAGCACCTGTCTTCAATTCCTCTGTGGAATTATGCTCAGTGCCTTCAGTCCCGTGACTGTGCTGCACTGGTAGTTCAGATGCACAATCTTGAGTATCAGTGTGATTGTAATAATTTTCATAGTAGTAATAATCTGCAGGGTGGAGGAGGGAAGAGAAAGAAAAGTTCAAGTTGCTTAAATTAGCAAGGCAGTATTTTACTAATGCAATTTAATCCATCTTAAACTGGAAATTTATGCAAGGAAGTAGACTAGCAAAACCCAAATATTCAGTAGTGCCTCTACTTTGAATTTATTCTCCTACTGAACAAATTATGTCTTGTTTTAATATACTTCAAAAATTGGTAAAGCATGCATGTTTGCAACATGAGATTACTATGTAACAAAGTACAATGCCATGAATTCTGCTAGTCCATGCTACATATCACCCTGAATTAATGGCTTGAATAAATAGGAAATGGTCTGAAAGATGTCAGGTTACTGAGTTTAATTCAGCAAAGGATATAGGCTTGAAATGTATTCTATATTACAAAATTTTCAAACTAAGATACTGTTCTAGATGCCCATTTAAACAATCACCACCCTCTTTACCTGCTTGTGACCACACAGCGCAGTCCTCTGTCTGTACTTCTACACTAGATGTATCTTTCTCCTTTCTATTATGGATTTCTTTAGTGAGTTCTTCTACCTGGAAGAAAAATTGCACGTTAAGAACACAATACTGCATTTTAGTGGTCTGCATCTCAGAAAAGAGTCAGCCTGTGGGAAACACAAAAGGTGAGGAAGGTTCTCAGGTGACGTGAGAAAA
This sequence comes from Platysteira castanea, assembly GCA_013397175.1. Classification (NCBI taxonomy): domain Eukaryota; kingdom Metazoa; phylum Chordata; class Aves; order Passeriformes; genus Platysteira; species Platysteira castanea. The sequence continues at coordinate 70,920 of VYXC01001038.1, forward strand.
ACAGTTTCAGAAACCAAGCAAAGAATTTAGGTTTAGCTGTGACTGCAAAAGCCTGAAGATAGAAGAAGATATAATTATATAGTAAGTAAGGACATTAAAACAATGGTTAGTTTCTAGGCTTGGCTCAGATAGATCTTGAGGGTGCAGAAAATATGCTTAGCAAGATAGTTAAGTTTTAAGCTTAATAATGGAATATTGTGCATTGCTAATTACAAAGCATACAAGCAGGCATTGTTTGCAGCAGATGTATGTGTGCTTTTAAGGATTGGTTAGAACAGTTGTTAATAAACTTTAGAAGCATGCTATTGGCTAAAAAATTTTTAAGAATGCTCTGTAACAAGGAGATCCTTGATTGCCTGCGGCATGAGCTCTGTACCATCTCTCGTGTCTCATCCCTGTATATGAGACTGATGCCTGAATAAAACAACAGAAAGGTTGCTGGGATGCCTGCTGGGCTCCCTGTCCCGTTTAGTCTCTACACGAACAAAATGGTGCCCCAAGTGTGAGGCAAGGATTAATTCTGGCATCCTTGGTGGACTGTTCTGTCTGTCGTGTCGGAAGCCCCATATGAGGAAAATTGGCTATTCTGCATCCCATAACTGAAACAAAACATAATGGCATCTCAGGTGTTTGAAGTGACTTTGTTCGGCAGGCAACAATTTTGTACTTGAATGGCTGGTATAAAGAAATATGTAATTTCTGCTCACAAAGGAGCAGAGAAACCTAAATAAAGTTTTCTGAAATGCCCACCCTGTAAAGTTGGATTTCAAGCACTGACCACTGTTCTGTGGTGATGACTGTGGCATTTACAAACCACAGAATGTTTTGAACTGGAAGGAATCCACAAAGATCATCAAGTCCAACTCCTGGCCCTGCACAGGACATCCCCAAGAATCACACTATGTGCCTGAGAGCACTGTCCAGACGCTTCTTGAGCTCTGTCAGCCTTGGTGCTGTGACCACTTCTCTGGGGAACCTCTTCTATCGCCTAAGCACCCCTTGTGTAAAAAAACTTTTTTTCTAATATCCAATCTAAAATTCCCTTGACGTAACTTCAGGCCGTTTCCTCGGGTTCTGCCAGAGAGATCAGTATTGTCCGTCTGCCTCCCCTCGCAAGAAAACTGTACACCGCGATGAAGACTCCCCTAAACTTCCCTGTTTTGCCAGAAGCATTCACAGGGTAGTTCTTCCACTCTTCCTTTACCTCACACTTCGCTTAATAAACTTTTCCTCTGCTACATGTAATCTTGTGGCAGAGAAGGACTTTACCGTTTTCACCACCAAGGTCTGACTCGAGACCTCAAACCAGCTCTGGTCGCTCGCAGGCCAGGACAGCCCGGCTGGCTCCGGGAGCCGAGGGACGGGGTGGAAGTGACCCGCTGAGTGGAGGGGACAAGCGGAGCGCGGCCCGAGCGGCACCCGGTCGAGAGGTGGCGGCCGCCCGGCCCGCAGGCCGCGGTACCCGGGGTGGGGGGCCCCTACCTGCCTCCTGAGCGCCTTGCCGCCCTCCCGCTCCCGGCGGTACAGGCGTTGGGTGCGCCGCAGCCGCCGCCGCGCCCGCTCCAGCTGCGCGCGGCACGTGCCCAGCTCCGCCTGCAACGCCGCC
>VYXC01001038.1:72548-107172 GCA_013397175.1 Platysteira castanea
GCCGGGGGCTGGGGCCGCGGGGCTGCTCGTGGTAGAGCGGCAGCGCCGAGGGGAAGCTGTAAGGGTGAGCAGCAGTGCCAGAGGCGGAGTGGTCTCGGGGTCGGACGCGCTCGAATCTGCTCCCGACCTCCACCGTCACCTGCGCTTGGTCGTGCCAGGGAGTTTGCTGCTGGTAATGGGCTTCAGGGTTCCAGCTGCATCATATAACCGAATGAAAAATAATTCTAGCGTGTACTTTCATACAAAAGTACGGCACCTTTTTGTTTGGGATTTTTTGGTGTTTGTTTGTTTGTTTTGGAGTGGGGAGAGGGAAGCTTCTTGAGACTTTTCAGTCAGCAGTGCGGCAGACCACACCATATCCTGGCTAGAAATTGCCCTGTCTGCAGGTTGTTGCAGTTGGAGCCATTTAAACAGCATTCGGAGTCAGTGGTGAGAACTGCAGTACTGCAGCCCTGTAGAAAAATTTCTGTTCCTGGGATTTCTAGAAGCAGCTGCAGAAGGTTCTTGGGTTTTCCCCCTAAGCTCCATCTCAGTATCATAATTTGCCAAATTTAACCTCGCAGACTTCTTATTTGAAGTGTGCTTTCTCTGCTGACCACAGTATTTCTCAGTTGTTAATAAATTGTGTGATACACTCTGTTCCTTTTCTGTCTTCCTGCAGAAACTAGAAGTATATTGTAGTAGGTCGTAGCCTAATAGCTTCTAGATCTGGCAATAGTGAACGTATTTCATACATGGACATTTACATCTGCCTTCAGGTATGTCCTGAATGATGCCCCACCTTTAGACTTTGGGTTTCACCTGGTTTCTTCAAGTAATGTATTCATTTTATTTACATGCATATATATTTAATACGTTACATTTCCAGAAAATAGTAAGTCTAAAGACACCTGAGTTCGAAAACCACAGTACCTGGCAGTGCCAATTCAACAAGAATGCTACTGTTCAGTGCAAAGACATGCAGTCGTGTGCCATTCTGACTGGAAACCACCAGAATCAAATGCCTGACCTCTATGAGGTGGGCTACATGAGCAGACAAGAAGCAAATCTATGTCTGTCTGTATCCTAACTCAAAGAAAATGGGCAAAAAATACATGTATTTTGTCTTCTTTAAAGAATTTTGTGAAAGGAAGGAAAGCTCTAGCATGGACTGGAGGTCCTAAGAGATACTAAAATAACTAACAGAATTTCAGACCTCAGTTTTGCTCTTCTGTAATTTCTCATTGGAAAGATATGTCTTATCAGCTGAGAATTAGTGTATTGTCTCTATCAAAGTTTTATTTTGGGTACTGCTTTTGTTTGTATCAGGATGGTTTCACTTAATGTGTGTAAGTAAAAAAAGGACCTGAGCTGGAGGGAGATTGGTGCAGTGAGTCGGGTAATCAAAGGAGTGCCATGTCCTTCCCGAAAGCTTCCCAAAAGGATCTGTTTGGGAGAGTGCCTCTCGCTCGCACAACGAGGACACACTCAGATGTACACACACACTCACAGGATAGCTCCAAGGCACAGCCGGAGATGAAAAGGCGGGTGGGGTCCTCTGTATAGAGTTCCAGGAGTTTATTCCAGCAGACATCCAGGGACAAAGGACACAGGACAATGGAGGGCACAGGGTTTTATATGGGGGCGGTGCAGAGGGCGGGCAGAGCATTACAACCAATAATCTGAGGGGCAAAGGGAGGGAGAGACATGAGGTACATAAACAATAACCAATGGGGAAGGAGAGGAGTGGAACAAGGGAACTGGTAACCAATGGGGCATTGAGGAACAAGGAACCTCCTAGAAGCTATACATATTAATAGCAGAGGATACATATTCAAAGTGACTTACATAAAAGAGGGTGGAGAGCCACCAGGCCAATCAACTAGGAGTAACCTACATACTGGAACAAAGACCTGTAGGAGCTCGAAGTGACACAAGGAGCGTTCCTAAACTTCACTGCCAGCCTGCCAATGCACTTCAGCTGTTTTTGGGCTTCGTGGCTGCTTGGTTACTCCTGCGGTGGCTTCAACCACTGCAACAAGAGCTACTTCCTGGAAGAGCAGATTTCATTCACTGCTCTGTATTAAATTGCATTAAGCTTAGGGAGTAGCACTATCTTTTTTTTTTAAAGACTGGCCTTTGATCTGCAAGTTAAATTTTCAATTGTAAAAGTAATGGATGTTGCAATTCAAGCAGTGAAAGAAGATGGAAAGTGTTGCCAGCACTTCAAATAGTGCCTATTCCTAAAGATTTGCAACAGACAAAAGTGGAGAGGGTGGAGGTGATGTGCATCCCTGCCACCAATCTGTCAGTGCCTCTGAATATGCCACTTTCCTACCCATTTTCGCAGTGGGCCCTTGAAATGGACTGCTGAACTGCTGTTGCAACCACCTTGTCTGTACTCCTTGAATCTTTGGGATGGGGTAGTTACACTTGGAAGTGGAGGTGGCATCCCAGTCCAGCTAGACAGAAAACAGATGCCTAGCTCCTGCACCTTCTATATTAAAAGAAGGTGAGGACTTCAGTCGCAGGGGCGTTTGCCACAAAAGGACAGAGGACTGTGGAATAAAGAAGAAGTGGCTTGTAGGAAGTGGGGACAGCAAGGCTGCTGAAACACAGACCGTCTGGCCAAAGGCATTATCTCCAGAAGAGCTCTCCTCACCAAACAGCTATCGCAAGCCCAGACCTCCATGAAAGAAAATGCCATAGTGCGTGCTGCCTGCACAAGCAAAATTCAGGAGCTCTATTCTGCCAGAGAGGGCCTGGAGGCGTAGGAAGGGTGAAAACAGAGCTCTGTTGCTGTCTGTTCTTTCCCTATACCAGTGCTATGCAGGAACAACCAAAAGTTGCAGGAACATGTGCCAGCCCAGCATGCATGGCTCCAGGACTGCTCTCTCTGTTCCCTGATTCCCCTGCCCCGGTGGAGGATTTGATCCTCATGTATTGCTTTCTGCAGGTTTCTCCTTCTGAGGGGCAGTGCACAGAGGTGGAGGAGTGCTTGAAGCCATTCTTGCCATCACATCTTCAAGGCGTTGTCCCACCTCTGAAATGGTAAAGGCTGCTATGAGTATGATTACATGCGTGTTCTCTGTTGTAAAAATGAGCTTAAACATAGTAGTTCCAAATTCCTTGAGATCTGTAAGCTTATTGATCATAGTCCAGTATCCTTGTGTCTTGTCCTCTCTTTCTCCACATGGGCGCGAGGCCCACTGCACTTCAGATTTTGGGGTAAATCTCTGGCTGCTCTTTTCTGTTTTGGAGGTTTCTTAGGAAGTGGTGATCATGGGCCTGGCAGATAACTTGTTTCTAGCCTGGCAAGGACATGGAGATTCTTGAGAAAATTTTTCAGGTGGTGATAGCACACCTTGATCTATGGATTTTCACAGGGAAATCCTCAAAAATCTTCCTGGAACTTAATGGTTCTTTCATCCTCATATCACATTTGATATGTGATATGAGGCAGTGACAAATGCCAAGTTCAGTGCCCTAACAACCTATTTTAAGTAATAGTAGCACTACTTCACACATCACAACCTACACATGTATCTTAAAGAGAAGTCGGCTACAGGGAAATGAAAGAGGGAACCAGTTGAAGTAGATCAAGCTGCAAGATCAGATCTTTTCAGCAGGGAATCCAGAGATTTTCTTCCCTCCTTTTCACATGGATAAATGTTACTTGAAAAACAGGTGCTTCCAAACTTGATCTAGGCTCTCTGGTGTGGTCCTAAGCTTTTTTAAGGTGGAAACATCGTCTAGAGTGGCACTTCTCAGAGAACAAGTTTAGTACATCCACTGGAGTCACTTATCTACCTCTTACCATGGTGCTGCTTTGAAGAAGACAAATTGCCTGTGGGTAGATTAAAGCCTCCTTTGCTGTAATGTGGAGTTAAAACTACAAGAGAGCAGAATGTGTCATGCCAGAGATCTTCGTGCAGTTCCTCAGAGCTTGGGCAGATCACTGGCTCAGCTTTGCTCTTGTCTGGGGTCCCAGCTGATCAGGGGTCCCAGCTGCCCCCTCTCAGAGACATGAGGAGTATTTCTGCAGAAAAGCAGCCCCAAAGCACTCTGTATCCAAACAGAAGACAACTGGTCAGTGATCTCTGTTCTGATAGGTACTGAGGATATTGTGGCATGAGGGTTTTGTCAAGCAGGACCAGGAAGTGCTTGTGAAAGGCTACAGGTACCAGGAAAACCTCAGTAGTTTTAGTTGGAATTCATGCTATGGAGACCGTTTCAGCCAGTGTTGACAGCTTGTTTTGTGACAGCACAGAGATTTCAAATAGAATCAGTGAACTACTTGCTACAATCTTACTGCAGCAACTTTGAATCAGTTTTAAGATACTAGTATTGATAAGGCTTTAAATTTTCTGCAGGCGAGATTCCTTTTGTGCCTGCACCATGGGTGACTGTCTCCCTTCACAGCATCTTAAGGCTTCTGTGTTCACACAGACACCAACTGTATGTACTAGACGTACCCATTCTCCTACTGCAAGGACAGGCTCCTTAGTTTGCAGCTGGGGATACTGGTCCCTTGTTGATGCATTTGAAAGTGAGACATTACAGCACACAGCATTGCAGAGCTTGAGCCCTGTGAACATACTTCCAATATTCCTAGAGCTTCTGACCTTGAGACATTCAAGGGTGAGAATGTGAAATAAACTCAGAAAATCCAAACTTGTCTAACCATGACTTCATGCAGTGGTCCTTTTCCCTTTTGTTTCCCTGTAAAGCAGGGATGTTAAAAGAAAATAGCTTTTACCACCAGGTGGCATTTAAGGATTGTGTTTGGTGGTTTTTGTGGTTTTGTTGGTGTGTTTTTGCTTTGGAATTTTTTTTCTTTCTCNGAGACAGTCACTGAAACTGGCTTTTGGCTATTCCTTGAGGTGGTCTGATTTAAGGACTGCCAATGGAGTAAAGGAGCAAGACTTGCCTGTTGTGTCTATAGGAGTTGGTACCCTAGAAAGAATGAATCACCTGCTTCTTTCTACCTTTGTCCGTAGGAATCTCTGCCACTGGGAGATACTTCTATCCTTAGTGCTGTAGAGTGAACAGATACCTTAACAGAGACACCTGAGTTGCTCTAAAGTCGCAATGTTCTTTTCTGAACTTGCTGTTGATGCAAAGGCATAAATATGGATGCACGTCTCTTGCTGTACAAGAGATAACATTGCCTGCATTTTGTCATTACCCCCTGAGCGGCTTGTCTCAAAGAGCACATGCACGTTCAGAGCATGTGTGTCACCATCCACCTGCCAGCAGGGACAGGTCACAGGGACAGCATCAACCTAAACTCTTTGGCTTTGATGCTAATTTTGCTTACATGTTTTATAAAGGCTATTCAACACTTCTTTTGGGTTTTTTTAGTAGCATAAAGCTTCCAAACATCTGACATCTTTGCTTAGTGATTGCAAATAAACTTTGACAACTCTGCTCAGCTGCAAAGGCAAAAATAAATTAATGCAGGTAAGAGTCAAAGTAGTAAATGAAGGCTGGTCTCTGAAGACAGCAGAGTTCAGTATCTGGGGCTCAGGCTGAAGATCCCAGAAAAAACAACATCTGATGCTAATGATGCCAAAATAGTTGCAGCTAACCCTCTCTGCAATGCTGCATCCGCATCCCAGAGAGATCCCACTGGCATGACAATCACAGTGGATCTGTTAGCTTGTGTCATGCATGCCCCTTTGTCAGTGCAGCAGCAGGAGAGATAGTTCTTTCTTTTATTGTGGTGTGGTGTTGTGGTGTCCAATGCCTGTTGTGTGCTTGCACCCAAGGAGCATGCCTTCCCACTTTGCTCTTTCCAAGTACCTGTGTACAAACCCACTTCATCTGCTTCATCTACACTTCCTCACCAGCCCTGCTGACATTTCTCCTGCTTTTCACTCTGGCCTCTGGCAAACATTAGCCTAACAATGGCCAGGCAACAACAGAAGTGCGTGGTTTGCCTGCATACTGCTTACAGGGCCGTTCTCTGCCTGTAGCATGCCTCAGAATCAAAGATGGCAGTGCTTGTTACAGGAAGAGAAACAGTCACACAGCAGTCACACAGTCAATAAAAAGCAGATGGCTAAAACCAAGAAAACTGCCTGTGTGGGTTTTTTAATCACATGATAGCAGGGCAGAAAGTGTGCCCATCTCTCCATAGCTGATCACACAGAAAGAACATCAAACAAGGTTTTACACCTGTTTGGTCAGCAATGCTTAAATATTAGTAATTGCTAATAATAATACTATAATACTTGTAGTATTAATTACTACACATACTTGTGGGAGTGCCATGGGTTAGCACAGCTTGAGGTTTTAGTTAAGGAGGAAGTGATGTTTGTTGCAAAGAACTGTTGTAACTTCCTCCAGAACTTCATAGAACCAGTCAATTGACTGATTTGGATATTGACAGCTCTATTAAGCCACTCAGAAGCTGTTATGCCTCTGTAAAGACATCATATAAAGACAGATAAGGCGGGAATTTCTCTCTTGCTTTTGGCACAGGTAACTGAGGGCCCGCTCAGCCTAGTGAGCTGGGCCAGCCTCGCAGGGCCCAGCTGGGCACTGCCTGCGCCAGCCTGTGGGGCTGGGCTGGGCCATGGCTCTGCTCCATCTTGGCCTGATGGGGACCTGTGGCCCCTCTCCTCTCAGCTTAGCAAGATCCTAGCTGCTCCTACTCTGTGCTGGCCAGGCCTGGTCCTTCACGGCCCTGTGGGGCCGGGCCACGGCTGAGATGCACCCCCCACTCTGCTCCGGCCTTTGAGATGAAACTTTACACCGAGACCAGCTCCGGCCCGGCAGCAACAGATAAGCCCTAGCTGCAAGGGCAGGGGAAGATTAATCCCTTCAGTGCTGTAAGTTCTTTTCTCTGAGAGATAAAACCTGCAAATACCAATCCGTTCCCAGGTTAGAGGGAAAGGGAAAGGTACAGACACATGACTAGACACCATGAATAGTGACACCTAAGTCACTGAAGAACAAGAGCTGAAGTTCAGAGAGAAGAGATAGAGGAGATGCTAGAGCTAAAATTCTTTTGTAAAGCTATGGTAATGGACTTTGATGTATTAGAAACTCCCTTATAATTTCATGATAAGCATGGGGGAAGAGCTTTCAAATGTAGCCAGAGGGGCCCTGCCTCTAGCCAGGTAGAGGCCAGGAAAAACCATGGGTTTTTTGGATGTCTTGGCTGACACTGGTGCACAATGTACCGTAATCCATGAGTGGACACCTTATTGTGACTGGTCCAAAGGCCCAGTGCATTTTGGGCATAAACTTCCTCCGAGGCAGGTATTTCAGAAACCCAGAGGGACTCAGTGTGGGCTTTTGGAATAGCTGCTGTGGAGACATAGAGCATTAAGCAATTGGACACTTTGCCTGGACTATCAGAAAACCTCTGTTCCTCAAGATGAAGATGATCCCAGAGACAGATGAAGAGAACCTTTGCTCTTGAACAGCTCATTCTTAAAACTGTACCCCGTTAGCTACAAGTGAACCCTCAAAAACGGTTGGAAGAAAACTGTAATCAAGGAAAGGGACTCACACATGCCAACAGAAACCCATCTCGGGCAGCTGTTGTGCTGTGACATTGATGCCATGAGAAGACTGTTCTTGGGGAAAAGCTCCATAGCATGGACAAAAGAGACTCCTCTCCCTAAATGAACTGATGAAAGACTTTTTTAGAGTGGTAAACTCACTGAAATAATTCCAAGTTTGTGTGTTTATGGTATAAGTGAGTTGGATAAAAGGGGGAGGTGCTGGAGGAAAAAGGGGGTTTTTTGCTTTAATTCCTTGTTATTCCTTTTTACTTTTAGTTATAAACTTCTTTATATTCTTTAATGTTTAGTGTCTGCTTTGCATTCCTCCCTGTTCTTATCTCACAAAAGGTGAAAATTCGAACAAAACCACTACAGGAAGTTACTGTATTCCCACTTTCTCTCATCATGCTACAGGTTGCATAATTTTAAAGTTCTGGTTTTAGTAAAGAATCAAAAGGAACACAAAAAACCTGGATGATGTGAAGGTGTGAATTTGAAACACTTAAACGAATTGCTGACAGCTAAAAAGCTCTCTTTGAAGGAATTTTTCTTGCAAATGCAGTACTTTTCCATCTCGGTCATTGTGGGCAAAAAACCCCAGCAAAATAGTTTTGTGAAGGAATATAGGATGCAAAGGAAGCAAACTCATCACCAGGTTAGTTAAACTGGTAGGTTTCTTCCCGACTCATATTTCATGAGAAATTCTATAGGCGTATTTTCTGTTAAAAAGTAGCTGGAGTAGTGATCCCAAAACTGCTGTAGTCATTTATAGCCATAGACAGATTGATGTAACTATCCATATTGCAACACTGTTGTGTTGGGGCTCTAATTAAGAACAAATCAGGTGTGACCTGTTTTAATACATACGCCATATGAATTACCTGACATTCCGCTGGAAGCCTGATGAGTTAAAATTATCTCAATAGCTTTATTATCTCAACTGGAGCCAAACGGAATTTAATCTAGTTAAAACAAAAAGAAAGTCAAGTTTTAATATTGATTATTAGATAATTAAATGAGAACCAAATGCAACTCAGTGTCCAGGCTATCAGTGGTTTTGATACGAAGCCAGATTTTAATTTTTACAGTTCTTTGAGTTGACATAGGCAATACATCTGATTTTCATCTAGTGTATAGATTTTTTCTGCAAAAATTACCATATTTTCTATTCTGTGATAAAGTAACATTTAGGATTGTGGAGTTTTAGCTTTTTTCATTCTCGGCAGCCTCTTGAGTCTGATTCATTCCTCGCATCCAGAACAGCTTCCATCCCTTTGGAATGGAACAAAGGTTGTGTCAGATAAGCAATGTTCAACATGATATCCTGTTCCCAATTATACCCCTATGATTTTCCTGTGGTTTCTCCTTCTGGGGGCCCATTTGTCCTGGAAGAGAACATTCAGGCTGTAGTATTTTCAGTCTGCGATGTGAAACAGGTCTTTCAGTATAAACTTTAAAACTGTATTTATGAATATACAGTCAGAGTTTGTATCTGCATTTAACTTGTGTTTCCATGTTACACAAACACATGTGAATCAAAGAGCGTTTAGAGCTTTTATCATGACAAATGCAGGGGTTTTTGAGTCACTCTATTTAAAAGGGCATACCTTACTCCCCCCACATAATCTTTATCAGAAATATTTATATAGTTTTCCTGATGTATTCCATCAAGTCCTAATTCAGATCAGGAATATTTACTGCAAAGAAGACACAATGCATGACTAGGAAGGTTGCGCTCTTAAAGGGACATGCCGTACTTTGGGTCAATAGCTGAAGTTCACCTCAACTCCAAAAACACTGCTGACAAGCCAGAGTAGGGAGATGTAGCAGGTGTTTTAGAGGGTTTGCTCTGCATGATGGTGAAACTTGTGGTGTCTTTCTTTTCTCACCACTCTGCTGAGTTGGCTTCCCAAACATCAATAAATTACAAAAATCAGTGGTTTTTTAATATGAGCAGAGCTCTGAAAAAGGTCTTTTCTTGCTATGTGTTAGAAAAGTGCAGCAAGTAAGCAGGAATGCATCTGTGTTTTGAAAACAGGAAGGCTAGCAGTGAAAATTCCACAAAGACTGTGGTCTCAAAGCAGTCTTCAGTTCATACGGCTTTTTGTCTTCCCCAGAAGCTATTACAGTGTTTTCTTTCCACATGGAGATTCTTCTTACAAATCAGCTGCTTTGAAACCTTTGGGTTTACCAGGCTCTTTTTTTTAATTGGCGTCTCAGGGTGAGTATGTAAAGAAACATGTAGGAGAAGGTTGTTCCCCAGGTGGTAGTGGTTACTTTTCTCTCTTTGCCAACACAAATACACCAAATTCCTTCGCTAGAGGTATCTTGATATTGACTAGCCTATACTGTTTGTTTGCCACTGTATTATCCCCTTAAATTTCTGTTGAGATTTACATGTGCAAATAAACATGTCACCACAAATTTTCTGTCTAGATCCCCATCAGCTGCAGAGCATGACAGCTGCCTCGTTATTAACCATACCAAAACACACTATATGGACTTCTTGTTCTCACTCCAGACTGCCAGTTTGCCTGCCCATTTTTTGAAGAATATGAGACTGACTACATGTGAGACCAACAGAAAGCCAAATTTCTCACTGTTACTGCAGTTTTTGATACCTGATCCAGCTACTAAATTAATGATGACAAACCAACTTTGAAACAGCAGCAAAACTGAATGAAAGCCTGAATTATATATGAGGCTGCTAGCTTTTTTTCTTCTCCTTCTCTCCTCTTCCTTGCTGCTAGTGTTGCCTGTGCCAAGTCATTCAGCAGTCTTCTTTTTCACTGCAGATGGGGCACAAACACTTCTAGAAGTTGCTATTCATGCCCACAACGATATTAAGAACCCAGTTACTCATGTCAGGAATACTGTAGTATGAAAGTGTAATACTACTCAATGTCATGCCTCTGTTTGAACAACTTCTTGGTCAGTAATCAGTCCCAGCATCATAATTCTAAATTTTTCCTGTGCATAATGAGAGAGTTAAGGAAAGAATTTTATTACTACTTTGCCAGTATAAACTAATCACCTCTACCCTGAGGAACGTACTAATAACTTTTTAGATGAGAGGGGGGGAAAAAATGCCCTGTGCTAGCTAGATTTGTCAAGATATTTTAACAGCAAACAATATATCTTTTGCCAAAGTAGCCACAAAGGACAGAGGTTAAAATACTGGATTATTTTGACGTGAAACTGGGCAAGAATTAGGAACTTATTTCAACAGCTATAATGTACTAAGAAGTAAATGTATTCTCAGGCCATTAAAACTCTCAGAGGGACTGGATGGCTGCCAGTGGCAAAGGTCTGTGACACTGATACACACATCCTTGTCTAATAGCTCTTCAGAGAAAACTGAAAACTTTCACAACACAAAAATTCTTCCTTATAATCAAGCATCTCAGACCACTTTGTTCCATGAGGTGGTGAAGTTTCTCCCTGGCCTTTGTCTCTCTCCAGTCTTTCTAATATCCTTTAAGGTTATATGAAGAAGCTGGGAGCTGGACTGCCAGGCCTGACTACAGGTGGTTACAGCTAAAGGAAAAGGTCTTCTCTGAAGGGCTCAGGGCTGATACCTGGGGCCAGGGGCTAACTTGTTCGAAAGGCATCAGCAGCAGCTGGAAATCTGGGCCCTCAAGCCTGGATTTGGTGAACAAAAACTGCAAGAAAAGTCAGTCCCTCTCACAGGAGTGGAGAACTGACAGAGCAGGTGAAGGCCACAGCTGCAGCAGTGACTACATCCTACATGGTCCCAGCCCTCAGCCTCTGCACAGTTCTGTGAGTGCCTCTGGCGTATGCAGAAATTGAATGGGGATGGGAAAAGCAGGTCCTTGGTGATTCTGTGCCCCTCATGCTCTCACCTTGGCATAGTCAGAGGCAGGAGGCACTGGCTCCTCTGCCAGCTGCCCACCACCCCAGGACAAGGGTGGCTAGTTGGGTCCTTCCTTCCTGTGCAGGAGCAGCGGGGCCACAGGGATGGGCAGTGTGATGTACAAGTGTGCTGTCCTGGGAATTTGTGCTCAGGAGTGTCCCCATGTGTGCTTGAGTTTATTTGTGTCGATGCAACTATGCTGTATCACTATTCAGTCCTCCGCCAGCTTCTCCTCAACTTCCGGAGTTACACAAGCAAGCCAACTCCTTCCCTGCCCTCGCATAGCTGTATGCAAATACTGAACGTGTGTGAGAGGACTCTTCAAGACTCTTGTGCTTTTCCCTTCTTGAGACCAGTCTTCTTGAGATGTTGTGGTAAAATTTTGAGGTTAATGAGATTTTTTTCAGGAATTTCTAACAAGATTTGTAGGGGGGGAGTATTTGAGCACTCATGTGGGCTACTGAGATTCTCTGTCTCTCGGAGAAAAGATCTTGTCATTAGGGTGATGTGCAGGATCTGATGGCCATGAAGAATTGCAGCTTGGACCTAAGCACAGCATGGTTTTGTGTTTGGACTCAGGAAATATCTGTTGCTCTGCTTCATCCATCATCAGTGACTAATCCCAGGTTTTATGTAAAGAACTGTAATTCTCCCTAACTTTTTAACCTCAAAGCATTGCAGACCAACCAGGGACTAACTTGCTTTAAATAATTAGCATATTCTTGTATGCATACATTCCAGGTCTTCACTCAAGGAAAACCAATAAATTACCTCTAGCTGGGGTTCAAATCCTTTAGTGGCAGATTTAAGGTAGAGCTAGCTCTTGCTGCTGCCTTTAATGTACTTGGATCTGGTCCATGCGTGGAAAAATAGTTTAACTTGGGCAGGTATCACAGTACCACAGCTAAAACTGGTAACAGACACCACCAGGGCTAGCACTGTGCTTTGTAAATAAACCTACTTGCTAGCAACCACTATAAATCCCTAATGCAAGACACACTGTACAGCACAGATAAAACTTCAGAGGCAGATCTTATAAAGCATCCAGCACACACAAGGAACAGCTGCGATATCCCTTCAGTTGCTCCCCTAACCAGATTAGAAAGCCCATGCTGAAGTATTGAAGACATGTGACAGACTGTGTGTCTGTCTTCTGCCTTTGCCTGCTAGTTTAAGCACATTGTGAAAAGTTTTACATACTTCGCTTCAAAACAGCAGATGAAGTATGAAGTTACATATATGGATCTTATTTCTTTAAGTTATCTCTACACAGAACTGATATGTAAAGGTGGTGGGATTCACAAAGGATTGACATTCAGAGTTGTCCTGTGAATAAAATAGAAACGTCTTTAGTATGTGAGTATATGGTGTTTCTTAAGATACCTCAGAGATACCTGACTACAGTGGTTGAAAATATGGTTGTTCTAGTCAGTTCAGAAAAACCTTTTGATCCTGTGAGGTGCTGGTAGACTGCAGTGCAAGCACATGCTGCTGACAGCATGGTTTTCCAAGGTGATATGAGCTTACTTCACCCCTCTGGGTGAGCCCCAGCCCTGGCCTGTGAGCACACATGAAACTGCAGCAGTTCCAATGAGGTCACAACAGGTGAGTCATTTGATAGTCAGGTTTTACTTTTCTATCATAGCCAGAAAATCTGCTAGTCACTGATTAAAGGAAGAAAAGAGGAGGCTGGGGCAAGATTTGGAGGGAAAACGAGGTTCCTGTTTCTATAATCAGTGGCCTTTGGTGTGCAAAGATCTTCCAGATCACAAGAAATAAGAAGGAACAGCTCCCCTGAAATGCCCCACAGATGCAGAAGATTGGCAGAAACCCAACAGAACAGTATGTGGAAGGACACATCTGTGCTGGGTGAAGGCGTCTGTAGCTGAGAGACAGCGTACTCTACACGTGTAGGGCATGAGCAGTCACTGCACATTTCATACAAGCCCACCTGAGCCAGGGCAAACAGTTCTGTATCTACTAATTTTACTTCAAGCATTTGCTTCCATTATGTAAGATTCCAGCTCCAGAGTGGAGCTGGAATTTTTTCTCCCAAATAAAAATGCAGGGCAGCTTTGAATCCATCTTAGCTATAAGAATTTGCAAATCTTTAATGTTCAGTGCTCCATGCAGATGTTATCACCGCTTGTAACTCATCTTTTCAGCCACCATGGTAATGGGTCATGGTAGTGTTCCACAAATTACATATTCTTCCCTATAGGCAAAAATTAACTTTGCTAGTAAAATGCTTCATCCTGGAAAATCTGACCAAATAAATGTCTTTTCTCCCAGTGATTGCTCTGTGAAATCCTTTACAATAAAAATTTTTAAATTTAGAGCCTTGGAGGGTTTTTTAGGTGATGTTTCCCCTTGGAATCCATTAGGGCTGCATCTGCGTTTTTCTGAGAAGGTTTTCAGGTGAAGTGAACCATAAGATTGCTCCCAAGTAAACATTCATCTCTACCTAGAAATGGCCTCATTACTCAGCAGGTTATACATTCATTACTGGTTCTCATCTCGAGAGATTGCAGAGCCACCTGGAGCCTCGTCTAAGTGTTTTAGCAATGGCAAAAATGGGTATTAATGATTGGACCTAATAGGGCCACATTGTAAGGTTTGATTTGAATGCCACTGAGTAACTGGGACACCTGGAGTTGACCTGCCTGAAAATGTCAGCACAGCATGTGACTATTGAGAGGGTTAGGCACTGCTGTTTTGATTAGTCATTTTATGACTCTGTCCCTAAATCCATCCATTCAGCCTTTTTTGGGCTTAAAGCCAAGCCCAGCTGCTCAGGCTGGGAACTGACTTCTCTTAGGAAGACCGAAGGAAATGATTTGTTCTGTGTCTATTTGAATCAAAGATCAGCAGGAGAGACTTTCTTCCCATCACAAGTGAATTCAAGGCTGTGCGTGACAGGTAGGCCACCACTGTAGCTTATAATGACTCCAGTTAAATCCTCAGCTGCATACTTTAATTGCAACGTTTAAATTAGGATATTATACAAAGAGGGTTCCAGATGTAGGTGTCTTGCTTTCTTAAAATAATCCTTACACAGCAGTCACATGCCTAAAGCTCTATGATGTGGTAAAACTTTCCTGTCAAGCCATGACAGGTACCAATGGTCTATGCAGTATTTGAATGCAAATCTGACTCCAACTCTAACACTTAAAAGATACTGTCTCTTTAGACAGCCATCTCTGGAGTCATCCCTCTTATTCAGAAGTGTACTTACACACTAAATATAGAGATCAAAATTATAAATAAAGTGAATTTTGTGAATTGAATGAAGTCAGTTGTGGTGACTGATTTCAGAAAAATGTGGAGATTGCCACTTTTCAGCAACAATATCCATATAGTCTGTGTCTGATTATGGATTGAAGGATAATTCAAGTCATAAGGGACCTTCAGAAGTCCTTAGAGTAAACTCCTGCCCAGAACAGAGTCAACAATGAGGTCAAACCAGATTATACAGGATTTGTCATGTTACTTCAATGTCCATCAGTCTCTGCAAGAGTATTGATCCTTGCCCTCACCTTCTTTCCTCCTGCACAATCTGAGGATCACATACAGCAAGATGGTTAGACTTGATGATCTTGGAGGTCTTTTCCAACCCTAAAGATTCTATGATTCTGTGACAGTCTCCCAGGTTTGCACTAAATAATGTGAATATATGGTTTATATATATGTTGCAAATGGAATGAGAGCTTAGACAAGTCCTGCCTTAGGCTTAGATATCTGGCAGTGGCTTTGTTTGAGGGTGACCTGCACCCCTGTCAGAGACTGAAAATAGATCATGCCTCGAACTTTGATATAAAGTTTTAAAGGAGCTACAGCCACAGAAACCTCCTTAAAGAACTTTGGACTGTAGGTCAAACTACTGAGATTAGATAAAGGGAAAACCCAATCTGTCATCAACCTCAGGTGCGGGGAGAAACAAACAAGTAAACAAAGAAAAGAATGTGAGCCAAACCCAGCAGCCGTGCTAAGATTCCTCCCTGGCTGAGTTTGGGGTGGGGGAGACCACAGCCCACAGAAGCCAGGCTGACACAGACCCCCCCTGAAACAAGGCAGGGTGGGGAGGAGGTTTCGGGTGCCACCTCTGGTGAGAGGCAGTGAACACCCATCCTCCCTTTTACTCAAACCGGCCCAGCTGTGGAACCCCCAGCCCCAGAGGCCACATCCACGTGAGAGAATTTGCCCCACAGGGCTGCAGGAGATGAACAGACCCAGGGTCTGCTGTAAGAGACTGTCCCCTGCCCCAGGGGGACGTGCCCGGACAGGCCTGCCTGGCCTGAGCGGATACACCCATCGGATCCTGAGCTCTCCGGGGGCACCTTCACCAGCAGGAAGAGCAGCTGGAGAGGATCAGTGGAACACGGTGGGGATCCACGCATGGTGATATTTTCCTTATTCTGTCCCTGTCACTCTCTTTCTGTCCTCCCCACCTATTTTCTACTTCTTTCTTTCTCTCTCTCTCTCTCATATCTACCATCAAATAAAACCTGTATTATTGTCACTGGCATATGGTCTCGTTTGCACCTTAATTTGGGCAGAGGAACTTCTATAGAACCTTAATAATAATTGGATCATAACAACCCCAAATTGCTCTCGCTTGCAAGTTCTTAAGGATGGCCAGTTAGGTCTATTATAAACTGAATTATTTTTTGAAGAGACACAGGATTAACAGACAAAAGATTTTAATAGACTACTTACTACCCAGGATAAACAAAAGAACTACTAATAGATACATAAACAGTGCATGATAAAGGTATCTATTTTACAGCTAATGAAGAAATAGTACAGATTTAGGAAATCAATGTAACTTACCACCAAATTGATGATGGAACACATAGCTTTCCTTTCGTACAGTTCTTGGGAAAGTAACTCAAGACAGGTGTCCTCATTTTGACGAGAGGTCCCCACATATTTCCAGGAAATGTGCGGAAGACTTCTACTTTGTGGAAGTTTTGCGTAGCTTTTATAATTTATTCAGTGAAGTGTCTGCCAGTCAGAAATTCAAGGCTTATCTTTCTTCAATCTGCTCTCAAGGGAAGATGTTTATTGTCAGCTGGCAATGCCACCTCCATGGCACCAGAGATTACTCACTAGCGGACAGATACCTGGCTTGGGTTGTCTCACCAGTTAGCAGGTTCATGTGAGGGGGAAAATGCCCTGAATTATTGCACCAGCTGATAAACAGAAAAGATAAGCTCTTCTGGGATAGAGAGGAAGTCTTGCTACAATGTATTAGCAAAATACTGGGAAACAGAACCTGGAATGCCTCTGTGCCCATTCATACCTTATTAAGTTTGTTCACTTCATCTTTAGTTTTGATTCTTTCCTCACCACCTTTCTTCAGCCTTAAACAGTATCTCACAGAATACGGTTCAATTTCTGTATTAAAAAACATTTATAAAAATGTCCCATATTTTCTCCCACATAGCTGTCACTATAATATAATGTCTCAAAAAGTCATTTTTTTATATACAGCAGAATTGTATTTCTGAGTTGAACACTAGTCACAGTTCTGTATCATTTGGCTTGCCAGCTCTTTCACCTAAGGCTTTTTTATCTTCTCAAATACAAACTTTCTTTTTTGTGTGTGTGATCAAAGATGTCTGTTGTTGATACTACAGTCCAGCTTGTCAGTTGATTACAAGGTTGTATGAATTTGCTACCCTATTTTAATACATCATCATTTTTCTTGGAAAGATCTTAAACAGATGATCTTACTCTTTTAGGCACTTTGGAGCGATACCTCCATTTATTAATTCATGAATGGTAGGTCTTTAATGAAATATCAGCAGAAACATTTCCAAAGCATCACCACTCCTTCCTGTCTGTGCAGGAGTCAATCTGTGACCAAAATGGAGAATGAGCTCCACACTGAAGCGGCCTGGGTACCCTCCCCTCCTGCTTCAAAGATGCCTTCAAAGACTTGGCTCCCAGATGCCTGTAAATAGTAGTGTTAATGCTAGAAGTTACCAGTGCTGGAAGTTAGCAGAAAGCAGTCATACAACTTCTCTTGCTTATTCTTCAGATTCTGTTTATCGAGCAAGCTCTCATCTTGGGCTGAAAGTATGACTCAGACTGATGTGAGAAAGTATTTCAAGAAGCTCATGAGTCTTAATCATTATACTCCACCAGATGTCAGGGAGCTCTCAAAGTTTTTCAGAGACAAAGCTCCAGTTCTTATCCATCTGCTCAGGACTAATTAAAATATGTTCTGGACAAGACCAAGATGTATGTTGAATAACTTAGCATAGGAAGAAAAAGTGATAGCAAGGCAACTTCTGTGAAACAATCAGCACTCTACAGGCCACAAATATTTGGAGCTGTTGTTGCCACCCTTTTGCACAGTAGTTTTAACAGGCACTAAATAATGTGAATATATGGTTTCTCTTTTGTCTCTGTGCTTACGAGGGATGTCTTTAAATGGTCCCATTACTTTCGATATCTATCTACAGGGCCCAGAAATCCATTTTGGACAACCAAGGCTGAGCTGAGCTGCATTAGTAGCTTTTGCATAACTGTGCTGCATCGTGGTGCTGGCTGGTATGGAGAAGTGTTATAGGCTTGTCACTGCGCAAAAGAAGACTGTGTTTGTCATCATTGCCTAAAGACAGGAAATACGGAAACAGCATACAGGAAAAAGGGAACAACAGCTGAAACAATCCATCTAGAGAAATTGCATTCAAAAACAGAGTAGTGGAGGGATAGTTTTTCTCTAATAGGAGTTAAAGAAGAGGCTTTTGTCTTTAGTTGTTAGTCATAAATCAAAAAACCCACATTGTTTATGAATACCTGAGAGAGCAAGTAGTCATAAAATCCAACTTCTAAGTATAGAAATATAAAGGGTTGTTCAGCCTGGAGAAAAGGAGGCTCAGGGGACAGCTTAGCACTCTCTTCAACTATCTGACGAATGATTGTAGCCAGGTGGGAGTTGGCTTCTTCTCCCAAGTAACAAGCATTAGGATGAGAGAAAATGGCCTCAAGTTGCACCAGGGAAGTTTAACTAGATATTAGAAAAAATTTTTTATTGGAAAGAGTTGTGAAATATTGAAACAGGCTTTCGAGGGAAGTGGTGGAGTCACCATCTCTGGAAGTATTTACAAGACATGTAGATGTGGTGCTTGGTGTGTTGTTTAATGGTGGACTTGGCAGTGCTGGGCTAATGGTAGAATTTCATGATCCTAGGGGTCTTTTTCAACCTAAATTATTCTATGATTCTAGGGTTCTAAATAACTATTCAAAGTGAAAACAATTTGTATTATTCCATACAGGAATAAAAAAAAGGAAATATAAATCACAGAGGATTCACGCTGAAATTTCATTCTGGTGACTCAGATAGTTGTTTCCAGAAGAAGCCCCATACATAAAATGTATGATAAGAGAAACACAACTAATCATTTTTAAAACCTGTAAGTTGTAGAGACCCATTTCCCCCTCCTCCCCTTATCTGCTCCACCAATGCCATCACAAAGCTATCACCCAGCAAGCAGAGCAGGTAGCACTGCAGAAAATATGTGCAAGGAATTGGGAAGCAGGTACTATGAAAAAATGTAATTATACTATATAAAAATGTATTTCTTTCAGGACATTCATATTAAAGTGACAGCTACATCCTAAAAAATACAGGATGTTTTTCTAAAATGTGGAAGTTAAAAGTTTCTCTGCAAGATTCTATCTAAACCTGCAAAAACCAGGCTTGATTTCTAGACTAGCTGATGAATGTATGTAGCAGTTTTCCAATTTGTTCTGTGGAATAGTAAGACTCTTGCATAAAACAGCAAAAATGAAAGATGTATTTGGTAGCTCTTGGGAGAAGATGGTGTGAGGGCCAAAAAAGGGAAATGAGGGAAAAGCTCTGCATTCCCGTTGCAAGCTCTGACTTTTAATTTAGGTTTTGTCTGATCATGATTCGTACTTCCTACATGATCTTCCTCCTTAAGGTACAAATTATTAAACCCAAGGGCTTTACAAGACAATAAATAAACTAATTATGTCTTCCACTGTTTAACTAATGTGATATATTTAATTATGTGAAGTTACAGCCTTAGCTAGTTAGTTGACAAAAATACAGTTTTTAAAGCCTTTCCTCTGGATTTTTTCATGGAGCTGAGGATGTTTGTTTTTTCTTTAGTTGCCTAATAAAATAATAATAAAAGGCTTCAGAAAATATTCATCACAAGAATAATGACTATTTGGAATATGCATTTTTCTTTTGAATCATCTTTTCAAAGGAGACTTACATACATCCTACCAAAACACTTCCCATGATTTCTCCTGGGAAAGGTTCACTGCTGCGTGTGCTCCCTCTACACAATTGCTTGTGTTTGGCTCTTTAGGGAACTAAAACTGAATAGAATAGTTTCAGGGATACCTTGATGACTGGTAATGAATGAATATCAGTAAATACTGGTCTGATTCAGGTTTTTTTTCTTAATACCTGAAAAAAGAAGCAGATATATAGAAACCAAAACACTATGAACTCATAAACAGTTAGTCTCATGAACATTTTAGTGCATTCAAAAGACAACATTGGAGAAGTGAGCTTATATTATATTTGCAGGATTTTATTTCATTTCAGTCCTCATATGTTCTTGATTCTTCAGAGAATCCAAAGACATCAGCTGGGATCTGAGGGCTCTGTCATACCTACAGCTAAGTGATTAATTTGTAATTTGGAAGGACTTTCTGGTTGAGTCATAACCTCCAAAGACACCTCTTCTGCGATGCCAACAAGCATTTCCACCTTCTGCATTGCAGCCACATATTACCATAACACTGTGAACCTCCTGTTTCAGTCATTTTCTGGCAATAGTTAGAAAAAAAAAGGTTGCTTTTATCCTGCCTCATTTTCCTGTTCTGCTGTGTAGTGTTGCCCTTGTGTCACTAGGTGGTGGGAAGTAACCAGGTAAGATCTCCAGTACCCCATCCTAAGTGATGAACTCAGTCAGGCCCTTCCTCAGCAGAAAAGATAGATTTCAAAATGTTTTTCCCTAACAGTTGCTTCTGCTGTGATGCAGCCAGCCAGGAGCTTAGGTAGGGGGCTGGACCAGTTACCAGAGCCAAGGGTTGCAAGAGGTTCCAGCATATACCTCTGCCCCCCAGGAAGGGAGTTGTGTTTACAGCCATGGGCAAGTAGAAGGCTGTGGCAGGTGCAGTGGCTCTCAGCTTGGGGGACCATGCTGGTTGTGATGGGACTGGAGCCAGGGGCCTGTCTCACTTGCCAAGGCAGCCAGAAAACTCCTATGGACCTGGGGAGGCTGGGAAGAAGCTGGGAAGTGCAGTGTACCAAATACCATCCCTAATTTCTTCAGCCTTGACTGTGTGTTCATTAAGCCAGTTTAATTTAGCCTTGAAATGTAACTAATATTAAGATCTGTTTCCTGTGCAGAAGTTGCCTTACCTAGAGAAGCATGATTCTGCAACTGAAAAGCCTCTCCATCACTGTGGGCTTCTTGCTACATGGAAAGTTTGGTTTGCAACCCAGGAAGGTGAGGTGTTGGTCAAAAAAAAGCTAAAATGGCTGTTTTCCCATCACTAATGTCAAGGTCATGGCTAACATTTCTTTTTCTGGGAGTAAGGCTTATTTGTCTTCAGTTTCTTTTCTTTGTCTGCTCTAGAACTATTATAATGGTGTTTTCCGTTACTTTATTAGTGACTCAGTGGCTTTAAAATGGGACTTTTACAGAGATGTTATACTAATATCTAATTGAAAATGTTTTAATTGAAACCTGAATTGTGTTGACATTTTAACTTCACCTCTGACTCAAATAATTAATACATTAAATGGGCACTGAAATATCATAAACAACCAGTTTTGAAGTAAATTATTTTAAATTGAAAAAAAAATTAAAGCTAATTGAATGTGACATATCTTTCAGAAATTCAAAGTGACAGTTCAGATGCTCTGAATACCAACCCCCTTCCTTCTCCCCAGCACAAAAAGTATTTGTTTCTTTTAAACATCAAAATGTCATGAATGTACCTTTCAACCACATTTGTTAAGAAATGCACTGAGGGGTGGTTAGAAGTAAACATGAGTTTTAAATGTTCTTAATTGTTTATCCTGCTCATTGTACAGTCTTGGAACTCATTCACCCCAAACAAGAAAACAAACAACAGTTATTTCCATGACTCACAAACACTCAGAAAGAAATATGGAGAGTTTAGATACTAATCTGAGATTTTCTTGGTCGTTGAAGTATAAACATATTCACAGCTAGTAAAAAACCACTTTGGTCATAGCTCTAGTTATAAAGTACTAGTAGTAATTGAATTCAGGAGCTCAAAATGTTGGTGCTGCTGTCGGCTCTTTCTGTTCTTGTACCCCAGACTTGGTCTTCGCCATGTAATGGACAAGACATCATCAAGTCTTTCAGTAAGACAAATAGCCTGATCTCCTCCTTTGAAAGTTAAATAAGATTTAGGGGGTGGATAGAGACCTTTACTAGCTTTGTAATTTGAAAACAATTTCTATTAACAAACAGCTTTCTTACGAAACACACAAACTACTTTTCATTCCCATTACTATTCTGCCAATGCAGTAAAAGGCATCTGAAATGTCAAGAATGGTTTTTGTGTAATCAACCTTAATATTTATTCATCAGTTGAGAGATTTGCTAAGGAGCAGTCTCTGGAGGAAAGATGAGGGGGCAGCTGATGCATCCTTTTGACTGTGAAGCCTTAGACAAGACAAACATGCAGAGACCATGAGATGAAACAACAGCAAAGACAGAAATCCCAGTTCCATTTCTGGTGTCTCTTATTCTCAGATTCATTGCAAGCGAAATTCAGATGTAAAACACTTAAACCTGTTTTTCTGACTTTCTCTGGTCTCACAAGGTCATAATGGACCTTTTAAGGTCACCTATCTTATGGATTTCTGGGTCAAAGGTTCAGCTCACTGGTGGAAGATACAGACTAGGGCACGCTTAGACGAAGAAGAAGAAGAAAGTCAACTAACGCGATAAAGAAAAAAGATCTGAGATGAGGGGGCACATCTCCCACCCCACTGAGGATATAGCTGTCTCTACAGGAGCTGGCGTCATCTTGCTGAACACAGTGGCCAGTTCTGGATAGTTTCATATGGTCAATGAGGCCCTGCCAGTCCAGGAATACCCAGGCCATCTGGGTCTCCAGGTCTTAGGGCTCAGTGACCTCTCCAGAGCATACCTGGTACCCCCCAGCACATTTGACACGTATGCCCCAGCATGTGATATCAGCTTCTGCAGCACTCTCAGCAAGGCTGGTGTAAAGGGGACAGCAGAGGTGGGACAGCATGGAGGTAGCACCTCTTGTTGACCTCACCTGGATGACATCTTCCGACCACATGTCCATTGTCTGTTTCCCTATTGGAAATGTTAGTTTGACCTGCAGTCATAATGTGGTCCAGCAGCTCTTGTGCCTTGTGTCTGAGCAATGTCTGAGGGTACAAATCCTACTGGTGCCTGATTTTTGGCAGAGCAAGCTAGTCACATGCAGGCTGGTCCATGCTGCCTGGAACCCTGAAACATGCCCCAGTTTTGCACTGAAGAGATCTGGTACAGAACAGAGGCTGGCAGCAGGTCAACACTTGCCCAGACTGATGGTTCCTCAGCCCTTTTTGGTTGCGGGCCCCCTCTGGTTAAATGATATAAATATTTTCAGTGAATCTCAAGAGTCAGCATCCAGGGTAACAAATTTATGCTATTCCATTAACATATCTCCTGCTTTAGGAACTTAACTGAATTGCCAAAAAAAGGGGAAATTACTTCTCTGTGTTTTGACCTCTCCCGAAACAGCTGTATTTCAGCATTGACCCGTGGTATTTCAGTTTTGACCCACAGATTTTCCTAACTTCCAATTACCTTATTTGATGCATACAAACTCAGGCTGTGGCTTAGAATAATTCTATATTATCTACTTGGGGCATCTTTGTTACTGAAGTCAGGTACCACTAGACTCCAGTTCCTACACAAATATTAGAGTGCTATCTCCTTCCACTTTATTCAAGTATCAGTAAAAACCAATGAGCAGAATAATCTAGTGTCATTACAGTAAAAGATGATCTCACTATATATCCCTGCAATCATTCTCTTTAAGCCAGCATGGAGGGAAGAAGGGTCGGGGATTTTGGACTCTTGCTGGGATCTCTGTTAAAGACCAATTTATTTTTCATTATTTAATAGACAATGTTGAAAACACAAATATCGGTGGGATAAAAAATGGTTTATGTAAGTGGCAGTGGGAAAACTCTGTGGTAAACCAAAGGTGAGGCTAATCCCCTAACAGAGAGGACTGAGTAATCACAGCTGAGTCAGACAGAGAAAGGTTTAACTGGGTGCTGAGTGCGTCCATGAGAAACTGAGGATTTCTACTCCTGTGACAGTGGTCACTACAGGCAAGGCGGGACCTATGTGAGCACCAGAACAATTTGGAGAAGACAACTGAAAGGGCTGCTCGAATTTCTAGTGAAACCTGACCCAATGGCTTTTTACTGTCTGTGTAATGAGAATTACCACTGAGCAATATATTACTGGGGGTAAAAATGCTCCATGGCGGTCCTGCAAAAAAACCAAAAAAAAAGAATCACTACTGTGCATTTCTTTAAAAAGGCCAGATAACCTGTTCAAGAGCACTATTAAGCCACAAACAGCATTATCTAGAACTAGAGACGTCTTTGCAATGCTCAGCTAAGATTGTGCCACTTTATAGCTCTTGTTAAAGGTGTGCAGCATCAGGAGAGAACTTAGTACACCATTTCTCAGGGGAGCTGTTTGCCTTATGGTATTTGCAGCTTGCATAAATAGAAAATGAGAAGGATGTTGATACTCAGTCTTTTTCCTAGGTATAAATACTGAAGAAAACAAAGCAGATGGGTGTCTAGGCCCCAGATTGTGCTCTGAAGATTGCAAAGGGAAATCATCTCCTTTAACATATTCAATTTGCAACCTTCTATCTAATGGGTTGTCCCTGGAAAGCAGAAGTGTGTTCCAAAGTTCTATCAGATCCTAGTTAGCTGTTCCCAGGGAACTGGGAAGGCTCAGGCTGCTCCAGCAACCTGTCACTGCCAGAAAGGAGAGACTGTATTTCCACCCTCTCCCAGCCTCAGTTACTCATGCCTGGTCCTGAATTGCAGTGGCTCACTGAGTCCTTTGCTAAACTGCACTGTCTCGCTGGGTTGGCAGGGAGTGATGTGGCAGATCTCCATGTGAGTGGCACTGAGGGAGGTCAGACACACTGAAGAAGCCAGAAGGAGAGAAGAGGAGGACATGAGCAATGTGACTCTAGCCTCAGTCACTAGCGTCCTCTGACACCTCAGAAGAGCAGACAAAACCTACTCTTTTCCTGGCTTCTTCTATTTTTAAAGGAGAAGTAAACAGCTTAAGACCCTCCCTTCTCCCTGTCTCCACCATAATGAGGGATGAGG
This sequence comes from Platysteira castanea, assembly GCA_013397175.1. Classification (NCBI taxonomy): domain Eukaryota; kingdom Metazoa; phylum Chordata; class Aves; order Passeriformes; genus Platysteira; species Platysteira castanea. The sequence goes on from VYXC01001038.1 coordinate 97,339, forward strand.
ATGATGATATGAACACAACTTACCTGCTGCCTTTGTTTGCTGGTGTGTCTGTGTAGGCTCCTAGCACCTCCCCTTGGGTAGTCTGGGGTCTGTGTGCTCCCTGGCAGAGTCGTGGTGCTCGCTTACCTTCACTGCTCCTGAGGCTTATCCAGTCTTGGGGGAAAAAGCAAAAGGGTGAAAATAAACCACACTACAGATTCCAGTCAGATGTTCACTTCTAAATGCAGGCTTGAAAAATAATGCTCTATCAGTATCAATGCACATCAGTGACCATATTGTTCAATCTTGCATTTGGGAGTACTTTCTAATTAAAAGCAAATCACTGAAAGAGACTTTCAAATTGGTTTCATTGAAGAAGAAGAAATGAAGGGAAGCTACTTGAGATCTGACAATAGCTGGAGTGATTTGTAAGCATGAAGCACGCAAGATAACATTTAATTAACAGTGGCAAAAATAGAACATCACTTTCAATTTACGTAAGTTCTCTTGTTCTACATATGAGCAATGCCCTCTCTTTAAGACTCTCTTTTCAGAAAAATGTATTAATCCTCCATTCCTGTAGATGATATACCAGTCACAGGTTGGGAAGCATTTCCCCTCCCTTTTTTTTGAAGATTTCAGTACTCACATGTAGGGTACACAGACGGTACATTCCAAAAAATCTCAATCAAATAATTTTCCCTAAAGCAGTGAAAATGACTGTTTGTGCAGTAGAAGTTACAAATAAATCCTTGTATGTGACTGTGCAGAAACTTGTTTATTAACTGCTGCATGAATTTGAGGCACCTCTGTGGCTTAATCAAGTATTATATCCAGAGCATATGGAGAAGCTGGGATGCCTGCAACTCAGGCATCCAACAGCCCTGGGCCCCCTGCTCAGCAGAGCCAAACAAACAGCGTTTGGGTGCTAGTCACCTGATCTATTTTGGATGCCTGCTGTTCCATGGCTCTGTTTCTCCTTGCTGACCAGTGAGAGGGCACTGACACTGTGGATGACTCCAATTTTTGACAGTGAGACTGATCTTGAGAGGGACTTGGCTCAGAGCACACCTCCCAGCCCCATTATTACCCCAGTAATAACTACAGATGGGAAACCCTTTCCCACAGCCTCTGCTCAGCCAGTGTGACCATGCTGCAGTCTGCACCCAATTTCCCTCCCGCATCAGAATGTCAGCATTGAGATGCCATTGAAATGGTCATTAGGTTTGCTCCAAAACCCTCTCCAACCCATCTGGCAGGCTGCACCTCCCTTTGCAGTGAAGATGGGCAAGGTGCCTCTGTAAGGACACCATTCCTGCCCACCTGCTTTGAGAGTCTGTGGTGGTAAGCTGATGACAGCACAACAGCTGTTCAATAGGATCCATGGTGCTGGACAGAGTGCCTACCTTATTCACTGCTCCTCTAATTCCTTTGTGATGGAGAGGGTGTTTTAGACCTAAGAAACAATTGGAGGGACATATAATGCTGAGTAGCCAGGTTGTGGCTTCCCTGTCCATGGAGAACTCCACCCTTCACTGGTTAGGGCCCTGAGCAGCTTGGTGCAACTATAAGCAAGTGCCCAGATGATCTGCTGAGTTGTCTCCAGACAGAACAGCTCTGAGGGGCTGGGACCCACAGTGAGCACACGGCTCACTGGCATTTGAACACACTTGGGTTTACTCCAGTTTTGAGTTTTACAAGCTTACTGCATACTATACTACACCTCTGTAAATTAGAAAACATCAAAGAAACCATATCCCAATATGAAAAACAGCAGTAATTAGTAGTAATAGTAAGTTGTACAGGAATTAGTAGTTAACCCACTAGTAATCAATAACTAATTATGCATGGTAATTAATCAATGCTAAAAGAAACGTGCATAGGTGGGATCTATTTGTGTGATCTTATTATTCGAAATTAAGCTGTGCTCCGGTTTTTGTGACAGTTGTTTTAAAGTTGCTGGCAACTGACGGCTTTTCAATTCTGGGGTCTCCTAATCATATCCCTGGGTTATGATGAACCAGCTTGGTCTTTTCCAAATGGTTTTGCTTTTGCTTTTGATGCGATGCATCCTCCAAAACCTACTTGACTTTGATGTGTCCTCTGTAAAGTATGCAAATACACACTTGTCAGAACTTTCCCCTCCTGCTCCACTTTTCTTTAATAAGACTAGTAAGGACAATTGTCCAAATCAGCCAAGAGATGGAAATGCACTTTGATGGATCACATTCCTCAATTAAGCTGGTTTTGGATGAGAGAAAGACACAACCACTTGGACAGATCTCCAAGGATTCAGTCTAGTTCATTCTACATTTTAGATTAGATCATCTAAACACCATTTCCACTGCATCCTCACATCTCCACAAAATTGTACCATTCACTGGCTGTAGAGATTGACATCTCAGATGGGCTGAGAATGAGCAGGTTTCTTTTTTTTTTTTTGTTTTATTTTTTTAATTCCTATTATCTGTGTTCAAGCTAACCAGATTATGATAGTACACACACTGCAATTTCCATGTTTTGTGGAGAGTCTATTTCTAACGTGAAAAATACTGTATTTGGAGAGGTAGGGCTGATATAGCTATAGTGACAAATGGATCAGCCAAAAACAATCTCCTTCCGAAAATAGCTACATGTTTGGATGTAGTGAGATGATAAATGTGGATGTCAGCTGCATTAAGAATGGACTTTATTATGCAGGGATGGCTCTGTGAAGCTTCCCAGATTTACTTCTTTTCTGCCTCTTATTTTAAGGATCCAATTCTTACTGCTTCTAAGTTGGTCTTTCATATTTTTCATCATCTCCTCTACTTAAAGGAACCCAGTGTACTTTAACAGGAGTCTTTTTTCACCAATATTACTAGAAATATTGCTTCTTCCCAAACCTTCAGCTCAACCCAGGGGCTTGCAGCAGCATGAAGACAAAGGATTTTTAGTACAATAAGAAACTGCCTACACATTCCCATAGGTGAGGCTGGAGCTTGACTGATTAAACTGTCAGACACCCTGTTTGGTTATCACTTTATTTTGGACACCTCATTTCTGGCTTCCAGTTTATTGTTGTATCTGGCAGAGCTGAAGGAGGATTTACTATAACTCAAGTTCAATTATGGCAGTGTAAGAAACATGCCTTATAAATCTCATTTGTCTTGCAAACTGGCCAGATTTCTAAACCAAAATATTTTTAAGAGAAACCAGAAACTTGGGTCTGTGTTAGGATCTCCTTCAAAAGGTGACCAGTTTAATGCTCTGTTTACTGTAACACCTGAATTTGAGCAGGATTGAGACCAACAGCTACTTAGAGATACTGGTTTTGTCATGTCTTGTATCCTCACAGAAGCCACAACAAGGTGCTTTGAATGTGCTTGTCCTATCTGCCTGGTGTAGTCTTTGGGCCTAAAGAACTCGTCAGGAGAGTATTTTTCCCTTGTAAATATATACTTCCTAATTCAAAAGGTTGTGAAATCTTTCCAGAGATGTTAGGTTTTGATTGTGTCCCTGCACACCCGGTTCCACATTGAAGGGCTTTTTGGGATCTGAAAATCCACATGCAGACAGTTCTGATATCAGGAGGGGCCTGTTTGGCTTGCAGTAGGTGGCAGCTGTAGGTCATGGAGCTGCATGTGTCCAGCTCCTGCCAAGTCACACACCTCATGTGACTTATCACCAGAAGATAAGTGGGAGAAGCCAGGTAGGATCAGCTGAGACTTTCAGCAAGTACCCCCATCAGCCTAATTGAACTTCTGACATCTGAACAAGCTGACGGAAGGAGTCATCTCCATCCAGTTTCTTTGAGTTCAGTCCATTCTACTGTGCCATAGATGTCTGCTGGTATCTGTCAGTTAATTGAGCTGAGTTTTCCAAAGACAGAGATTGTTCTTCAGACAAATTATTAGGAATTTTTTGTCATCTGCCATCATGATAATTCTGTAATTCTTTTTTGTTGTGTGCTAAGTACTCAGTCATCGCCTCTACTATTGCATCATATTGTTTTAATGACTGAGGTTTATATAATGTTTTATTTAAATGCATGCAAGTGCCTGCCTCTAGCTGCGCATGTCCAAGGGATGCACAGTGGCCAGTGGGCTCTGATGATGGTCAGACTGAACAACAGTGCAGCTTCTGCTGCTCTCCTCCGCAAAAGAAAGCCCTCCCCAAGCATATCCTCACCACCAGCAGTGGGAAGCATCCCAGGATAGGAGAAGTCCTGTAGGAGAACAGCCAAGATTTTCCTCACTCTACGAGTTTGCTTGGACTCCCAGGAACACTGGAGAGAAGGAGTCTGTAATACTGTAGTCCTCTCTCATGGGACTTCAGGAGCCTGGGCAAGGCAGAGCCAGCGATATGCACCTGGGGAAAGGAGGAGAGCTGGGGTGCCGTGCTTGTGAGCTTAAAGTTCAGAAGTTGTTTTTCCTCCAGCTTCGGGGCATGTCAGCTCCCAGCAGAAGCAATGAGCCACTCATATGGCTTTTCCTCTAGGCCCTTTCCCTTCTTCATAGCCCGCCTCTGAATGCTTTCTAATAGCTTTGTATTTTTCTTATATTGTGGCACCCAAAACTGCCCCCAGCACTCGAGGTGAGGCCACCCCAGTGCAGAGCAGAGCAGGACAATCCCCTGCCTTGTCTGGCTGGCGACACTGTGCCTGATGCCCCCTGGGACACGGGTGGCCCTCCTGGCTGCAAGGGCACAGTGGGTGCCAAGTGGTGGGACATCCATGAACAATGTGCCCTTCATGAAATGAGCATCATGTGCTTGACCTGAAGGACATGCTTGGGTATCTTCAAAATGCTGTGTGAGTCCTGATGAGGAACACTGAGCACCAGTGTATAGATGGAAGACAAACTTTGGTTATAAATCTGCTTGCTTTCCTGTTAAGGGGCAAAGTTATAAAAAAAAACTATTAGTCAACACTGTAATTGGTGGTTTGATGGTAATTTGCAGCAGCACAGTACCATGAATATCAATTTTATTCAAAAGAACAGATAATGAAAACTTTTCATTTTGTAGTGACTCACGTGTAATACACTGCGTTTCCTTTAATAGGAAATGATGTGCGTACAAAATCCATAGTTGCTATGATTAGTTGTTGCTGATCTTTAAAGATAAGAAGCAAAGTGGGGGGAAAAAAATTGGAAATTGTGTCAATTTATCAACAAGAAAGTTACTCAGATACCAGAAGTAATGAGTCTCTGAATAAAAATGACTATAATGAATCACTTCCTTGAAGTATAATTTAGCTGTGTTTAGAACTGAGTAAGTACAGCTTTGCGGTCCTAAGAAGTGTACATTTCATGAAGGCAAGTGAAATTTCTAAGTGTCATTAAAAATTAGTTTGATCTCTGTAACGTAATTGGTACTACATATATTCCAGTGAAGGACAATGGAATTCAGAGCTTTCTGTACCCTATGTGCAAAAAATAATGTAGTCCCTGCAGATACATAAAATCTACTTGGCATGTGAAGCTAGTGCAGTGTGATGGCACTGGAGATATATTTTAAATATGCAGGAACAGACATTAGGTGGGAAGCAGGTTGTAGAGTCAAGCATTTAGTGTGTTCTGCAAATCTACTTTCCTTACTATTCAATTTTGAGCAACTCCTCCCTAACTGTTGATCGAAACTTCACCACAGAGAAAGCAGGGCATGATTTCACAGACTCAGTGTTAGCACAGTGGATACTAAGATGTTTTAGAAGTTGCTTAGACTGCCATTCAGGAAGACTAGACTTGTCTTGCTCTGAGTGCTTATTTTTATTGTCAGTTATGAAAGATAAAAATCAACATAATTTCAGCAAAAAACGTCAACTTAAAAAAATATTGCGTATTATTACAGGGAGTTGCACATTGCTGCCAATAAATTTATGATTTTGTTGTTACTGCTTTATGCAGAAAGAATCCGATTCCGGGAACAGACGGTCGCTTCACAAAGCAAGGAATCATTGTAATATCTCACTATTCTCAGTCTTTCTAAGTTACAGTTGTTCTTCTGAGTTTCTACCTCTGAAGACAGAAATCAATAGAATCAAAGAATCATGAAATATCCTGAGTTTGAAGGAAGCCACAAGAATCAAAGTCCATGTCCTGGCCCTGCTCAGGACATCCCCATGAATCACACCTTTTTCCTGAGAACATGGTCCAAACTCTTCTTGAACTCTGTTGGGCTTGGTGCTGTGACCACCTGGTGACAGGTTCTGGAGAGTCTGTTCCAGTGCCCAAGCCTCCTCTGGGTAAAGAACCTTTTTCTGAGATCCAGCCTAAACTTTCCCTGTTAGAATTTCAGGCCATTCCCTTGGGTCCTGTCACCGGTCACCAGAGAGAAGGGATCAGTGTCTGCCCCTCCTCTTTCCCTCACAAGGAAGTTGCAGACTGCAGTGAGGTCTCCCCTCAGTCTCCTTTAAGCTGAGCAGACCAAGTGACCTCAGCCACTCCTCATACGGCTTCTCCTCCAGGGCCTTCACCATCCTCATGGCCCTCCTTTGGACACTCTCCCCTAGCTTTGCATCTCTCTTATCCTGTGGCACCTAAAACTGCCCCCAGCACTTGAGGTGAGGCCGCCCCAGTGCAGAGCAGTGTGGGACAATCCCCTCCCTTGCGGAGCTGGTGATGCTGTGCCTGATGCCCCCCAGGACACGCTTGGCCCTCCTGGGTTGGCCCCTGGGCACTGCTAAGTTGAGTTCAGCTTTCCATCGACCAGGACCCCCAGGTTCCTTTCCACGGCACTGCTCTCCAGCCTCTCATTCCCCAGTCTGTCTGTATATCCAGGGTTGCCCCATCCCAGTGCAGAATCCATCACTTGCCCTTGTTACACCTTACATGCTTGGTGATTGTCCATCTCTAATTTGTCAAGGTCTCTCTGTGGGGTCTCCCTGCCTTCGAGGGAGTCAACAGCTCCTCCCAATTTAGTGTCATTGGACCAAATTCGATAAAAGATTTCTAATGCACCTTATTCATTGAAAATAACCCTTAATTTCTAAGTGGTTTTTTTTCCTTAAAAATCCCAAACAGCTTGAACAAGTCTGTATCTGTTCCTGTATCAACTCCCATATTATAAGGCTCTTGACTGAGATGATCTCAGTTCGTTAGAGCACAGTACACATAACACCAGGATTGTGGGTTTGATCCTAGTATGGACCATTCACTAAAGAGTTGGACTTGGTGATCCCTGTGGGTCTCTTTCAACTCAGAATATTCTGTGATCTATGATTGCTCCGTGTTGGTGGGCCCCATAACAATGTTCCCCTTTCCACTGTCAAAAGACTTGTGACAAATATTTTTCAGTTGACTGATTCTTTCAAACACCTAGGGTCACTTCTCTAGGGACAGAATTTTTCCCCAGCACCTCCAGAATATTTCCATCTTCTCTTCTGAATAATTTTAACAACAAAGACTTTGCACTCTCTATTAAATCTCTGCATTATTATTCACGTATATTGTTTATACTTGGTATAGAGATGGAAAGAAAAAACCCAGCATTTCAGCTGAAGAATTATTGCATGATTTTAAGTAGAAGGGTTTTCATCGTCAAATCTCAATGGATTTGAGATTTTTAAGGCAGGAAATTTAGCTTCCCTTTGGACAACTCACTACATCATTTTTTCTGAACAGCCACCCTGGACTTATGTTAGTCCAGCAATACAGGAGTTGATTCATGTCCTGTGTCTCTCTGTCTTCAAAGAGGTTTTTTTGCTGTAAAAATTGCTGATTATTTCCTTTCCCTGCAAACAACAATTTTCAATAATAGGATCTCTAGTAGTTTTTGTGGTGCTGAAGAGTTTTTCGGTCACTGCTTGAGTGTTGGCTAGCCTATCAGTTCAAGGTCTGTAGTTTTCTTTCTAGGTCTAGCACAGCGCTCTTGCGCCATGTGCTGTTGTGGTATCATGACACCTTTTGTATCACTTCCCTAAGAAAAAGTCAGTAGTGATGCCAAGTAAAAAAGAGGAAGGAAAGTGTTTTTTTCTCAGACATCAGAGTCTGCACTAAGTCTGTCTCTCACACCTTTCCCCAATGACTTTGTGGGTTTTATCATTAATTGTGATATTTGATGATTTTACCTGTAGCGATGAATGACAGAGTGCCTAAATACTGGACATATAATTCGTTATCAAAGCCAACATTTTGAAACATTTCCTCTTCAGAGACTTCTATTATATTTTTATTTTTAGGGGCTTGATATCTTTCTTTATCCTTACGAGGTTTTCCACTTCCTGTCATTCTCCAGGCTACAACCTTGATAACTGATAAGTTATTTCTTTGTTTCTTTCAACAGATATTCAAGTTATTGACCTATTTCTGATCCTGCTTTTTTTTTTTACTAGTTTTCATATTTTCAGTTGCCTGTTTTTTCTTCTTGCAGTGCTTTTATTGTCCTTCCCCCCGCCCCCGCCTCATATATGAGGATACTTATTTCCTTACTTTTCCAGTACTAAACCCCTGAGGATTCATGTCATTTGACATCTAAGAGCTTACTTCTTGTGACTGAAGTTCTGCAACTCCTGAAATGAGGAGGGCCTCCATATATGCACATACACAGATTGAAGTGACTTGATTTCCTGCATGAGGTATACCTTAAGGCACAGACCAGAGAGTGCCTGGTTGTCTGGGATTTAGGTTGGTCTAAGATAGCCATCAGAGAGGAGTGATACCATTGATGGTGCTGCCTAGATTTATGTCGATTAAAGGACAACCAATTCTAAGGAAAACCACTATATACTTGAGTATTAGGCATGAAACAGTATCAGTAGATGGTGCTGCCTATCATATGCAGAGTATAGTTTTTCATTCTCCATCTATTGCAGTAAGTTTTCTTACTAATGAAGTCCACTTCTGTACAACATGGAAGGTGAAATCTCAGATCTCTTAGCATTAATAATCTTTTCTACAAGGCCTTGGTGTTTTGGAGGTATTTAAGCCGTTAGCATTGAAAAAAAGTACCACATGAAGCTAAAAGGTGGAAAATCCCACTATGAAACTGCATGAAGCAAAAGACTCTGCGTTTGCCTTCACTGGTGACTTAGTCCTCAGCTGTCGGATCTGAAATCTATTGTTGAAGTTTCAATCCCTCTGTTTCCTAGTGACCTAGTGTGAAGGTGTAGTGTTTTAAAGACCTCTACCTCTCCCCAGTTTGAAGGTAGGCATATGAATGGGAGTAGTTTGACATAAGATCATATTTCCAAATGGCACAACCCAGAAACTGCACTGAAGGGTGCTCGGGAAAGGCTGGTGGGACTGCTTGCAGTTAGGGCCACCCTGACAGTGACAGGCACCCGGAAGGAATGAGGTGAGTGAGGTGTCTGGGAACGAAGATGCTCTATCACTTCAAGTTTTCTCAGAAAAAAAGCTTTTTCATTGAGCCCTGATTTTTCTCTCCCTGATTGACCAAATCAGTGGCCTTCTGTGATGGAGTGACTACATTAGTGATCAGGGGAAGGGTTACACAGGTTATTTATCTGCTCTTCTGTTAAGCCTTTGACACAGTCCCTCAAAATTCTCCAAATTTGAGAGAAGGATTTGATGGGTGGTTTGTTAGGTGAATGAGTATTGGCTTCACAGTCACATGCAGAGTGTAGTGGTCAGTGGCTCGGAGTTTCAGTGTACATCAGTAGTAAGTGGCGTCGCTCAGGGGCCTGTACTGGGACCAATGTGATTTTGTACCTTCATTAATATCACAGATAAAGGGATCAAATGCACCCTCAGCAAATTTGCAGATGACGCAGCTGAAGGACGGGATCTCATCCAGAGAGGCCTGGACAAGCTCTAGGAGAGAGCCCATGGGAATCTTATGAGGTTTAACAAGACCAAGTGCAAGGTGCTGTATCGGGGTCAGAGCAACCCTGGTACCAGCACAGGCTGGGGGATG
>VYXC01001038.1:114554-170147 GCA_013397175.1 Platysteira castanea
TTTTTTGTTTTTTATCTTTCCCCCTCTTTTTTTTTTTTTTTTTTTTTTTTTTTTTTTTTTTTTTCTGTTTCATTGTTACTATGAGAAGTTTTTGACCACTTTGATTTGGGAGCCACAAGAAATATAAGTAACCTTTTCAAACTCTGGGCCATGTGTCAATTGATCTGGCCTGTAGTTTTCCGCCATCCATGTGTTACAACTTGTCATTAATGGCCCCAGTGGCCTTCCAGAGATATGGGAATACAAAAAACTTTGGGGAGGAATTATTGGCAGAGGTATTGCTCTCAGTTGCGTTGGCTCTTTCACCTCATCCTAACCACTAGAAAGCAAAACAAATCCTGCGTATTTTGCTGGACCTTAAGCATTAACTTCTACAGATCTTTCCTTCATAACAAAAAAGCAACAATTTTCCTCACCACCTTCAGAGAAATGTGTCAGAAGTAGAAATACCTATTAATTCTAGCATGGATAAGCAGTTGCCTGCCTTGCTGTTTCAATTCCCTCCTAGCTCTCACACGGTAATTCCGTAAACACTCCAGTCAATACTCCCAAAATTCAAGGGCCAGATTCAGCCGTTGCTTCAGTCTATAATTCTGATGTGAGTATGTGGGACTTCCTGATGAAAAAAACCATCAGGATCAGTCTCTGGATTTGCCAGAACTGTAAATTTCTGAAGTAAGGAGATGCATGTGCTCAAATTACACGAGGAGAAAGCTGCCTGTATATATACAGCAATATAACACAGAAGTTTGGGACATCATTACCAAAGAAAGGAAAGTTCAATAAAATAAAAAGTTCTCTTGGCATTTTTCTAACTTCAATGAGTGACCATAAGTCCGGGTACAAACGCCTTGGACCCACAAGAGACTGAAATCAGCCTCCCTGTAGCTATGTGGGGAGAGATCGCAGCCAAGGTATGGAATGGAAGGATGGAATTCTCCAGTACAAAGGGAGCAGGAGACAAGGAAAGGTCTAAAGGGCAGATTTCCTCCTTCTCCCCATTCCTGGACCTCAGCTGGCCACTAGGTGGGATGTGGTCTGTGCTGTGCCTGGCCAGTGCAGCACGAAGGGCAAGGTGCAAGGCAAGGGGAGCCGGGGACCATCGAGCCTCCCCTTCTCTCCTTGACCGAATTCAGACCTTGGTGAATGTTCCTACTTGCCAGAGAAATGTGCTGGTAAAGTTTTTTGACACTGGAATATAAATGGTTCAGAGTCATGAGCCTCTTTCTGTTCAGAGCCAATGTCCTGAAAAGTTCTAGCAGGGAAATTTTAAAGAAAGCCTGCAATGATCCGCTCACTAATAATCTGATGCTAAGTGACCCGTGAACAGAGGTCTCAGAGCAGTAGCAGCCACCCAGAGAGCTGTATCATTATCTGCAGGGCTCATGTGATTCACAGTGCAATGAGAAAATCCCACTGACCAAATTTTCAGCCATTCCCCCAGGTTTGGACACTCCATAGAGGTGCTTCTGGAAAAGTTCAGAAGAGCCAGTGCTGTATTTTGGAGAAGGATCCTCATCCTGCACCTGACTTTGCTTTAGAGGAGTAGTGATGGGGGGGACACATACTCAAAGTGCCTCAGGGGGGAGAAAGAGCCATCCCAGAGATGGTTGCTCTGTGAAAGCCTGTTCTACACACATAAACACACACACACACACACAGAGATATGCACACGCGCTCGCCTGCCCCTTGCACTCACAGCAAACGCCTCACAAGTCAGAGGAGAGCAGAGACTTCCAGCTTCTTACCTTCAGGAAGTCACCCCCTTGACAGTCGATGTTCACAAAGTCGTAGTCTATTATGATCAGCTCCTCAGGCTCCCCGATGAAGAAGGTTGCGCAGTGCAGCTGTGGCTGGTCTGCGGTGAAGGTGAACTGCCCCTCTATACTCAGCATGTCAATGCACCCTGGAGAAGCAGGGACAAAGGGCTGCTGCCTCTGCCTGCTCTGGAGGGAGATTCAGTGCCCCCTCCCACCGTGCAGGGAAGGGGGGGGGGATAGGAGAGACCCCCCCGCACTGGGATCCGGCTGGCAGTGAGGACAGGGAGAGCCAGCTGAAGCAATTAGCAGCCTGCTCAGCATCAGAGGATAAATAGTAACTCGCAGGTGTGAGCACAAGCATGCGACGGGGGTGTGTCAAAGCATCTCTGAGCAGAAAACTCTGTGTGTGTATGTGCACAAGTGCACAAACACTCTATTCTTTCAGACTTCTCTCTAATCACAGCTGCTACACCTGCCCCACCCCTTGGTAATGTGACCCTTCCCAGGGACATGGGTGTAGAATCCCCATCCTCCTTCAGTTATTTGGGACCATCAACTATGAATCCCAACCCTCTGCCTCAAACCACAGGTTTCTGCAGTTTTAATGTTTTGTCCTTCTTCTCCTTAGTCTTGCAAAAAGCTCCTGCAGCTCTGTCATTCTCAATTAGTGCCTTTCTCCTCCCTGAGGTACCCCCGGGATTCTCGCACCCGTCAGTAGTCCCTAACCAGAGCACCAAAGAAACTCACGGAGTGACCGCCGGTAGATCTGTCCTGCAGACAGCTCTCGCTTCAGATCTTCACTGAGTAGTAGGAAGGGGTCATCTTCACCAACATCTCTCACCTGGTGGAAGATGGAGGGCGAAAGAGTCTGGGGCAAAGTGAAATGCAACCTTCTCCCTGTACCTCTCAAGAACAGGCACAGCACATTACACCGCTCCTCCAGAAAAAGTGCAGCTGTGGAGGAGCTCAGGCAGAAAGCTGCCAACCTGCAGTAGAAGGGAAATAAACCTGGTACCTAAGAGGTAACCCTAGCAGCTAAGAGCACTGAGAGTCTCTTAAATCCTCAGCAATAAATAAATGGAGGGGTAGTACAGAATACATGGGACTGTTGCATTAGTGTTACCCAGGTGTAAGTTCAGTGCAGGAGAAGTGGGAATAGGAAAGGGAGAGAGAATACAGCACAACGCTTGAAAGCTGAGAGACAAGTTAGAAGATAGCAGCTGAAAGCACAGTGAGGTGTTTAATCATCAGCCCTATTGCTCACCTCTAGGTATCTGGTTTCTCCCTTGGAGGCAGCCAGGAAGATGAGAACGAGGTGGCATTGAAACTGGAAAGCAGACGGCATGCTGACACCTCCTCTGGCGGCAGTCCCTCTCTCTGTGGCCAAGTTTTTCCGGGTCTGTGCCGGTATGCAGGAGCCGCTGGGATGTCTTGGAGCGACTCTTTTTATAGAGCTGTTGGGAGGGGAGGCACTTGGTCCCCGTACTGATAGGGTAACCCATGGTAACTGAATTCCTCTCGCAGTGACACAGTACGTGGGCATGACGAGGGTCCAAATTGCAGCCACAAATTTTCAAGACGGTTGAATTCCCCTCTCTGGCAGATGTCTTTCCTACTTATCTTGATGGAAAACCTGAAAACCTCGGGGAAGAGAGCCCATCCCCTTGCAGACGGGGCAGTCATCCCCTGTGTTTATTTCCAGTTACTCCGAAGTGAGCAAAGAGGAGCATCCCTCCCTCCTCCCGGGGCAGTCCCGGGGTATTTCGGACCTGCAGGGCTTCCTGCCTCCCTTCTGCTGCTCTGTGACATGCAGCTCTCTGCAATGCCTGTGCCAGGTGCTTCCTGGTGGCCAGGCCTGGGTGGGCACCCCTGCATCCCAGGCAGGCTGGCAGACTATGCCAGCATCCCTTCAGGGCTCTGCAGCAAGCGCACAGGCAAAACCAGACAGCTCTGCCTACCAGACACAGCTATCGTACAGAAATTATGAAAACCTGGGGTTCCCAAGGGCATATTCATCACAGAACTCCTGGTACTGCTTCAGCTTTGATCCCCAAGGGAAACAGGAGAAGATCTCTAAAAGCTGAACCTGTGAGTGAAAATTCATAACTCTGTAGAGTACTAAAAGTCAGGAACTCAGTGGAGGTATTAGATCTGGGTATATTCTTGTTTTCCTCTGACCAGGATGAACTATCGATACTCTGCAGAGAGTGACTACCCTTTCCACACCTCAGGCTTCTTGCTAATGTATCCTTTTGCTCTATGCTTTCATGTCAAATGTCACTTTGGTTCAACAAAACTTTGAAATAATATTCCTAAGAGAAAAAAAAAAAAAAAGTAATAAAAAAATAATAAAAGCGCAAGACTTGCAAAGTTTAGAGTTTGTTGCTCCTGATTTCATGGCAAGGATTTATAGACATCAGAAACATTTGCTTGCTGTTTCACATAATTTGTTGGTTGAAAAACAAATAAATAAATATTATTCTGCCTACACATCTGTGCCTCTGACCTTATTATGATGTAATTCTTATCTTACAGTTTGCTTTATTGTAAATTATAATACTGTTCTGTATATACATGGAACTTCTGAGATTTTTTGAGAAAAAAATTACTGAGGAAATGGAAAACATTATTTTTGAACTTTGGCATCAGTTTGGATTCAAAGGTTGGTAAAACTGCTTTGTAGAATAATTAATTTGAACTGAGACTGAATTGATTCTCCTCATGTGCTTATCTTGAATTGTTTAAATACTGTCATTTTAGGCAAGGATTACCAGAAGATTATACAAGAGAGTTTGGAATCTGAAATCCATTGAAGTTCCTTGGGAATTACAAGCTTTGCTGGAAAACAGCAGGGTTTAGTCCCAGTTTGCATTAGAGGATGACTGGAAGGTTGATCAGGGAGGTGAGAGGTGCCTTGGAGACTATCAGGATCAGAAGGGGCTGCAGGGAGCCCAGCCTTACTCGCTATTCTGTTGCTCACCATCTATAGATATTGATAAGATTAAAAATATAGCTTAACCCCTCCAGATTTCATTCAGATTCAATTCAGATTTCAGAGTTCAGAGTTCAGCTCCAAAAATGAGTGAAGGACACATGGCACTGCAGCTAAATTATTATGACTCTATTAAACCGGATGTGAGGTGATCTGCTCAAAATGAAACATACCAACACTGATGTCAGCGTAATTTAAACCCTTGCCTGTGAATAGCTGAGATCTGGGCTTAGCACAACATTCACCAGTGGAGGTGCTCAGAAAAGCAGGAAGCCCCACAGTCTGGAGGACATCCTGGCAGATGAAGTCAGGGCACTGCCTTTCTCCAATGAACAAAGTGGTGGAAAGGAGGATAGCAGCCACCTCCACATCTGTTGTAAGTTATTGCTCAAACAGGGCTTATGGTGACTTTGAAATTCCCATACAACACCTGTAGGAGTTTGTTTTGAGTGTACAAATACTCTGTATAACATTGGTGCAAAAGCTGAACTCAGACACTTTGCTGTTAATGTGGAACTTAATTTTAAAAGAGGTGTTAAGTTGGGGGTTTTTTTCCACTTCTCAGCTCTGGGCTCAGCAGGAGCTGATGAAGCACGATGACATCCTGACCAGCCTCATCACAAAGCCTCCCAGTGCCTGGGGTAACTCTCTGTGTCTTCAAACACAGGGCCATCCCCAGCCCCCAGTGTCACATGCTTTCCTTTAGGCAGCTCTAATGCTTGGGGAAGGCAAGTATTTGGGATGGGATAGGGAATCACGTGCAAAGAGATGCAGCTGCTGCTGCTGGCTGGGACTCTGCTGCCTCAGGTGGAGCTCAAGCAGATAGATCCCCAAAAGGGACCAGTCGAAGGGGAAAGAGGAGGTTCATCTCCCCGCCCTACATCCCAGCTCTCAGAGGGTGAGAGAGGATCGAGGCCATCTTCTCACTCAAATCTGCTGTCTCCTCAGAATGTATCACAAGTCCCTTTCGCCTCTACCCTTCCTTCGCTTGCTGCCGCACCGGTTTTTTTAAAAGTCACTTGCAGAAAGTGAGATATTCAGGAGATGAGAATGTGACTAAAAAAGCAAAGAAAAATCACTTTGAACTGGGTTCAAAACACCCCTGCAGCATTTCAGAAGGGAAAAGCACCTTCAATGTGATACAAAGCCTTGGCAAATGAGGAGAGTGTAATTTTTCTTTCATGGATTTGACTCATGATAACACCCCGAAGGACAAATTTTGTTTGTTAATATCAAATTGTTTAACACAGTAAAATGCATTTCCCAGTGACACCCTGCCACAGGCTAAATGATCCAGTTGATTGGCACCTTGCTTTGCTAACAACTGTAACTTACCCTGGGAGCAGCCTCTTTCCCTGGCAGAAACGATGGGAAGCCATGGCGCTGGTGAGAGTCTGGGCTGAGTGCAGGGCATCACTCACTCTGCTCTGCTGCAGCTCAGGGTGACATTGGTTAGGCACCCCAGCCTTTGCAGAGCCTCGGGCTGCTAAAGTGGTGCTCATGGGAGGGCTTTTCAGGAACATGCTTTGGAGTACCTGCCTGCCCCACTGGTGTTCAAAGCTTGGAGGTGTCTTGCCAGCTACTATAGCAAAGAAGAGATCCCAGCTAGGGTAAGAAGTACAGAAAATAAAGCTGAATAAAGGCAGTAGTGAAATAAACTCCATTTACTCTCCCCCATAGTGATCAAATCACGCTCTGTCCTATAATACAGGTGGTAAATGCAGTTTCTTCTCCTAAAAAGTAAAATTGGTTGTTACAGGAAGAATACGCATGAAGTGCTCAAAAACGAGATTTCTTAGCGAGAAGTGCTTGAGCTACAGACACTCCTTAGGGATCTCTCCTTGTGGCAAAGAGGGACCAGGTGTTATGAACCCTTTCTGCTCTCCAAAAGGGTCCCTTGGGTCGTCAGCTCATTAATACAGCTCTTTATACTCCTCAGCTGCAGCCTGACTTCTGGAACAAGCAGCTGGAATAGACCAAACCTCTCTCTAGCATTGGGACCTTAAACATGAGTTAATATTTCCTGTATAGACACAATCCCAAGCAAGCTCTTGGGCTCACCACAGGGCTCAGCCTGGCTGCTGCATATCCCATGGAGGCTTCTCTGCTTGTCTATGACTGGTGGTGTCTTGAACCGAGAGGAGCAGCAGCGAGACTGCAGTGCAACTGCTCTGGTGAAGAGGAGCAGTCCTGCCTCAGGCACTCTGTCCTCAGCTGTTCGTGCTGATTTCTCACTACTGCTCAGAGCTGGCTGAAGAGATGCCATATGGGGTCATGCACAGTGTGAGACATCTGACTGGACTTTAAACTTCGTATCGTGTCAGCTGCTAAACATTGTGCTGAGCTACATTTATTTCCCTTATGCTCTTTCCCACTGTAACTGAGAATTCATTCAGGGATCAGCTTTTCATTTCCGTCATGGTGTTTGGGTACTAGTCATTCCTGTCTTTTTATCAAGTGGCTGCAGGTCTCATATCAATGTCAGTGTCTTTGAATAGTAGAGATTGCTACACATCATTTGTAGTTCATTATACGTGGTCAACTGTTCGTGAATCCTTCAGTATATTGTTTCTGAACAATGTGACTGGTTAGCCCAGATTAAGGTGAGAAAGAAATCTAGTGGCTCTAAAGTGTCACATACGCTACAGTGAAGGCTAAATTTTTTGTCCCATCTTTGCTAAATCATAATCAGTCACTGCTTTGAAATAACACCACAGAAAAGAAACCAAGAGAAGATTGTGCAGCAAATCATAGCCCTGAAGGCCATTAGGAAATCATGTCCTTGATACAGACGTGCACAAGACTTCTCTTCAAACTCTGTCTGAGACAAACATGTAAGGAGCTCCTGCTTCTGGCCCAGTTCCCTGATGCCTTATGTTACCACAGAAAACAGTGGGATAACTTCATCCATACTTAGTACTCACAAATCATTACTGAATACCTCACTAAAGTGGTGAGAAACTGAGCAGCCACATCCCATAGTATCCATCAGTCTTCTCTGCAACTGAGAAGTCACACCATGCTTCATCTTATCGTTCTTGATAAGGGCAAATTATCGAGATACCCAGCACATCCAGTCACTACTACATCCTGTTGCAATGGTCACTGCCCTGCCTGACACCCAGCCGGGAAGCAACACAGAGTACAGACCCAGAAAAATAAATGTGGAGTTTAGAGCTCCGAAGCCCTTGTTATCTAGAGGGCCCAAAGTGTGACTGAATTCAGGATGCTAATGGAGCCTGAGGTCACAAGTTTGTGAGACTGTATGAGAAATGAGTTTGATGCCATGGCAGTTAGCAATCAGTAACTGCCTATTCTACAAAATACACCAGTCAATTACTGGAAACATCATTTAAACACCTGGAGTATGGACATAAAATAGCAAAGATAGAATTCAGCACAACTAAAGTAAGTAAATTGGCCCTGTCAATAGTTTGATACGTCCTTTTTTTGCACGAACCCAATCAGAGCTGCAAGGACAGCTGAAGGAGAGCATTTCCAGCAGCAGAAATACAAAGTCTAAGACCACATTTTGTGCTTCAATCCTTTACTCTTGTGTTTGTTTCAGGTGTCCCAACAGTCCATGATCCAGCCTGAGCCCAGGACTCCTCTGTCTGTAATCAGTGGGCACCTCCATCACTGATTTCTGCTGCTACCTGCCTGCCTCAGCTTTGTGCTGGGTATGACAAGCCTTTTCCAAGCCTCACCATACATCTCTCTGTAACATCACTTCTCTTACTTCTCTCCGTGTGTCTAAATTGGCTTTAAATAGAGCTGAACTTTCCTTAAGGTGAAGTTAAGTGTAGCTTGTTAGCTCTGGACAGTTTGACACAATAGATGGTGTGATTTGTCACGTTAAGTGGCTTAGAGGGATGACAAACACATGTGATTTATAAACTGAAAGCCTATCAGCATCATGCAGGCTTGATGATAAATGTTGCATTAACTCTATTTATGGCATTGTCTAAAAGCAAAGATTGTGAAACCCGCAGTTTAGCGGGTTACAAATAATCAAGCAAACATTATATTCAGACACCGAGATTACCCTGAGGGCGGTTATCACTACCAGCTCTGCCTGTGACTCAACCAGCATCTCCACAAAGCAGTCAGGGCCAAGAACTGGGAGAAAAGTTTTTTCCCAGGAAGGAGAAAAGAGATTTGAGAATGGGCTACTGGCAAAGGCACATGCCATCGCTCTGGTGTTAGGAGAGGTGCCGGAGGTTTGTTGAGCTGTTTAATTTTAGCATGGACCTTTCTCCTCTGTGGATCCTCTACACAGAATCTCAGCCCTCCAGGATTGCTGCAGGAAGGCCTCAACACCAGAGCTGCACATAGGTGTCAGCATGGCTCCCAGGCAGCCTCTTCCCTCCGATCATATTTGCCTTTGCCACCTGCAGCAGCTACTCTGATCAGTACCAGTGCCCTTGCAGAAGAGCAGTCTCCTTTCCAAAACACGGCACAGTTACTGCATCTACACTTTGCTTGGCAGAGTAACCCTCATGGCCCAGGTCATGTCCTGTTCTAGATCTCCTCTCCCACAGCTGCAACTTTCTCCCAGTGGCCCTTCCTAAAGCAGCAGCCCCTGTTACTCCTCTCCCAGATTTCCTGTTCAGCTTGGGGCTACTGGAACAATTCGCCACTTTGTTTTCCATGCTGAGCCGGTTTATTACACAGAATATAATTTCAAATGTGTTGGGAAATCTCTGTATTTACATGTATCATGTTCCAAAATTTGTTTAATCTGTAAAGTACAAGCTTTATCTTTGACCAAGCACCACTTTCATAAGTGACATTTTAAGATTTTTTTTTTTTTTTAAATCCAAGAAGGACAAGTATTTCTTAGCTGAAGTGACTGTCCTTGACTGAATCTTTCTCATCTGGGAAAAAACTGTAATTCAATACAATTCTGGTAGTGTTAGACATCACAGTAATGGACCCAGCTTCAGAAACACTGTGAATTGTTACACAATTCAAGCAGTCAGTATGAGTCAGATAAGAGATGTCAGCATACCCAACATAATGGTATATTTATCTTTTCAACTGCTCCCTCTGTGTAGTCCTTTATTTTTCACGTATGTGATTCCTTACCAGTTATCCCCGGTACTGTGCAGCCCGCAGTGCCAGTTTGATCAGTTAGGCTCCAAACACTTTTAGGTGAAAGTAGAGGAATATCTTGTGTCAGTGTAAAAATCACATAAGCTGAAGGACCTTGAGATCACCTGGTCAGCATTTTTCCACCACCTGAAGTCTAAAGGCAGCTTCACCTTTGATAGCAATGCCACAAAGCATCTTTACCTCAAGTGCAGTAATGGGCTTTTAAATTTCAAACATAAACCGTTCTCCTTCTCACAATACTACTCCTAGGGCACCAAAAATGACAAAAAAAACCCCTCCCCCCAAATGAAAACTGCAGAATTACATCATTAATGCAAGAGCAAAAATAGTTTTGCTTTCACCTACCCAAGGCATCAATAGTTCAACGGGATGGAACTCTCCAGCCCTATGTCTCATCCAGACACTTTGCTCAGCCACAGGGGTCTGTTTGCTACTGCCACTTGATGTCCCTAGCCAGAGATGAGGATTTTACATCTTTCTGCATTCTCAACTTCTTACCATTTTTCAACTCCTAAAAAACAACCCGAAGTAGCACTCCAGGTGGTTCAGTTGCTTCTCTGCCCTTTTAAACTTGATTTACCCACAGATCTTTTTCCTGCCATAGTTTTATTCTGCAGTGCTTTTCTGAGTTCATGCAACTGCTGGGAACGTAAAGTCAAAGCAATACACAGAGTTTTAGGGCAGAGCCCACTGACAGACATTTGAACGCTATACTATGATGATTGCTCTGCAACCCATGCAGTCAAACAGAACCTGAGAGGACAGCTTAGAATTCAAAACAAATGAACAACAGGAACATTTTCTACTGATTTCCCCCCAAAGACCTGGGCTATGAGCAACTACTCCTTCTGTCTTCCTCTTAGCTGTCTTGATGCAATATTCGCAGTTTTACAGACATGTCCTTATTTAGCCAACCAGCTTATAGAAACACAGTTTTCCATTGAAGGCTAATTTAGAGTCTCAAGCACATGTTCTCAGCTGCTGCAAAATTATGCCGCTAAGTGCAATAGGCTCTGTCATTTTACATCAGCTGAGAATCTACTTGCAAGGGCAAAATAAGTGGATGCAGCTGCAGTTCTCTTCCTTGGGAGTTGCCCCTTATGCACAACTGATTGCAGGTGGCTGAGAGTTGGTATTTAAAAAGGACAGGATTTTTAGTGTTTCTTTTTTTGAAAATATTTCTGCTGAAGTTCATTCATGTGCTCTCTTTGATGGCTGCCCAGGACCTGTAGCCCACCATACTTCAACTCAGAGGAAAGGATGTAGACAGAACCCATTTCAAAAACAAATTTCCAGATCATAAATTAAACATTCTCTCTCATGCCGTATCATGTGGCAGAAGAAAGATAAAATTGAAAATGTGACCCCTTTTTTCTTCAAATAATACAGTGCTATTCAACAGACTTAATTATCCCTAAAGACACATGTAGTAATTGTTGGCCTGTCAATCAAAGCCCTTATTAGACATGCGCATGATGTCACATCACAGTCTAAATCTTAACCTAAATCTAAATTTTCCTGCCAGTCAAAAATCTTTATATAGATTAATCTGATTTCAGATACAAGTTTTGTGTGTGACCTTTTACCCAACCTTTTCAAGGCTGTGATCGGAGAGGAGCTGGATCTTTTATGTGTGCTGCTGACTCTGGGCTGTCCCTGAGAGTTTTTCTCCCAGCCACACTCTGCTTTGTGCTGTAGCGTGGAGCCTGAAAAAGGGTCTGCCTTGTGTGGCTGAAGGATGTGGAGTGGGCTTGCATTGCTACAATTGGTGGACAGAAATTAATGATGCTGCTGGCTACTGGAGAAGTCACCTCTTCTGCTGGGGTCTCCTGGGGTCACTTCTCTTTCCCTTCCCAAAACCCCAGGCAACTTTGTCTCTCACCTCTACAGGGAGAAAACAACGTTGTAGAAGATTATTATCCCATTGCCTTTTCACACCTTCCATTGAAGAGGGGGAAAGGTGGTGCCTTCCTACTGGACCCAGCTGGTAAGCCACAGCTCGGAGGCACAGCTCCATTACAAACCCCTTGCCTTCAAGGTGGTGTCATACACTTGGGATTGGTAGTTGGATAGCGAAACTGAAGAAGTTATAAATTTACTAACAGGTAATGCATCAAGCTTTGTGTAACCAGTTGCCCTGGCACTTCAAGTCTCTTTTGAACTGAAATAAAAGCAAATGGCAGAGGCTTTCAAGAGAATGGAATTTATCTTCTGCAAATCTGCTCTTTAGATGTCAGGCAAAGCAATTTCACAATATATAGAGAAGATCCTGTCTGGCATTGTTGTATTTTTATTGGTCTTTGATGTAACTTTAAAATATTAGGCCATATTGTGCTGTTCAATTTTCTATAGGTTCTTCAGACAGCCTGATAAAACAAATGGAAAAAACGTCTGTAATTAGACATAATTCCTAAAGCTGATGGGCTCTGGAGAAAGCCACATAGCAAGCTTGATTTGCATGTAAAAGGTTGTAGTGCTTCCCAGATTCATGAACTACAGAAAGACTTGAAGCCAGCAGGAAAATGTCAGTAAACAATGAGAAAAAAATCCTGCCTTCAGGTTTGAAGGAGACATTTTTCCCTTCTGAGAGAAGAAAAACCCAAGATGTTCACATCTGCGGGACATAATGTTCATAGGGAGGTTGGCCTTGCATGCATGATCATGCACAACCAATATAAGTGGCTTCAATGCCATTTTCCTTCCTGAGGAGTGCTTAGAGAACAGAGGATTGCTCACAGCTTTATCTGGTTCAGAAACAATTCAAAACTTTCAGGTGATCATCATGTATCTTTCTTCAAAGTGATGTCTACTAATGGAACATTAGTTGGCTCCTGCAGGAGAGGAGTGAGAGAGGGCTGCTGCTGCAGAGGGTCAGCCCATAGTTAGCCCAAGAATAGGATGGCAAGGGCCCCACACTGTGTGAAGACTTTGTGGGTTTGAGCTTTTGAATGTGTTTTGTGCATTTTCTTACTTTTCTGCTTGGTTTCCAGTCTTTGTACAAAAAGGATTCTTCTTAAAAACCGACAGTTTAACATTTGTCCTTACAGTTAAAACAGTAACAAGAAATACCTAACAAGATAAGCCAAAACCAGTGATTTATGAGGTTTTATAAAACTTCATTGGATAAAAGATCATTTGAGTCATTCTCCTCTGACTCACCCACAGCTCATGTGCAAGTAGGCCCCTTCCACAGAGGAATTAGGATGCACACAACCCCTAGTAAATTCAGCTGAGGAGATGGCTCCACTGGCCCTCTCCGTCACAGCAGTGACTCTTGCTGCCTGCCTCCAGGGCACATTGCTGCTGCCAGCTGTGACTTAGCATAACTCTGCTGTGCATGTGGGCTGCTACATGGCCAAGGGTTCATCACAGATGGGCAGAGGGTTTATGAACTTTCTGGAGATTCTTTCCAAAAAGCTTCTTGCTCAAACGTTGTAAAGAAGAACCTGATTTTTACTGGCATAATTCCTTTTAGCTTGGAGTTGAAGCTTTAGACTGCTCTTCCTTCACTTCCCCTTGGAAGACAAGGAGGGGCTTAGAGGCCAGCAACAGTCTGGGACCCATGAGAAAACATAAGAACAGTCTTCTGTTTTCTGGCTGACACTTTTGCCATCCTGGTTCAACACTTGCAATGATATTGAGGTTCATGACATTAGAGGAGACAAAAAGTTGTCCAGTTGTTGCCAGTTTTAGTTTCATACCTTCTACCGTGTTGGTCTAGGAGATACTTTGTGAATCCTGTATAACTTTGTCACTGAAGGGTTAAAGCATGCTGTGGCTCTGTCACCATCATAAAGTTTGCTTTTTTTTTCTGGGATAACACCATTTGGTGGTGGCCCCTTTCTTAGGATGATGTCTGTCCCTTGTTATATTTATTACACCCTGTAGAATCCTCTGCTTGTAATTGATTACATATTCTTAATCATATATAATTTCATACAATTGTACACTTTACTAAATGATGTTTGGAGGTCTGGGAAGGACAGACAAGTGGACTACATTCCTCAAATGTTGCCTAGCAGGGCACATCTTCATCGGAGAGTGGTTCTTTAATAACCTCTTACACAAACAGAAAATCTTTATTTAATTCAGATGCCCTTTATTATCGTTTGAGTTACCAACGAAACAATAAGGAAATAAGAGAGCTCTCCATGCAAGAAAAAAAGACACAATATCCTGCCTGAAGATTTTCAGGGCTTCAGAAGTATGTTAAAATCAAACAGGAGTGTGTAAATACTCTTAATTCAACCCAAGAGCAAGCTAACACTGGAAGGGGTTGTCCTACTCTTTCTTTGCCTGGCCATGGGGTCCAGGGAACCCCTGCTCCCATGGGGTGGATCAGTGTAAGATGAAATCATCATTTTTCCACAAGATGACTCACGTTACAAAGTTGTACCCTGGAATTCCATAATTAAATCCTTCACAAGTGGTCCTCTAAAAGACCTCCTTTTAACCATGCCAGAGCAGTGAAAGCAGAAGGTATTTACACATTTTCCCCAAAGACCCAGTCCTTCCATCAGCCCTCCAAGCAATTCGCTGACTAAATCTTCTATGTATTTGAATAATTTATCATATGAATAAATTCATTTATGCCGAGTGAAGAGGTTGACTACTGGGATGCAGTAATGCCAACACAACAAAATTGAAGCTGGAGACACAGATGAAATGAACCTGTAACAATGGCAAGCAGTATTGTATTCTCAGGCAGCAAGAGACAGCTGTGACCACATCTGAAATATGAGTGTGGGGAGCAGCAACTGAAAAAGGTTTTAGAATAAGCAGAGCTGAGCTAAAAAGAATCTGCTGGGTTTGAGCTGCAAAATAAGATTATTATAAAATGACTGAAAAATGAATTGCAAGTTTTATGTCTCATTCCAAATTTTTTCCATTCGGAAAGTATATAAGTAACATTCCTGTGCCTTTTACTTTCCACTGACATTTAGGAAATAGAAGTCTCAGCTCCTGCCAAATGATCTGTCACCCCAAGCCCTTGACCTGGGCAACTGATGAAGGCATGTTACAGATGCATGGAGCGCAAAGACTGGAAATATTAAAAGCCAGATCTGAAGTAGTGTAAGCTGGCAGTGGTCCAGCTTACACCAGCTGTTGATCAGCTCCATAAATGTCTGATAGCAGTAACAGTTGGAGGAATGATGGTTTGCATTCACTAAACACCAGTGAGGGCTACCTAACTAGGCGTACTTTGCTTGCATTTGTGGCCAGGATATTGATTATGCTGAGGGTTTTTAAAATCCCTCTTCCTTTAGCTGTTCTTCAAAGAAATCATTACATGCCACAGTCAAAGTAGCAACCAGAATGACGAATTCATTAAAATCCACTTCATTGTCTTTATTGGAGTCCAGGTCATTCATAATTTTATCGACCAGGAGGGGATCCTTTTGGCCCTAGAGAGAAAGAAAAATGATTCAGCTCTACAGACCTTGAATGTGCAATT
Source organism: Platysteira castanea (assembly GCA_013397175.1). Lineage (NCBI taxonomy): Eukaryota > Metazoa > Chordata > Aves > Passeriformes > Platysteira > Platysteira castanea. Next base: position 129,877 of record VYXC01001038.1, read on the forward strand.
CTGACACACCTGGCACCACTGCTATGTTACGAGACTGGTGTTATTAAATAAAAGGCTGTATCAAATATGCACGTGAACAGTAATTACATCTCTAGTCACTACAACATCAGAAACTAAAGACAATACAACCCTTAGAAGAAATACAAGTACTAAATAGGCACTGAAATGAATCAAACATATTTTAGGAGATGCTGAGCATGGATCCCTTTTGACAAGATGGATCTGTAAAGTGCATTTCTCTGTATCATTCCTTAACCAACAATACTTAGATTTTCAACACGCTACTCATAAATAAAAACTATCCATTCATCACATTTGGAAGATCTCCGGTTGGCAAACAACACATCCTATTCAGTGGGTGCAAGAATACTGAATCTCATAATAATAAATCAATAGCCAAGATGAAAAGAAAATCAAATTCAAGGAAATTGATACAATGTTAAAAAAAAATCCTTCTGGTGGGTATAGGGTCCACAATAATTTTTACAATTAAGAGGATACATAAAACCATTATTATTAATGCTCATGATTCCATAAAAGCATCCCTGCTGTGAAATGTAGAACAAACATGCAAAGAGATATTCAGATCAGTAGCTTATCACTGAAAATATTTTCTTAGCACCTCTCTGCAGGGCACACAAGCAGCAGTGCTGTGTGGCCAGTGTGCACAAGCTACTTTCCTGTCTCATGAGAACTAGTTGCTGCATTTAATTCTTCAATGGATTTATCTATGTCTTACTATGAAAAACACACAAACAAAAAAACTAATTGAATTTTATTTGGTATTGATTTTGCTACTGCTTCTAGACTGGCCTAACCCTCCTGCTCAAAAGCACTGTGGAGTATGCAGAGCACCAGTACCCATCTCTGCTGCCACTGGCACATGGGAGGGCACTGGGGCTCAACCACCCTCTGAAAACACATTTCTCAATTTGACATCATTGTATTCTGTACAGCTCTACAAAGAACTGTCAGCTGAGAGACTGTGGCAGGATGGGCCTTGCACAAGGAGATGCTATTCCTATCCAAGCATCTGGATAGCTGCTTAACCCACCCATGAAACAGTCACTCAGGAGGTTCAGAAGCTGCATCTTACTGAAAGGAAGTCAGTGAGCTCACTGGTGAGAAGCTCCTTGAGTTCTCCTTTGCTGAGCTTGTATCTGTCTCCTTCTTTGCCAGAGTAGTGATGGAAAATCCTGATCAAGGTGCCCATTGCATCCTCCAGTGGTGTGGTCATAGCAGTGCGTGGGAGAGCTGTAGGGTAAAGATACAGTCACTGACACTGCACAGGAGTCAAGCCAAAGGCCAGTTTCTGGGAAGGAAGGGAGGGCCAGATGAAGACAGAAATTGTTGCCAGCACTGAAAAGTTGGGCTTTCAGTTGATCCATCCTGTTGGCTATGCGTGAGCAAGGATAAACTATATTAAAAAAACCCATTGTCCTGAACTCACAAGCAATTGCTTCAGAAAGGTAAATAGAAAGGAAGGATTGTTATTTAAGAAAATCATCTACTGTGTATCCATTTTATAAAGCTACTGTAAAAGGAAATCTTTTGTACCCATGGCTGAAAATACAGGAAAAATGAAGCCACACCTTCTTACCTGCTAATTTAAAAATTTTCTCAAGAAAATTAGTTCAGTGAATTCCATCTGCAAAAGTGAATGTGCATTTATATGGAAAGTTCCACACCAGTTTAAAGGTGATCAGAGAAAGGTCACCAATATTAAGGACAAATATAATCTTTCCGTTTATTTGGTCTTGTTTGCTTGGGCTGAGCCTTTTTCCTATAAATTACCTGCAGTAAATAGATGTGAGCTGGGCACCTCCAAGGTTTGCTTCACTGAGCATACAGTAAGAAGGTTACACAGGAAAGTAACACCAAGAAAACAGATGGAAATACAATTACTTGCCAAGTAATGGACTCAAAAAGTAGCTGAAAATAAAAGTCAGGTGTAAGTGAAACATTATGTTGAATAAGCCATGGAGAAAGATAAAAAATCCAGAATGCACTTCAGGGTAGGACTGGAGTCCTGAACAATATTGTCATGCAGAGGTTAAGACTTACCTTTAAGACTTACCTGTTTTACAGGCTAGCGGAGGTGTACGCCAGAAAATACCCAGATCACAGAAGGTGATGGTCACCTTCCTTTCAAAACACATGCACAGGCTCTTGTTTATCAGGTTGAGAGGGTGGATTACACAAATAGAGACAGACGTATAATTGTCACAGGGATGACAGGTCTTCTGTTTCCCTCTGCATTTGCCTACTCTGTTCAATAAAAGCCTCTTGCTGTAACTAGGTCACTAAAATATTCACCAGGCAGGGTAAAGGGCTGCGTTTGGAACACATGGGGTACTTTTTATCGTTTGACCTTTTACAAATATGCCCATTCAGGGTCTTGAAGGTCAAAATTAGAAAATGCTAACAATCACCAAGTCGATACGAAACAATTTTCCACCATTTTCAAAAGAACACTTTCTAATCTGTTTTTCAGCATTTCTAGAGTCTAAGTGCCTCAGTGCTGGCAGCCCGAGTTCAAAGGTACCTGGGTACCCAGGTAGGCTTATAGGTGAGTTTGCCACATATCCCTTGGGACGTCTATTTTAATTGTCAATATCTCCATACACCTAAAACATTGTCTCTTGCTAAGTGAAATTCTTGCTGTAGTATGTGTGTCCTCAGGAGGAAATCAGGGAACCAGTTTCAGTGGAAGGTGTGCCTGGAATTACAGTGTACACTGAACAACAGTCTTGGCTTCATTTTTATAGTCTTGCACAACAACTGTAGTCCAGCAACTTTCTCTGAATAAATGACCTTGCCCCAGGAGAGCAATAAGTGACCTCTGCCCCAGCCCCAGGAACTCACTGATGCTGGAAGTGATTGCTGAGGGATGCAGGAAACAGCAGCTTCACTGTGGTAGGGCCTACTTACCACCCAAAATAACAAATAACCATAGTTTTCGTGGCAGACACACTAAATGGAAAACTGCTTGGGAGTTTGCTTGAGGGCTTGCTTTCCCTCCATAAAGCCTTGTACCTGCTGCACACACATGTCCAGTTAGCACAACTGTGCAGATGAACAGGTCATGGAGCTGCAGCTCCTTGTTTCACTCCAGCTGGAGGGAAAGAGAATGACACGGGCATTGTTTTTAGCTCTGAAATCCCCCAAGCACTCCTAATTTTGAGTACCACCATATATCTCAGCCCACACCCCTGCCTGCCTCCTGTGCCTTCAGACATGTTTCTTCTGCTTGAGCTGTTGTGACAAGTGTCCACAACCTGAGGGGTCTTGTGTGGGCCCCTGGGACAAAAGGGAGAGAAGGAGGAGGTGGAACACATAAAATACTGGATCCCAGTGGTAAGGGAAGTGACCACGTGTAAAGTGTCATTTCCAAAGGAGGCAGGCTGTTCCAGCTGGAGGTCCCTGTGGGCATGCACAGTGCTGTGTGCAGGGCACCACCTCCAATTGCCATCCCTGTGGCCAGGAGTGCTCACCAGGGAAGGGGCAAGCCAGTGCTCAGGACTTTTCATAAGCTGGACACCAGAGGAACAAGAGGAACACAATCTCCCCTGGAGTCAGAGGAGAGTCGGGGAGGAGAGCTGCCCTCCGTACCTCTTCTGTGTTTGGAGAAAGCTCCTGGGTGCCTGGTTTTCTACAGGAGTTGTCCTTGCGCTCCTGCAAGTGCTGGGATCTAGCTGGATCATATAGAGCATATGGGAGAAGAACATGAGTGATATCAGGCACAGCACATCTCTCCCACTCAGTTCTGGGAATCCTCTGTGTCTGCAGATGATGAGAGAAAGCACGGAGCCCCTTATGTAGCTACAGGAACAGGGTTCTGTCTTGCCTGTGATTCACTAATAATTGTAACTATTGCTCAGAAATGTTATCCAGATAAACATCAAAATACTTGGTTGTTTTTCATTGTTGGGTTTATGTGGGTTTTTGCCCTTTATTCAACAGCAGCTTCACCCACAATCAGAAAAAACCCCACAGCTGAGTGGATACATAAGCATGAAATCCTTCTGTTTGTCTATATATTATTACACTGATCCACTGGCTAATGAATATTGCAAATTAATTATCTAAGCAGAGTCTACAGGAGGTACAGCTTCCAGGAAGCAGGTGTAAACTTTCAGAGCTGCCATCCTCAGGACAGAAGAAAGCAGGGTTTCCTCTATTATCTCCAGAACATCAGCTCAATAATTTATACAGTGATGTACTTTGTTCAGATGCTTTCTATAGCTACTTTCACTCCAGGTAACTGTGTAAGAAACCTTTTTTTCCACACTAGTGGGTGACGTACACAGGGAACAGCTGCACTGAGCTTGTTCGTCAAGGGGTCCACGCAATTTGCTGTGTCCAGTCCTTTCCTTCCTGGCTAGCAAAATCCTGCCAGCGGCTCCAGTGACAGCAGATGTCTCACAACTCCTATGAAGGCAGGTCCCAGCAGTGTCTTCTCAAAATTCATGATTATCAATCAACTGTTACATACTTTCTCATCCGACACTCCAGCACAGTCTGATTTAGTATGATATTTAGTTGGCACTGAAGGTAACTGAAGTCAGCACAGACTGCAAAGCAGTTCAATATCAGGCCAAGACCCGACTCTGCATCAGCAACCACCATTCTCCCAGCAGTCCTCACCCTGCACTCTGGTTTCTAGCAGCTTATGCACAGGAGCAGCACCAGATGTGGCTGACAGAGGATGTGGGACTGCAGCATGGCTGTACACGTGGTGAAGGATGATGCCTTCCTCATTCAAGACCAAACTTTGCCCATCACAAACTGCCAAATCACAGCAGTGTTGGTGGGAAAGAACCTCTGGAGGTGCCTAGTCCCACTGCCTGCTCAAAGCTGGATAATCTCCAGCGTCAGACTAGACACAGAGAGTTTTGTTTAGGTAAATACTAACAACCTCCAAGGATGGAGATTTTGCAAGTTCTTGGGTAACCTGCTCAAGTGTTGCAATATCTCCCTGGGGAAGGCGCCTGCCCTAATATCCAATCTGAGCATCCCAAGCTACAGTTGTGAGCATTGGCCCTTTTTGCACCCCCTACCATTACCACAAATACTTTGACTTTATACATTCCCTTCAAATAGTCTTGACTTCTCACTCAAACTCAAAAATAAACTTGAAAGCGATCTATCCCCTAACTCACCCCATCTATTTCCATGTTTTACTGTCCCCTTCATGTTATGTCCTTGACCCTTACACACTGTCCCAGCTGTGCCTTTCCAATGAGTATTTCAACATTAAAGTGTGCACTGTGGAAGCAGTGGCTGTCAGAAGAGGAAGGGCAGAGTTTTCACCTGGCTGGGCACAAAATCTCTTTAAGGCTGAATTCTGCGATCTTTTCTCAAGCAAGTGGTCGGCTAGCTAGGCTTACACAATGAGGCAGTCACCGTGACTTCCAGAAGATTATCAGAGGGCTGGAGCACCTTTCCTGTGAGGACAGGCTGAGAGACTTGGGATTGTTCAGCCTGCAGAAAAGAAAGCTCCGGGGTGATCTATTGTGGCCTTCCAGTACCCAAAGGGAGCTGATAAGAAGGCTCAATAGGGACCTGTACAAGAGTATGTAGTGATGGGACAAGGGGTAATGGCTGCAAACTGACAGAGGGTAGGTTGAAATTCAATATAAGGAAGAAATTCTTTTCTGAGCGAGTGATGAGGCACTGGCACAGACTGCCAAGAGAAGGTGTGGATTCCCCATCCCTGGCAGTGTTCAAGGCCAGGCTGGCTGGAGCTCTGGGCAACCTGGTCTAGTGAAAGTTGTCCCTGGCCATTGCAGATGAGTTGGAACTAGGTGATCTTTAAGGTCCCTTCCAAACCAAACCTTTCTGTGATTTCACTGGGGGCTGTTGAGAGAGGTGGAGGTTGTTCCTTGCCCTGTAAATCTGAGAGAGGACGCAACAAGCAGGGCTGTTTCTTTTTAATTTAGTTAGGGTAATGTAAACATGCACCCAGCTAGGAGGCTCTATGGTACTGCTCCTCCTCTCTTACCTGGAGATGGGACAGTCAGATCATAGGCAGAAAACCTTATCACCAGTCTTGGCTCCTCAAAAAAATCAGCAGAGTTCTGACTTGTTTGAAAGCAGTCAGTCTTTGACATAGGTCAACAGTTTTCTTCCTCTACAGCTGTGAAGAAGCTTTGACTTATTCACCAGGATTTTTTCTTGATCTCTTCTCGAGATAATGCGACACAAGCTGCCTTTAAGCCAGAGCAGTTTATAAAGTGCCATTCTAAGCCACAGTAAAACAGTACTCGGCTTAAGTGTGAGAATTTTGTACCTAGGGCATCTGGTATTCAACATTTGCCAGAATGCATGTGGGGAACATTCTCTCAAAAGTAATTATTGCACTGGGAAAGGCAAGTCAGCCTCCCACCCACATCCTGTCATTATTTATTTTTCCCAAACTCTCACAGCTCTTGGTACGTACATATTTTGAATCAGTGTTGTAACCCCACAGTGGGAAAAAGTGAGATGGGAGGCAGCACTGCAAGGCTCATAGGACATTTATACTACACAATAAAAATCCTATATTGGATTAGAGCCTGGATTAGACTGAAGAGTGTATTAAATAGATTAAGGAGTTTATGAGACTTACATTTGAATCAGAAGTTCTTGTTAAATGATAATGAGTATTTTATCATTTTAGGACTGTTAGCATTCTCGCTGGTGGTTTGTTTCCATATCTGGGTGGCTGATTGATTTATTTATTCACATCAGGGATGTCTCCCTCCCCTACAGGTTCCAGCTCACATCTTCAAAACTGTTTTAACTGCTGTGATCCCACAGGCAGCAGAATTGCAAAGAACAGTTGAATGTCTTGCCAGAAGCACCTAGTTTTGGTGGTTTACTCTCTAAGTGTCTTTTTTAATGGGTTACACTTCAAGGGCTGCTCAACTGAAGTATGTTCTTATATTCCCTGCTGAGTCCTGTTTTGAACAAGTTACACACCTCTTTTCCAAATACATAAATGACTTTTTCACTGAACTGTCCAGACCATTGAACCCTGCTTGTTCCCATAGTGGTCATTTCTCTTGTGATACCCACTTGAGACAGAAATTGGAGCATTGTCTGTAACTGAGGTACTGACTTCGGTTACCACCTATTGCTTTCTTCTCCTCCTCACAGAAAATTGCTCACCATTCCCTACCTCTGTGAGCAACCATCCATTACTAGCCTGCGAAGGCAACATCAAACTGTATATGAATGTACTGTTATCTGTAAAATAGTGTGGAAATTTTTCATTAACTCTAAACTGGAGTTTAGAAGTATTTCTGGCTACAGTTCTTTCTTCCTCTTATGCCTCTGAAGCAGATGGATCTATCCAGCTGTGTATCAGCCAAGAAATATATGACTTTAATATTGTCTATCTATACCCAGGAAGGACACCAAAATCGTGTAAAATATCCCAGCGTAGATGGAGTGTCTGAGCCAGCTGTGCCCCAGGTAGTGGCAGAGGGTCCCATTACAGAGGAGCCCGGTAACCAGAGACCACGCACCCAGTGCCAGCTGGCAGTGGCAGCTCACGTTACAGCTGGTACTTGGCAATACATCACCATCTGAACAAAGCCAGGACACTCATTCCCCTTGCATTAGATCCACTGATCTGTAGGGCAAACCTATCCCTTGGGCATACACTGGTTCTGACTCACTCACGTTTTTTCCTAATTCCAACTCATGTCAACATGCAGCAGTCTTCATCCTAATTCACTCCGATGTCAGTTCCTTCCACAAGGTTTTGGCAGCTAGGTTCTGGTTATGTTTCATAATTGTTGGGACCTCTCTTTGCAGGGGGTGGTCCTGTGTCCCAGGAGGGTGAGCAAGTCACCTACCAAGTTGTAGTGGTAAGAAGATTGAAGACAGATTTTCCACGGTCCTAGGCGGGTTGTTGAGTTATTCCTGCCTCAGTTCCTCCTTCCTGGTTTCCAACTATTCTAGAGCAGCTGTTACTTAGGGAATGGGACTCCAGGGCCTTGTGTGAGTCTCTGCTGCCAAGGAGCATCTCTGAGCAGTGAGGGCCCCTGGCCCATATCACTATGGATTGGTACATCTGCTTGGCTGTGCTGTGGGGTGGCCACCACAGCTCCAAATGCAGAGCTCACCACATCGTTTGCATCTTCTCTACCCCTCCTGTGAGCTCAAGAGGGCTCATTTGCAGATGACTGGCAAAGAAACTCACACCTTCTCCATCACCAGTGCCAAAATAAGTACTAAAAAATGCAACAGGAAAAAAAAAAGCATTCCATATGAACTTGATTCAGTATTTCTGGGCACTACTGACGTTAAATCAATATAGAAAAATGAGCCAAATATAGTGTTCTCTTAGTTTGTGTGTATATAGGAAAGGAGGAATATTTTCTTGGTCTGGGGCTGCCCCTTAGTGTCCTGCTGAAGAACTGCTGCTTCAAGATTTCAAGCTAGCAACAACTGCCAAAGCTGCAGGAACCAATGGAGAAAAACCTGTCTGCTCCAAGGCACACGTGGATGTTTCACTACTGCATTGCTACAGTAAGCTCTAGGCAGGGGTCAGCACTATCAACGGTACACCAAACAAGAACCGGGATCATTAAAAATTACGGAGGAAAGAAATAACCATTGCACACAGCCTTGTTATCTAGAGGTATCAACTGTGCAGAGAATTTAAGTACCTAATACAGGCCAGAGTTAAAATAACGGGATTTAGGCACATGATTTGCTGAAGTCAGGCTTTATATTCCACTAATGGCCCTTAACAACTCATCCCAAACTTACCAGCTGCAGAGGGGAAAAGAAAGTTCAGAAGCACTTAGGGTCAGTGCTGCTGTTTGGAGGGTAAATGTAAGAAAAAACTAGAGTAATGTAATGTTTTCCAGAACTGTTACGGGAGCATCCCGCAAACAGCCACGAATTCTTGTCCAAGTGCAATGGGACCAAAAAACCTCAAGAGGGCATCGAAAGCCAGTAGATGGTGAAGGTATAGAAGGAAGGCTTAAAAAAAAACCCGGAAAAGCAGAAAGCCTATGTGAGTATTTTGCATATGTTTTCACTATGGTGGAGCTCGGAGAGGTTCTCAGAGAATGGAAAAAGAGATATGTTGAAGGCTCTGTCTAAGTCTGAAGTGAAGGTAGAAGATGTAGGACAAATCCTCAAAACAAGGTGTAACAAGCCAGGACGGGATGGAATCCAGCCCGGAGCTCTAGGGCCGCTTGAGGTGGATGAACAGTGGGAGCCTCTGGCTCAGGACCACAGCAGAGAACACCGGTTGGTACAATCCCAAGTGCTATCCAGAGAGCCGATGAACATTAGGTCTGCCGTCATGTTGGATAAAGAGGTGGAGACCCACCTGAAAACCAGAAGGGTGGGAACATGACTAAACACAGTACACTGGGGAAAAGCAAAGAAGAGTCATAATGCAAATCTGCTGGCACTCCCTGAAGGAGTACATGATGAGTGACCTCCTTGATTACTGCCCATCTTGTTCCCAGAAAGCATTCCTCACTCTTAAGGAAATTAGGCTGCCATGGGATACAAAGAAAACAATCACACAGAAAATGTCTAACTGAAAGATAGGTAATAAAGAATAAATTACTGGGTTTTACAAGCGAACAGAACAATCCATGGGGTCTCATAGGCATCTGTTCTGGAGCCAGTGCTACTTGTCGTAGTCATGGGTGATTTCAGAAAGGGAAGGAGAACGAATGGATACGTTTTTTGTTGTTGATACAAGTTATACAGAGACAGAAGTTAAAGTTCAGCTGTGAAGGATGCAGAAGAACCTCATGAAATTAAGTGATATAGTGTCAGATAAAGTCTACACAGAATAAACACAAAGTGTCATGGGGACATTATAAGCTCTGAGTTTTCTATGAGAATTCATGAGAGAGATCTTGTGGTTACTGCAAGTGAAAATGGTGGTCCACTAGGAATCTGAGAACAAATAAGACTAGGAAAGAAATGGAATACAGCAAATCAGAGGTGTTTTTATGCCACTAAGTTAAAGGCAAGCCCATTTATTCAACTCTTCCTTCCTTCTGTAGGAAGACCTGGTGGTCTTACACTCAGTACAGCAGAATTAGAAAAGCAGCAAAGAAACAGCTTCTATGTTAGAAACAGCTAAATGCTCAAGACGTCTCAGCCTGCAGAAGTAGGCAACCAGGAGTGTCAAAGAATTATGTAAATTCAACAGTGGCACAGAGAAGGTTGGAAGTAATTATTCATGGTGCTTACAGTACTCTCCGCATGTTCTTCCAGCTATTACAACTGCAGTTGCTCTGAGGGATCTGCTCTAGAAAAGTGAATTTCTGATGGTACTGGGAAAGGATCTGGACCAACCCTACAGGAGCAATGCATGTCTCAGCAGGAGCCAGCTTGAGCGTTAGAGGCTGACGTGAATTAAGAGTCAGAGGTAGATGTTGTTAAGGTACAATTGATACAATTGTCTTTAAAAGATAAGGAAATTTGCTGGTTGTTCCCAGATTAATGAACACCATAAATGGCCCAGAAATACGTTGCATGCATGTGCAAATCAAGAACAGCTGAGATGGTGGAAGTAACAGAGAAAGTCAACAGGCATAATTTCCTCTTCACTCCTTAGAATGTGGGGCTGCATGTTTTCTCTCCATTTGAAGGAGAAATTGATAATACACTGTGCTGTGTAGACATACTCAAGTGTATCAGCAAGATGCACCACCCCTTCTGTTGTGCCTCCATCCCTCCCTTTGCAGGGCAGTAGCAGGAGCTCCTGGCTCCCAAACCCCTGCCAGGTACCTTGTGCAAGCTGTACCTCATGCAAGCCATACCTGGCCAGTCAGAGAGTTCGATGTGATGGCCCCTGGGCTTCCTGCTGGTCTCCTGGCTCACACCCTGGTCACACACTGCCAATCTCATACCACAGTCCTGTGTCACCTGGCGTGTCCGGTGCTGAGAGGTTGGTACAAGCCCAGCATGGTAGAGAGAATGCACTTGCACTTGTGTGTCCCTGGAAACAGCACAAACACATTCTCCAGCCTTTGCCAGCACTTGCTGGGTGCTGCTGTTCTGATCCCTCTGTTTCACTTCTCCTTGCTGCTTCTATACTTGCTTCTGCACTTCCCATGAAGAACACTTAAAGCCTTTCAGCCCCTGCATTTGTAAAGAGACTCCTCATCGTGTCTCACTCTGCAGCATGAGTTTCCCTTACAAGGCGGTGCATCGTTTCCCATTATCCTGCTACAGGAAGCCTGATTTTTTGTGGGTAATTAGTTAGCTCATTTTCAAGTCTACTACATCAGATACATAAAATTAGAATGGAACTGGTTTCAGCAAACACCTTCAGTGCGTAAAACCAAAGACACAGATGTTGGAAGAGACAAATCAAACACAGGTGATTGCAGAACTGTTACTCAACCAGTACACATCGTGGCTAAAATATCTCACCAAAATTTGGAAATAAACTGAAATAAAATCACCAAAGTGAGTTAAAATGGGTGAGTAAAAGTTTTGAAGGACAGGAAGCCTAAAAAGCAATTACACTAAAATCTGGGAACAATTACACTACACTGTCTATGTTCCACTATAAATAGTCATCACGTCTGCTATAGAAAACAGAACAATCCTCCACAAATCCACTGCTCTGTTGCCTTCTGAAAGGATGTTTTACTGGTCTTGCTCCATTTCCAAAGTACTTCTATAACAAAGCCTTGAAAAAGCTTGAGATACATTCAAAGCCTCCTCCTCATCTCCTTCCTGCCATGCTGAAAAGTATTACACCTTTTAGCAATGTCTTCTCTTTAATTCAAAGAGTGACATAACAGTGTTTAAACTCTTTCTTAACCACAGCACATTGTACAGGTTGCATTCAAACTCTGTGATTGCAGTAAGCTCTCCACATCTGTTATCCCTGAGAGTTTAATAACATTTCTATTGTATCTTCTAAGAAGCATACTCCACTGTGAAAAGAAATTCCTTCATAATCAGAATCATACGAATTTCTGTTATTTGCCTTTCAGACACTTGAAAATACCAAAGTCCTTGAGCTATGACAAGGAGAATGTCAGTGACTGATAAAATGTGCAACATTTTTAAATTTATGCTTTTACTTCCTCTGCAAGTATTTTCTTGCATTTTTTGCAGTGATTTTAGTGTTATGTTAGATTTTACCTGTATGGAAAGTCTTTTCTAAACTAACTCCTTTGCTATCGTTTAAAGGTTGTTTTTCATTGTCACTCTGTTATTTCCAGTGAAAGCAGGACAATATACTGACACATATGCAGAGACTGGTGTTAAATGAGATTTTAGGTATACTTTTGATGATACAAAGCACTACGATCCCTGAATTAAAAAGCTTGATAATATCACCACCCCTCCTTGTTCTCTTCTTCTAGAATATTCTTGTTTCTTGGGGTGATTGGCAGATATAAGAGGCTAGTGAGTTTGCAGGAGCAAGTTCATGCTATCTTCTTTCCACTGTGTTGAGTTGGGTATTTAAATATGTTCATTTTGGTGCAAAAGTGAAAGTATCCTTCTTTTCAGATAAAAAGAAGCAATCTCAAATACCCGAGGCTGTTAAGACTCCTCAGAGTCATACTCTGGCAGAAGTGTAGCAGAAACTAGTATTACGTCAGTAGTGACTTTTGCCTTAGCTGTACAGCCCTCTAATTATGGTATCTTTACTAATTACACACATTGTGTCTTCCAGTGGTCATTGAATTAAAGAGTAACAGGCACTGATGTCTTTTATTCTAGGGGTTATCTAGGTAAAATTATGCCACTCACAGAACTTTCTACCAACCAAAATTACACATGATGCTGATCTGTGAAAAAGGGCCTAAATGATATAACAAAGTACGTAGATTTTTTTGTCAGGAAACTGAGTCCAGGCATTCCCCACTCTTCATTTTTCAGGTCACTGTCAAGAGAAGTCTGCAGTAAAATGAAAGGCAGATGCTCTCACTTCACCTAATGATGCAATCTCACTAATGGGACAGGTCCAGCAACCTCAGCTGTTCCTGACTCACCTGGCATGATGGGTTGCAGCTCAAGAAATGCATCCCAGCCTAAGTTCTGCCTATGATATCAAAGAGAAGAGGACGTGCAGCATCCTGCAAGAGTATTACAATTCCTCATTGCGGAAGATGAAAGGCTGGTAAAAACAAGTACAAATAAGGCTTTGCTTTTGCTCAAAGATTGATTCCTTACGTAAGAAGTACATTTTTTTCTGGAGTCCACTTTTGTGAAACAGCCTCAGCCACAACCCTCAGCAGCACAGTTATTTGTAACTACAATGGCCACGGTAAATATGCATTGAGTTACAGGTAGAAGTAACAGGTGAAGCAACATCTACACAATGGAAAGCTTCACATGGGCTCAGATGCTCTGGAAATAAAGACAAAAATCAGCTATCACTGACAATAAATTTCTGCATGTCATAATATTCCAGAAATCTAGGGATTACAAGACTTAGACAGCAACACCTCTTCTCACTCAGATAAGCTTATGCTTTGAAGATTTGGTTTTATCAGTGGTTTAAATCCAAGGAAAAAACAAAGGAGATTGAAAGATATTGTGAGAATATTCTGCTTCAAACTTACACTCCAGGAGCCCCATATCTCCCCAGCAATCTGCTCCCCAAACCTAGCAGGGATATTTAATATCACCTGTTAAGCCCTTCTTCTTCTCTTACATCAGATATGTATGTGTGTTTTGAAATGTGGAATTACAAAATAAAGCACAGCGCAAGGAAATAGGATTCTTTCACGCTCGTGTTTGTTAAAGAGAGTGTGCAATAGCAGTTAGAAACAGAAGAGGGAGCCTTTAATCGCAGTATCGGCTCATCTTACAGATAGTCAGAAAGTTAAACAAAGAGTGATGCTGTATGTAAAATTCTTTCCCCAGCTGATGAACAGTTCTCAGCTAGTTCATGAATACCACCGACCTCCCTGAGCTTGGGCTGACAGCTTGGTTGGCGTGTGACCTGTACCTCTCCCCCTTCGCTGAGAAGCCGTGGTCCTGCCCCACGCCATGTGCCTCGTCTGCCCAAGACGGCACCTTTTCCCAGCCCTGCAAGTCTCCTGAAGCTAGGAGGCTGATATGCAACAGTGTGGATGTGAGCCCTTTATGCCACGGAAACACCAAGAGCCAAGGAGCTTGCATCTCTGACTTCAAGTGCAGAGGCTTTGGCTCCTCATGGGGAAGTGAGTACTCTGGAGGAAGGAAGGAGGCTGGTAGGTGTGACGAACTACCTTCCACAGGTGTCTGCATACTCATTTAGGATGCCTAGACACTGAAACAGAGATGTGTGTCTTGAGTTCATTCCTAATTACAAATTATGAGGATCTCTCACTTTGAAGAAGAAATGAAAGGCCCAGCAAAAGGATACCATGAGTTCATGCTACGGGAAACTGTGCATCAGCTGGCATAGGATGTGTGCCACATGCACACTAAAGTGTCACCGCTTACGGTGTCAACCACTTGAGGACACAAATAGTCCCCAAGCCGCAATTCCCTCCCTGCAGAGTGCTCATTCTTCCCCACCACTTTTGACAGGTCTGATTCGGTGTCTTTGGGTGCTACAACCAGCAGTGACTCTAGGGCTGGTGTTCATACCGTTGTTTAAACTTAAACCACACGTGGAAGATAAAAGGCTCTTGAAACAACAGGGCTGCTGACATGTCACTTTTCTAAAGGCCTGCTATCTTGATTTGAGGTGTAAGCAGTGGAAGCCATGACACTAGCGGCAAAGTCAGATACTGCCATTTCCCCGTGCCTGGCAGAGATATCTCCACTCTGTGCTAGCCCATGTCCTAGAGACAGAATCTTCTTTATCCACCTGCCCATGCCCTGCCAAGCAGAGTTACCGAAGCGAAGGTAGCTGGGGTGGACTCTCTGTCTCCCCTCTCTCTTGCCAATTCTTCCTCAGCACCTTCTTGGCTCCTGCTGCAGAATTTGATTACACAGAGTTCAGTGTGGTCTGACATGTGTTGACACTGGAGCCAGCTCGACATCCTCCAGGAGAAAACCTGGACAAAGCCACCTGCATTCTTCAGAGACACCAGACCAAAGAGACCCTGGACAAGCATTGCACCAGACCTATTGCACCTTTAGATCAGCTCCTTTGTCATCTCCATTGCTGACTCTGCTAACCAAAATGCCATGCTTGCCGGGAGTGCAGCAAGGAACCTCAGTCTTGTCTGTTAACCCAGGGTCTGACAGCCACTCAGACATTTACTGAGGATCATGTTACTGGCTATTGTAGTATTCATGACGCTGCCTATTTAACCAGTCATAGTGACACAGGGAGCTTCCAGGCAACCAGCTTAATACATACAACACAGTCTTCATAAATTGTGACAGAGCACTTCTATAACTTCCTTTCAGCATTTCATTTCACCATCAAATCACTCTTCACAACAATAGCACACTTCACCCCAGCTCACAAATAATATCACCACAATACAAGCCACCCCCAGCATTTCCAGCTGTGCTCCTGAAATTAATGGAGACACATTAGTGACTTAAAACAAAAGCAGGCGACTTCATTTGAGTAGGATACAGCACCACTTGCCTCCAACATGTCCTGAATTAGTGCTAAGGGTTTGTCCTAGATACTTTTACACTTTGAACCATGTTGTTCAGTTCATCCACTCAAAGAAAGTCAGACAGGTTTGCCAGACTTGGATTTGAAGATGAAATGTCAAGGGGTCATGTTGTGTCAGTCTGAAAGTATGTGCTAGTCCTGAGTCACTGCCACCTAAAAACAAGGGAACACCACAGCGTGGTGTTCTCTCCCGAGCCAACACAGTCATTTTGACTCATCGACTGCTTCTTATGCTTTCCTTATATCCCCCTGGCTTTTGTAAATGCATGGTACAGGACACTCTCTAGGACATTAAGGAAACTCCTTCTACCCATCACACCTTATCTTTTAATTTATACTCTTCAAGTTAATTATTTCACTCGTTCCTCTTACTCAGTGGGTTAGCCTCTCCTTTGTTTTACCAGCTTAAATTACTCCTCTTTCCCAAGTGCTTAGATATACAGACACATGCTCCATGCAAACGAGCTCTACCTCTCCACTTGCTGCAGTCCACAGGATTATGTGATAGAGCAATCCCCATCGCAGTCATTCAGTTGGGGAAGCATGGACCCAGCTGCTAAACCACAACACCACGAGAACATACTGTCCTGAACTCAGACTCCGTGGAGAAAGCATGAATACTGATGGTGTTCCGCACTGCTACACTGTCATACATTACTTCCTCCCAGCAGCTGAGAGCTGGTAAGTGCTATAAATCGGGGGAGGGAGGGAAAAGGGTATTATCAAATAAACAGCACTTCGGTCTCAAACTGAACTCTCAGTTCCCAGCAGTTTGCTTCTTGAAGGCGAGGCACAAAGCTGGAGTGCAGTTGCTGAACCAAATGTAGCTGATAACTGCAACAGAGATAGCCACTCATGCCATTCATGTTTGTTCTCAGATAGAGTACTTGCCACTTGATGCATTCTTAGCAATTAAAATCTTGCCAGCCTTAAGAATTACTATACACTAATTTTTAGAACTGCCATAAAATACAGACATCCCTCCTGCCCGTTCTTTCCACAGAGCTCTCTGCACTGACAGGTCACGGGAGTTGTAATACCTGGAGGTGACTTACTGATAAGAGCTGAGAGTTGTTATCGGGGCATTTCTCTCAAGTTCCATATGCAGGCTGGTCAAATTTCTTCTCCTCTCATATTTCATTGCCTTGCTTCATTATACAAGTGCTCATTAATGCTCTTTACTGCATACTATTAACACTTCTGAAAAAAAGGATTGAGGCTTAGTCCACGTGTGCTACCTGCAGACCATGTTGTTGACAAGCAGACCTCCAAATGCAGACCTAACTTTAGCAGCAGGACTCTGCTTTACAACATGCATAGTAATGCCATGGACACCAGGTGTAGCAAGTACTACCAGCAAAGGTGCAGACTCTGGGTTCCGGTTACATTAGGGCTCCAGCTATGGGTCTGGTGATCAGAGATTGCATTGGTTCTCTCCTGTGGACACTCATGCTTCGGCAATAAGCACTATGTGAGTACTATGTAGTAGGTGAGCACCACGCTGACACAAGTTGCACGTAGCCTTCGATAGCTATATGACAGGGAAGCAGGGTACCCGGAGAGATGGGAGTGGACACACTTTAGCTGCCCCTGCATTTGGAATGCTGCTTCTATATTGAGGCATAGACACTGGAGCTTGGCTCTGACAGCATTTACTCACGGATAACACCAGGCAGACCTTGGTACCACTGAGCTGACTGACTGTTCGTACCACAAGAGCAAACCCAGGTAGTTTATGAACTCCAGCGCAGCTATGAACCTATCTCCACGTTCATGCAAATAGGCCTTCCTCCCTTTTCCTGGCCTCCAAAGAGCTGGCCAGATCACTGAGGGTGCTCGTTGCAGACATCCTTCAATGACTGCAATGAACAAGTCCAAGCCACAAAAGCTAGCACTGGATCGCTGAATCCTTATGGATTCATGGGAGTTGTCACAGTATCTCTGCACAGCATTCCATGCATCCTTCACAATCACTAGCCTTTTTTCCATTATCTGAAGCATCTCCTCCTCCTTTGTCCTGGATGACAGAGAGCTGACTATGTCAGTACAAACAGCCTGTTGTACTGGTCCTGCTAGCAAACAGCGCCTGGAGAATGTTCACCTGCAAAGAAAAGTTATCACTCCTAAAGAAAGCTATCACTCCTGAGACAAAACATGTAGGTAATACATATACTGTCCTGGCTGTTCTTGAATCAAAATGACTATGAGTATTGTGCTTATGCTGTATTTAAGTGATGCTATTTATTAACCATGTTCAAAGAGCCTATGACAGATCAAATGCATCTTTAAGGAAACTTGGGTCCCAAATGGCTGTTGTAGGCAGGCATTATGCTGCTTGATTCCCACGGCAGCTTCACATCAACACAATGTGCCAAATACCTTCAGTCATCATACCACAGTCAGACAAAATGTTAAACTTGGTGGGCCCCAATGGTATTCATTGAGGAGTTATGAAAAAATTAAGACAAAATAGGTTAATTATTAACAGAAGTGTGTTATCTCTTGCCAAAATTATACCTGAATACTGGGAGCTAATGCTGTAATCAATAATTAAAAGGCTCTGACGTGTTGAGAGAAACATTGAGAGGGTTGAGAGAGTTCCAAGAGCTCAATATATGTACTGAGCAGTTGTGTGAAGAGTCTAAAAAGGGACATTATAGAACTTCTTGACCTTTCTGGTAAAAGTCACCAGTGTTTTCATGAAGAGAATTTTGGACTTAAAAACTTTGTGGAGTTCTTGGAAGAGGCCAAACACAAATGGAGATAAGGGTGATCCAGCATATGCAGTCCACCTGGATTTCCAAAAGATTTTTGGCAAAATTTCTGGTTAAAGACTTTCAAATAAACTAGGCAGCCATGGAATAAGAGGGAAGGCTGTTTAAGAACAACCAATTACAAGGAAAGAAATACATGGTAGCAGAATAACAGTCAGTCTTCATTACACCAGTAACTCACCAGTGCGGTGCCAGACCTGTACTGTTCTGCACATTCATAAATGGTCTGAAGAGGATAGAGCACAGAGAAACAAAGGTTTGCTGGTAACAGTCTAACTTGGCATACAGAACTATGGCTTCTAATATGACTGTAACCAATCAGGAGAGAGATGTAGTTACAGGCAGCTGCATGAAAACATTAGCTCAGTGCTAAGGAGCAGGAGGAAAAAAATACACCAAACACTGAATATTAGGGGCTATTGGGGAAGCAACACAGAGCAAAACAAGTCATCACTGTACCAGCCACAGCTCAAGTACTATGTGCTGTTTGGAGACTGTGCACAGAAATGGGAAGGTCTCAGAGAAAGGAAACAAGACTATTGCCGAGAGTGGCTGACCTGGAAGAAATTGGCTACATCACCTCAATGTGTAAAGTACCTAAAAAGGAATATGATACTGGCTTACAAAACTTCAAGTGAATGGACAAGACAGTTAGGGACTCATTCACATTTTCTTCTCCTTTTGGAATGAGGGGCCAACCAATGAAGACTGTGGGTCGTGATTCAAAGTGAATAAAGTAAGGTTGACAACACGACACTCAAATTAGGCCAGCTAGAGTAGATTTAAGGAAATTCTCATGCTGAAAGTAGCAGAATGTTGAGACAGTAGGATGGGGGATGTGATACTTGGCTGTGCTGGTTTTACTCCTACCTGGGTATCTGCCTCTAACTTCTTTCTGTTGCTGTTACACATGTTCTTAGTCACAGATAATCCTTCTAGGCAGCAGCTTTCCTCACAGCTGGCAAGGAGCTTAGCTCCCCCAACTTTTCTGTCCTTTGTTTTCTAAACTTCAGAGCACATTTCAACTATGCTCCATAGTGCAGCACTCAAGAGGTGCTGGCCACATCTGTGCATCTGGTATGACAGCCAGGTGCCTCGTGCAGCAGTCCTGCTCTTCTCTTGACACATCTCTTGATGCCTTGCTTATTGACCTCCAGAGGCACAGGTGAGAGTATTCTGGCAGAGCTGGGTCAGCCCTGAGTGAGCAGAGCCATTCCTATGGTCATGGGTCGAGGCTTGCTCCCTGCTGTTTGGGTTGTTAGGTGGAGGTTTTGCAGCTGCTCTGCTTCAACTTGCCTTGCAGTTGCACAGCAGAAGCCTGTTGGTGTGAGACAGCCTGAGCCTCTCCCTTGTGCTCAACCAAGAGCTCATCCAGCAAAAAAACCAAATGTTGTTCCAAGTCAAAAGTAAACTTTCCTCCATCCTCCTGGTTTAACTTTAACCCAGAACTGATCCAACCCACCGCAAGCACACTTGCTTGTGACAGTATGAGGAAACAGTGTGATCACACAGTTGGGTTAGGGGAAAGACTAACCTACTTTTCAGCTGCAGCACAAACTTGAGCTGCTTGTGAAAGCTTGACACCGTGCACATAAAATACACTGATTTTCAACTCCTTGATGCTCTCACAAATGTTGCACTGATTATTTTTTTAGCATCTAAACTTTTAATCAGCAGTAGGTAGGGAGGGGTTTTTTGTTTCTCTTAGTGTTTGAATTGCAGAGTTGGCACTGTCCAGGAATATATTTTTATGAACCGAAGACAATCAGCTTTACACCAACCGACCCTGCCTAAGGGTACAGCCCCCTCCTCTCCATCCTCCAAAAAAGGTTTAAGCAACCAGGTCCATGCTACTAGGCTACATGCTCTTACCCCATTACTACCTGACCGCACAGGCAAGCAAGTGTCAATTCAAGGAACTGATTCAAATTGATTAAACAACCAGCCCAGTCTACCTGCTCTGTTAACTGGAGCAAACTCATTCATGCTGAATTCAGGATAAGGACTTGCAATGCAGCTTCACAGGGGCAAACCTTTACTTAAATTACCGTGGGCTGCTTGAATAGTATTCTCCAAAATCTGTCACGTATCATACAGCCTCATTTTAAAAGCAATCATTCTACTTATTAAATTTTTTTTCTCAAAAAGCTCTCCACATACTGCAGTACCACCTAATTCTTATTCATGTCACTGGCAGACCTCCACTGTTGCTGCAGGTAAGAAAGATCCTTCACTGCAGCCTGCTTTGCCAACCTGCAGATGAAGGCTAGAAGGGAGAAACAGTCAAGAGGATCAGCACTTTCCTTCACATGAGCTGCAACAAAGTTGTCTGACAGGAATGACAGGAAAGAAACAACAAAGAGAGTATAGATATACAAACTGTGTTTGGTGCACTTCTTATTAAATAATGTCCCCCGAAAGACTGGCTATATTAAGCATGTCATGTTTCAGACATTTAACAGTCATCTGTGAATCATGAGCAATATCTTTGTGGTATTATACAGACCCACTGGCAATTTATCATCTTTACAACATACAACCTATAACCCTTGGACTCCTGACAGAGCACGGGTAGGTCTGTAAGTACAGGAACTGGCTGCCCTCTCTTCATATTACTCACTACTGTGTATGGAGCAAGAAGCATTCTGGGCTGCTTAGCAAGATAAAGGACACACAAACTAAGGGAAGAGTTCAGACAGCCTTTTATGAAGATGGTGTAATTTTCTTCATCCCAAATTCTTCCAGTGAACTATGGCCTCTTACGTATAGCTATTTTCCAGTAAGGATGCTGTCTAACACCTTCAGTTCAGTAATAAATATGCAATTATTTCCCTGCATTTTTCAGGAAACAGGAAGAGAGAACTTATGCCCAAGAAGCATTTCTGTTCCGTGCCATCTAGAGCTGTAAACTCTCTGCTCCTTAATGAGACTAACATTAATACACATTGCTACTTTAGCTTGGTCCTCTGAAATACTATCACAAAATACCCTACTTTCATTGCTCTCTAAAGAAATGTGTTATTAGGTAAATTTTACTTTATCCATTTAGACATTACAGCTACAGTTGTCATGCTTACAATTAGCTGTTAGGAATAATATCTTTGTTACATGAAGCCAGGCAAGCTGAACTAGTCATGTTGAACGACTTCTGAAGTGCATGCAAAAGAATAAAAGAAAGCACCCAACTCAAATGTGTTATAAAAAAAAATCTTATTTAGATGTCTTTAAAAATACAAGGCACATTATATAAAATCAAATAGCTATTCATCAAAACTTTGTTGTATATCCCCATATAAGATCGTGTACTAGCAAGTGTTAGGTAACAGTGGATAATCTCAACTAACATTTTATCCCAGTGCTAGCTGACAACAAGATCAGCTTGTCCACTCAAACAGGATAACATTATATGCTTTTGCCATGTTAGTATTTACAGCACGGTAACTTGGAAAACAATACATAAATCATATTATACCAAAGATAATAAGCAGTCTAATCCAAGATGGTGAAACAGATTCTCTTCTTCTCTCTACAGCTTCAAATGTTATGTTCAGTATAAGCAGGTACACAGAGCAAGGTCCTATACACAATCTGTTCAGATGCTTAATACATTGCAGTTACAGTCAAACAAAACCGATTTATCTGTTAATTAAATATACTAACAACACTGCATAATACTGCAGAGATACTTTGCTTTTTAGCAACTTTTATACTCAACAAGAATGTCGTCAGCTGCATTTTAGGTCAGCAGAATTTTTCTAGAGCATCTGAAATGTCTTTTTTCCCCCCCCTCAATCTAGCAGGAGTATTTATCTGTTTATGATTTCTACACAGAATAAGCAGCTGTCAGTTCCAAATTCCAGGCTTTAGTGTAATTAAAATGCAGAGATGCTTCTTCAGACTCTCTTGTACAAAGACAGTCTATTGTCACTCACATCCATTCGTCAGTAATAATAAAAGTTCACTTTAAAAGTTCACTTTTCTAAGATTAAACTCAGTAGCTTGATTTATTGGTCCTACTTGAGTTTGAAGAATAAGAAGTTGATTTCTTGGAATACCTGCTTGATGAGAGAGATACTTGCATCCTCCGGGTAGTTCGCACACTTCGGCAAAGAAGTGCGTATTTAAGGTTGTCTCTGAAGTCTTTTGAAATATAATAATAGATGAATGGATCAATACAACTATTCAAAGTGGAAAGACACAGCGACGTTATGTACCACACATACAGATGGCTCTGGCTGTAGGCTTTGAGGAGTGAATAGTGCACAATAATCAGCACATTGCTAGGTGTAAAACAGATGAGATACATGGACAGGACAACAATAATGAGTTTGATTGCTCTTTTTCGTTTCTTCCCAGTGCTTACATCTACAATGGAAGCGCTCAGGGTCTTAATCATTAGTATGTATGAGACAGCAGTGATGATAGCTGGGATTAAGAAGAGTCCAATTGCAAGTGAGAGGAAATAATTGAACATATCATGAGCCAAAACATTTTCAGGCAACACATCATGGCAGGTTGTGATGTTAAGATTTGAAATATATGCTGTCTGATCAACAAGATACAATGGAATGGTGCCCAACAAAACCAGTATCCAGATAGCAATGGAGATGCCCAAAGCAATTTCAGATTTCTTTTTTGAATGCACTATGGGGTTCACTACAACCCAATACCGTTGTACACTGAGACACGTCATAAAGAGGACGGAACAGTACATATTTCCATAGAAAAATCCAACAAATACTTTGCAGAGACCTTCACCAAACAGCCAGTTATTGCCATTTAGATGGTATGAAATCTTCAGTGGGAACCAGATAACAAAAAGAAGGTCTGCCAATGCCAAGTTAACCATATAAATCACAGCCGGATGTTTCTTCTTTGTTCGGAAAAAAAAGACCCAGAGGGCCATGGCATTACTTGGCAAACCAATTATAAAGACAAAGATATAAACAATGGGAAGGAAAACTGTAGTCAGCTTTCCTGTGAGGACTTTTGCTGCAAATTCATCAACCTTGTATAACTCTTCAGAATTATTTGTATTTGGAACTTTCTGGCCAATGAAACTTCTTCCGCCTGGTTTGCGGGATCCACTATTCCCTAAAATTAAAAAAAAAAAAAAAAAAAGTTATTGTAGTTGAAGTACAGACCTCTTGCCCTTTTAAAAAATAAACCAGATACAGCGATTTACTCCGAACATTTGTGGACAGCCCTATCAACAGAAAAATTAAGACTAATGTTCAAAAACTTGACAATTTATCTTCCTTTTGTTTTAAATTTATAGTCCAAAAGACAACCTTTACACCTATTCAAGGATTCTACCAGCAACAAAAACACTTTTCCATGTCATCAGTGATAGTAAAAATGCCTTGTTAAAAGTGCCTTATTAAAATGGGCTGTCAGGTGCTCCTACCACCTGAACAATTACAGTAGAAACTGCTTCAAGTACCCCAGGGCACCATTAGCTTTTCACACAGCAATGCCAGATTACCTGAGTGCTGGTACTTACAGAACTTCACCGCAGGCTAATGTAACTGCAGTAGAAGGTTTGCCAGTGTAGATGGCCCAAAAATCAGGTATGCAGTAAAAAGAGAACATATTACCTTCAGCTAAGCTAAAACTGAAAGTCAGAATGCCATATACAAAGTCATGCAGAAGCGATCCCGAGGGCATGACAAGTGTTACAGTGTATCTGAACGGAAACTTGAACATACTAACTCTGTGCACGAGATGCAATATGGCCCATCATCTGGGATCTCCTTCAGGAGAGATGCTCCCTGTGGTTTCTACGCGAAGTGTCAAGTGGCAGACCTGACAGCTAAGGCTGCTTCATACACAATCTGCTGTCACTACAAGCTTTGCTCTGCCTCTGAATGCTGTGGGAGCTCACAAACCAAACGGGCAAGCGAGGCACTCCTGACTGCTGAGTCCTTTAGGACGGACTTCAGACAGCCCAGTTCGGAACTCCTGCAACACATACCACAGTCCTCCTCCGCTGCCAGGCTAAATCGCACAAGCAGACAATGTCCTTGAATGCATACCATTCCAAAAAGTCAGACAGTCACCTACAGATATCCATGTCCATACAGCTAAACTGTATGGACATGTAAGTTGACTGGTTTTGGGAAAATTATTTCTAAACTCAGTTTCTATTAATATTTGTGGATTTGTTTAGCCAAACCCCTCCAGCTGGAATACAAAGAAAAGAGTCTTTTTGAGTACCTGAACAGTGAACAGCCATGAACAGTGTTGAAGCATGACCCCTTTGTTAATTGATATAGTTCCAGAATGAAAAAATGCTTACATCTTACTTTTTAAAGAATTCTTACACAAGAAATATGTAAATACCTGATTATGAGTGTTTCCCAGTATAGATTCACCAAAGTAGCCCACTTCAGATAGCTGTTTCTTTCAAATTATAACTGCAAAACTCTGATGTACAGCATTAGACTCCTGTCTAGACTCTGCAACCTTCTGAAGATGTATACAGAAATACCCATCTATTGGAACTTTTAAGAGTTTTGAATTAAGTTAGCCTAGATCCACTTCAGCACTTAAAAATCTGCAGGTCCAGGCCGCCTTCACTGGAAAGCTGAGGTGTAAGAAAACTTTCTGCCAGTACAATGACATGGACAAATCTTTGGAGTAGACTGCATGAAGACAGAAGCTTAAGTTATACTAACAAAACAACCATCCTAAAGAAAATTAATTCAAATGCCAAATAGTCATTTTGGTCTATATGTGGTGTAATTAGAACAAGGCAGAATTATGCAAATTCTCCTTTCAGATATTCAAGCCCCATGATTACATCAGCAATACTGTTAAAGACTGCAAAGTTTAATTATAATGCAGCAATCCTAGTTCCCTAACCTGAGCTGTGAATAGGAGAAGCCATAAAACCAACCTGAAGGACATAGCTTATAGATACCACATACCGAAGTGATAATTAGGTAAAGATTTTCTCAGGCTAACAGCTTAGCTGAGAAAGATCCTGGAGATGCTTGGAAGCAGACCCTATATTCTAAGTTGATAGCAGTCCTCAGGATACAGTAATAAAATACACCATACACTGCTATGTTAAGCACCTGTCCACCAGAAAGTGGTCAACATTATCAAATTGCAGTCATACTATTCTTATTCCATTCCAAAGACTTAAATTATCACAGAGAACTAGAAGAGCAAATACTACCACTTTATATTCTTACTAATGTTTTGTGATCAGATATAAAGGAATGCTTTGTAACTGAAGTTCAGAGGGTAGGTAGAAAAAACAAAAACCTCACCAAAAAGTCCCAAAGTGTTAGTGTGAGACATTACAGTAAGAGCTACACCAAATGAATGGACAGATACCTGAACTACAGACAGGACTTCGTACTGCAAAAGTGGCAGAACAGAGACAAAGGTTTGTTTTATGCTACATTGTAACACACAGCTATTGCAGAGAGCAAGTCTTGTTTTTATGCTGACTTTAATTCAAGCCTCAAAAGTCCTTACTACAGATACTGCATAGCTTTTTTCAGTTCAACTAGCACCCTATACATATTGGGAGACAGTGTCCTGTTCCCCTGCAGTTAACAGTCCCTCACCAAGCAACCAATCCTTTGTTAGGTATGTGCATATTCTACATCCTTTTCTTACTCTTTCACCACTTCCCGTTTTCCATAACAATTGAGCTCTTTTCCAAGACGAGTTTCACCCTGCTTGACTCACATACAGAGAATGCAGTTGACTTGCTAATCTGCCCACGGGAAAAGCGTACTCTCCTCCCACAAAAGACTGTTTCAACACCTTTGCCACCTGTCCAGAAGATATCTTCCATTCATACCAAACAGAGGATTATGCCTACCCTGCAGACACAAAAGCGACAGCAGCACGAAATATCCAAAAATTAACTAGTTAACTCATGGTAGTAATACTCCCACAGGGCTAGATTTAAGATTATCCTGGTTTTTGGATCTGCAACCCAGATTCGCCACAACGCCATAATGGTATCAGCTTGAAATCTGTCACAATAAGCTTCTGGCTTAGTGCATCTCCTTTGGTTGGGATAGGAATCACATTTCAGCTCATTTCACCTTCCTACTCCAGGATATCAAGCACCTAGCTAAAACTTTTGCGCACATTACATTTCCCTCTCTCCCTCTCCCCCGAGAATTCCAAATTCCTCATTTCATCAAGGTCAGACAATTAGGCTATTAAGTGGCAGATTCATTTCAGGAATTCCGCTCTGAACAACACAATTTATAGCTACCTATATCTATACCTTGAGAAGATGTTAGGCTTCAATACGTAGGCGACATATATCCTATGCTTGGCTTCAATATTTACACAATCTTTACGCATATGATTTTATTAGGTAAATAANAACCTGGTCTAATGGAAGGTGCCCCTGCCCGTGGCGGGGGGTGTTGCAACTGGATGGGCTTTACGGTCCCTTCCAAGCCAGACCATTCCTTGTAGGCTCCCTACAAGGCGGGTGAAGCCAAGCCCCACGCGCCCCACAAGCCCTGAGGGGGCCGCTCGCCGCGCCCGGCTGCTCGCCCGTGGAGCGCTTTCCCTCCCCGCCAGGGAGCCCTGCCAGTAGGTCCCGGCAGCCACACTGCCAGCCGCACGAGTTTTCCGACCCGCTCGACTCCGCGGAACCCCGCCCCGTCCTCCGCGCACTCCAGCCAGACACCCGCCCCGCCGAGCGCCCAGTCGNGCGACAGCAGCACGAAATATCCAAAAATTAACTAGTTAACTCATGGTAGTAATACTCCCACAGGGCTAGATTTAAGATTATCCTGGTTTTTGGATCTGCAACCCAGATTCGCCACAACGCCATAATGGTATCAGCTTGAAATCTGTCACAATAAGCTTCTGGCTTAGTGCATCTCCTTTGGTTGGGATAGGAATCACATTTCAGCTCATTTCACCTTCCTACTCCAGGATATCAAGCACCTAGCTAAAACTTTTGCGCACATTACATTTCCCTCTCTCCCTCTCCCCCGAGAATTCCAAATTCCTCATTTCATCAAGGTCAGACAATTAGGCTATTAAGTGGCAGATTCATTTCAGGAATTCCGCTCTGAACAACACAATTTATAGCTACCTATATCTATACCTTGAGAAGATGTTAGGCTTCAATACGTAGGCGACATATATCCTATGCTTGGCTTCAATATTTACACAATCTTTACGCATATGATTTTATTAGGTAAATAAACTCGGGATGAAATATAGAAGGACACAGTGCAAAGGCACGTAGATATTGCAATGGGGTTTATTATAAGAGGTGGCGAAAGATTAACTTCACGCAGTGAAATATTAATACGAATGACTGCTTAGAGTTTTTTTCCCTCAAACAGCACTTACGTTCAACAAGCAATAATACAGATGAACAATTAAAAAAGAATCCTAGCTTTTCAGAGCAGGTAAAAAAACCAAGAACATGGTCTTTAAAGTTTTTCATGTTTATCGTAAGGGGGGGGCGGGGAGGGGACAACAAGAAGGTTGGAGAAGGGCTTTTTACAACGCCAATATGTGATAGGAGTAGAGGGAATGGTTTTAAACGGAAAGAGACAGACTTAGATTAGACAGTAGGAAGAANCAGAGCTCGCCGGAGGTACGGCGCTGGCCACCCCGCTGATCCCAGCCGAGCTGCCAGCTCACACCGCTCCACTCACCTGCAGCGGCGGCAGCGGCGGCTCCCAGCAGCGCATAGAGCAGCAGCAGGCACAATCCCCGACACGCAGCCATCCTCTCACCGCGCTCCGGCCGCCACCACTCCGCCCACACTCTCGACAGTTTCACCTGATACCTGAGCGGGGCGGGGCGGAGGGCGCGGCCGGGCCCAGCACCAGCCCCGCGACGGGCGGTGCCAGGCCGGGCCCGTCCCTCACGGCGGAGGGTAGCGGCGCTGTCCCCGAAATGGCTGGAGTCGGGCGGCACGGCGCAAAATGGTGGGTCGCCCGCAGCCACCGCGGGCTGTTGGTCAGCCTCAGGCCGCGCCTGGCGACCGCTCGGCCGGTGAGGAGCAGAACGGCTCCCCGGAGTCCCGGCTCCTGCCCCGCTCAGGCTGCGCCCGCGGTAGCTGCGGTGGGCCGTGGGCGCGGCTGCTGCGCTGTTAACGGCCCCTGGCTGCCCGCTACAGCTGAGCAGCGCGGCTGGAGCGGCCGCCGCTGCACTGGCCACGGTCCGTGCCAAGCTGCTGCTGGAGCGGAGCAGGATTGTCCTGGGTCACACCGGCAGGGTCCAGGAGCGTTTGGCGGGAGTGTAGTACTCTAGCTGCCTTGTAACACTGTCGTACGTTATTCTTCCGATTATAACATCACGGAATCGTGGAATCTTAGAACAGATCAAGTTGGAAGAGGCCACAGAGCGTCATCTGGTCCAATCTGCCTGCCCAAGAAGGGTCTTTTGGAGTACATTACTCAGGATTTTGTTCTGTCCTGTGCTTTTGAATACCTCTGGAGAAGACGACTCCACACCTTCTCTGGTCCATCTGTTCAGTGCTCTGTCACCCTCACAGCAGAGGAGTTCTTGCTCATGTTCAGAGGAACTTCTGTGCATCAGTTTCTTCCCGTTATCCTATTGCTTGGCTGAGAAGAGCCTGGTCCATCTTCTTGACACCCTCCCCTCAGATACTTAAAGGCATTGATGAGGTCCAGTCTGTCAAGATCCTGAAGGGCTGCACAGCACTCCGGGTATTGGCCACTCTTCCCAGCTTTGTGTCATCAGCAAACTCTCTGAGGAGGCATCTGGCCCTTCATCCAAGTCATGGATGAACAAGTTAAACAGCACTGGACCCAGATAGGTCATATATGGGTTACATTTGTCATATGACAGATGAGCAGGAAAATGTGTAATTGCTGCTTAACCCAGATGAATTTGTGGTACTGTGGTACTGTGCTGGCATGACCCAGTAAGAAAGGGTCAGTAAGGGATGTTTTCACTTGGCAGCCTCACTTAAGCTTAGAATACACCAACTTCCCTTTGGTTTCACAAACAGGGATTTCAAGAACAAAATTAAGCAGAATACAATGTCATTAGTGTGTTCTATTTATCCACACAAATACAAATTTAGAAGAATTTCAGTATCATCAACTCAAGCACGCTGCTTACCAGATTCCAAAATAAAAACCACGTTTTCAACCCTGGTTCACACCTGGAGACAGTACCGCTCTCTCTGCCTTAGTCTGCAAAAAAGCTCGGTGTTCAAATAGTGATAAAATTGCTTTTTTTCTTTTCCTTTTTTGAATGAGCATGATATGAATAGACTGTTTTACATTGTTCTGAAAATTTGGTTGGGTTTTTTTGAGGGCTTTTTGTGATGGTCATGAGATATAGCTGGCGGTAGATGTCTGGGACTACAGAGAGATGAAGGTAAATGCACTGGGAAGTTTTGGGCATCTGAGTTGACATCAAGGGCCTCTTGGTTTCAAGTCTTTTTTAATAAATTACTGCATAATTAAAGCAGAGTTCCTGTTCATCATCCACACAATTCAGTTTACAGATTTCTCATCTAAGTCCCAGCCTTCTTGCTAAACACTAGGAAAGTCATAGTCCATCCCTCCATGCTCCCTCTGTGACTCTGTCTCACTTTCAGTGCTGTTTTATTTACTTTGCAATTATAAACTGCTTCATAGGTATTTGATATCCTGCTTTTAATCACTTTGGCCAGTGAGCTGTAGTCTTCTCTTTTGGCTTTTTATCTAACCTCCCTTCACTAGTCTCCAGGGTTTTTCCTCTCAGATCTCTATTACTAAGGAGTGGTCAGTCTTTCATCCAGTTCTGCTGTAGCTGGTGCTCTCCTGCCAGTGCCCAGTCAGTTTTCCTTCTTAATTCTCTCTTGATTTATTCCATCCAGTCTATCTATTTCTCCCCTTTACATTCAAAGCAGACAGCTCCTTCTCTCTTTTGCTTTTATCCAGCAACAGTGGAAGGGACCGAGAACACATGGGAAAAGTATTCATTACTGTTGCTAAGCAAAATCGACTCCAGGCTGTCCCATGACAGACCAGAGCTGCAATTGGAGAAGCCCTGTGGCTGTGCGTAGAAGCACGTGTCACTGCAAGTGCCTCTTCTGGAAATGCAGCTCTGGACCTCGCTCCAGGTAAGTGTAAGGAAACGATGCCAACATAGGTTTGAAAAACTAGCAATTTGTAAATAAACACAAACCGCGTTCTTGTTAATGCTTGTTTTTCACTGGTTAATAATTGAGATAAATACAACTGCCACAAGAAGAGTAAGTCTGTGACTGTAGAGGTTTATGAAACCTTAATTCTCCATTACAAATTGATCATTTTTTGGGTTTTCTGCTATACATTTCTTTTTCCATTACATATATATATATATATATCTGTGTGTGTCTGTGTACATATATATAAAATACATATATATGCATATATATTAAAAATATATATATGCTCCTATGTTATATTATAATGAGTTGGGAAGAACTGTCTTTAATACAGTGGCTTGAAGGGAGCTTTGACCTTGCACATCATTGGTTATCAAAGCATACCCAAAGCTGGCAAAAGGTAAGTGAACAACAGCTCATAATTCCCTGCTTTATCAGTGTTTGTTTGGAGCATGTTGTCATGAGAGTCTCGTGCACCTTGGGACAAAGGCCATCACTGGAACTGTACCCTCCCTTGCACTTTGAGTAGCTGGTGAGTGTGGTTTTAACACAGTTTAGCACAGGGGTCCCAAAGGGTCCCTTCTGGCATATACTCCTTGGGTCTTGAGGCATTTTGACAGCGTGGTGTTGTCATGTAATCATGAAGATACGTGGCTGTCAGAGATACTTGTTACCCCTTTATTAATTGAGAAATGAATGTGGTTTCATTGCAAGGCACTTGTCAGTACTTGTGAAGTTTGTGAAGTTTCTGCTAGTATAAATGGCTGGGAGCATTTTTATTATGTAGAGTTTGTTTTGTGTACTTTTTTTCTCCAGGGGAGTTTCTGACTTCAGATGGCAAATACGTTTTTAGTGTGCAGCTTGTTTTATTTATATGGCATGTCTGTTGGGGATAAGGCAAGGGATGGTTGGTTGTGTCATATGTCTGACACAAATATATGGATTTTTTTTAAAGAGCAAGAAGAACTTGGTTTTGGTAGGGAGAAGAAATAAAAATACCCTAACTTTAAAAATCAGTATGTCTTGTAGGGC
Organism: Platysteira castanea; assembly: GCA_013397175.1. NCBI lineage: Eukaryota > Metazoa > Chordata > Aves > Passeriformes > Platysteira > Platysteira castanea. The sequence goes on from VYXC01001038.1 coordinate 161,363, forward strand.
TGGCGCAACACGTAAAATATCCTTCAAAGAATGTGGCCAGTGCAAGTATTCTGGGAGGGAAGGTGATGTTTGGGTCAAATGAAACAATGTGAAGAATTTAATTTTAAAAAGTACTTTAATTTTTGATTCAGAAGAACTGATGCATTATCTCTCAGTGCTTTAGCCTGCCCTCAGGCTAGCCACCTGTCTTCTTGGAAACTAGGGGAGTACCTGGGTACTAAGTTACAGCAAGGCTCTGCTATAGTAGTGCCGGACCAGGACTGTGGATATAATAAGCATTTTCGATGACTCATTTCAACACGATGAGGCCCTTTATAGTTCCTTCTGTATCTTGTTCTTAAAATCCTCTGTGCCATCTTAAGTGGTCTCACTTTCTTATTTTCCTGAGTCTTTGACAAGGTCTCTATTTCCTGCTCAGTTGGTTGGCCTTGCTTGTTAGGTACTACATAAGGGTTGTCACTAATGCATTGCTCTGTATGTGTCCAGCAAGGAGCCTAGGAAACAAGAGAGACTGTGGGCAGCAGCTGTATTTTTTTCTGTATCTCTGTGAGCAAGGATCCATTTTATTTCACTCTGTATTTAGGAAGTCTGTTCCATTCCCTCCCTTAGCCATCTATCCCAAGATTCTTGCAATTCTGGCCGTGGAAAATATGTTCCTTATAAGCCTGTTGTGCTGATGTGCTATTGTGTTTTACTACCTGAGGTGCCAGTGTGAGTGGCGTAGTAATTTATGGCATTTTGGGCTCACTGTGCTGGCAGAACATTTAGGTAGTATTGATTGTTTTAGGTGGTCTTTTAATGGTTATTGGGTACCATCCTAATTTTCCTGACCTTTTGCCAGCAGTGTCCTGTGTTTGTTTCTGTGTTTGGCCTGTAACTCTTTGTGTATTTTCACTTTTCTCAGGGGTGGGGCTGGAGACATTACAAAGAAATGTGGTTAAAGGTCTAGATTAAAATGTTAGGTATTCCCAGTGCCTGAGGGGTAGAAACATAGATGGCCCTAACAGACTTCATGCTGGCATAGAAGTACAGCAGTGACTCCTGTTCACTGTGACCTTGCAGTGATAGAGGGCTTGTGAATTTAACAAAACAGTTTGGTCTAAGCAGAATGTAAAGTAGTGCTTCTGTATTTGTGTTGACACTTGTTTAATCTGTGGTACATCTGTCTTCAAGTGTGCCTGTAGCTACATGAAAAAGCATGATAAGGTATTAAAATCAAGCAATTTAAAGTTAGGAGATGCTTTAATTTGGGGTTTTGATTAATCTAATTCAGCATTCTTGTGCATATGCCTTTTGAAAGGGATTTAGTTATGACATCATATTCAGTCTTTGTATGGTGCAGTCCATGGAATGTGCTCATGAAAACACAGATGATCTTGTACTTGCACCTCTACCTACATGTATATACCTAAAATACCACTATTTAGCTAGTACTGTCTTCTTATCCTACTGCTATTGAAGACTGGAGAAGAACCTTCTCTGCATAGATAGAATGCAGAAAAAAGGATGCGCAGATTGCACACAACTCATCAGCACAGCCACTAGTTTAGGGTGAGTTTGTAAAATTGTCTTGAAGGGAGTTAAAATTTATTTTCAGTATAGGTTTGTTACAATTCTTGTGTAGTTTGTACCTCTACACTGGAAGGAATATAGGGTGGAGTGTATAAAATAACAATTCCTCTTTGGGTAATCTGAATCATTACATGGTGAGTCACAAACATACTGTGTGCCCACAGTGTTGTCTTGCATCAAAGAAGGTTTTTGTCTGTAACATCCTTCTGTGTAGTTTGTTTACTGCTCCAATGAGCACCAATTTATTATTTGTTGGATATTCTGTACTCCATCCAAGTCTTCCCTAAAGAAAACCAGACAAAGTCCAGAGATGACATAAACAACTGGAACAACCTGAAGAATGTTTGTATTCTAAAGACTTTGTTTAGTCTAAAGAAGATTTTGGAGAGGCTTGATGATATACTTACAGTGTGTCCAAGGCTGTGGCATGTTTTCCATGTTCACTGAGCAGGCTGAAGCGTTAGCAAAGCCAGATATTGAGAAAAATGTTTTAACAATCAGCACCAGTTTTATTGAGCATTTATTTTCTAGAGAACCTGTAGGACCTCGATCACTGGCACTTTTAAAGTTTAGACAAACAGGAATGATGTAGGTATGTCTAGTTCATCCTGGCAGGAGAATCAGGTGGTGCCTTGAGCACAGAAGTATTGCCTCCAGCGCAGCCGTTAGTGACTCTACAATGTTTCTAGCAGAATAAAATCCCAGTCCTTTATTGTACTGACCTCAGTGGTCTTACTTTTATTTGGAATCTGAATTCAGTAAGATTTTATACAGTGTTCTATTTTGTGAGTCACCTTCAGTGGTTTCATAGTGGTGTACCTCTGTTAAAAAAAAAAAAAAAGCTACTGATTAGCTATCTAGACCCTGTCTAATCTGATTCTGGCTAGGAAGACTTCAGATCCTTAGGTCATGCTCAACATTACTGCGCAATCATGAGTCAGGCACCAAGAAGGAAAATTGCTGAGATCATAATGTTTTTACCTTTTGGGAGAGAAGCTTGTTCAAGCCCCCCCACATTCCTGCTTCCCCACCACACAGATGACAGTTTTCCAAATCAAGTGAAAGTCCAGGAGCCCAGCAGTAGAAGCACCAGGTGGGGCACCAAGGAAGACCACCACCAGCTAGGTTTCAGAGTAGCAGTAGACCTCTGAGAAACCCCATGGGATTTGTACCCATTTTGAAGAACTAGACTACAGGTGTGGAAAAATGCCAATCACAAACCACAAAGTTTGGTGAATGCTGAGAATGTTTTCTTTTTGAGTCTGAGATAAAGAGCACAAAGAGAGTGACACTGAACCACACACTTGGTCACCTTCAAAGAGCAGTACCTCATGCATTTACTTCCTCCAGCCCTTTCATGTTTCTCAGTTTGCTAGAAGTATGCATATTTTTGAGTGGTGTTCTGCTACTCCACTTACTACTCCGCACATCACAGTTCTCAGAATTCAGGATTTTTGACTCATTCTAGCTCATCTGTAGGGGATGCCTATTGAAAAGGAATTCACAAATCAAGGGAAAAAGCAGTGATATATGACTGATGACTTTGTGATACTTTTTTTTCTTTCCCTCACAAGATCCCTTTATCTTCTTGCCAGAATGACAATGTACTGTGCAACATTTAAGTACATTCACAGCAAATCCACAGAGGAGAAAGTATGCAGGAAAGAAATCCACAGTGTATGTGGAATAGGGATGGGCTGAGGAGGAGTTGTGTGAAAGGAAGAACAGTCTTTCTCAGAGGAGTCTCGTGAAACCTACACCAAGCCAGAACTGTAAACTTGCTTTAACCTAAGCCATAGTCAATAGAAGGCAGGTGGTGCTTTACTGCTGAAGTGAACAGCCGAAAGAATGTGAGCTGTGATTTCACCAGTGCATTCTGCACGTGTTGGTTTTGATTACCTCAGTTTCGTTGACGTTATGTAATTATCACAGTGTAGATAAGTCCTGGGACAGCTGTAGGGATTGACAAACTCTGAGAATTGTTGATAGTTCCTTGAACTTAGAGTTTGCCCAAGCAGTAATGCCATTCTCAGTTGTGAATGAATATCAAGAGTCAGCATCCAGTTAATGGCAACAATGAAATCCTGTGCACACCAATTAAGCACTTGCTACTGCTGGGATCTGTCCAATCAGAGAATCCTTTTAGATTCCAAATGATATTTGCAAAGAACAAAATAGAAATTAATTCTGAGAGCTTCACAGAAGGTCTCTGTGCCAGGATTTTAGTTCAGTTGAACAGATAGACATGTGACATTCATTCATGACAGGTCTGACTGATGTAAAAATTATATGAACAATATGAACATTGTAAAGTAAAGGAGGGCTTAAGGACAAGATTCCTAAATCTGAAAGCTCTCCTATTCTAAATAGTTTTTCTCTTTGTAGTTGGTTCATCCACTTCCTATTTTTAGGACCTATCTCTTACTCATCCTTGAAAATTGATACTTGTAATAAATAGTTAAAAGTAATAAAAACTTTTAGGAAAATAGGATTTATTGAATCACAATATCATGTTCTAAAATGGAATGAGTCTTAAGATTTGTACTGTGTCTGTTTATCTCCCCATTTTTATTTTGTAGCCTTTGGAAGTTAATGATAGCTGCTAGTCTGAATTGCTCTGTAAGCTGCAGGTATGAAATACAGCATTTTGGCCATATTTCTAATTAATTGTGAAAATTTTAACAGAATCATGCATTTATTAACTTTTGACCGTGAATTCCATTTTGAGCATTTGCCCTGACTATTTAGCTGATACGTCAGCATATCCATGTTATGTACATATATTCTTAATTTATCAGTGATCCAAATAAAATATGAACAATTGTAATTTTTCTAGTTATCATGATAGTGAAATATTGCAACTACCATCTGGTAGAAGGATGGGGAAAACAAAAAATACTTGAAAGGCCATAGGTATTTTTTCTTTACAGTGTGCACCGATTTGCACTATCCCATACCACCCCTGTGGGCTGGCCCATAGGCTGAGACAACTACATAAGAATCATTGCATACTTATCCAAAAAGAGGCAGAATGTTATCAGCATCAGTTCTCCAGTTCAGTTGATGTCATGCTTGTGTTGATGTAAAAAGAGGGGGTGTTTCAGATAGGTGCTTAAGAAGTCCAAGGGCACTGAAAGGGTCAGGCAGTTCACGTGGCAACAGTCCTGGTTTATGACATTTAAAGAATGCATGACATTAGAGTTCAAAAGGCAAGTAGAAGAAATTATTGTTTTGGCATTGTCTGGTTTGGCAGGGACTAATATCTTGACTATTGCAGTTTTATGCCAATAGATTAACATCAAGGAAGTTAAGCAAAAGACATACCAATGGCTCTTGCAAGCTACATTGAACAGGATTAAAGTTAACTTCTACAGCTGGGCATAATATACATTTAGGCTTTGATAAGAGTCAAATAGTATTTATGGCACATGATAGAAAGTATGGAATAACATTTGCATAAGACCTGACTAGGCACCTAGAAACACTTCAGTCTATTCACAACCTGTTCTACACAACTAGGGGCTGGGATCAATCACTCAAACACTCTGAACTAGGTTCAGACATACAAAATCATGGCTCAAAGGACATCCACCAGGTAGGAGACTTGTGAAGTTTCTTGACGAAAGATGTTGGGCATATAGGAGGTTTCCATAAATTCCCAGGAAGATGGTGCAGCTCTTGAAAGAGAGATCCACTGTGGATTACTAAAGAGACAAACCATAACTAACTTGTGAATTTCCCTGAGCAGAGTGTAGTATTTGAGTGAGAGAGTAATTGGGGGAATACATTTATATTTGTCCTCCTCTTTTTCTTTTCTGTGCATCTGCTTATGGTGACTGTTGTGGCTGGTATCCAGGCCAGTAGGTCTTCCTTTGAGTAGTGTGGTCATTTGCCATAGTTCTCAGGCTCTTCTGAGATATAGGTTGAACTTTAATATGGACATGTGTCATGATCGATGTAATTTAGGCTCTACTCTGATGTCCTCCATTGCTTCTCTGTGTTTCCTTCTGCGTGCCAGCAAAACCACAATTTGCTGATGGAGAGAACTGCTGAAGCCACTCTGTGCTCTCCAGGGAGAGCAACTGTGTCATGCATTGGCAGGATCTGCAGGTTTGGCTGGGCAAGCACCCGCAGAAGTGGACTGCAGTAAAGCTCACCATTTGAGAGAGATGCTGGCATTTCATAACTTTGCAGAGTTCCCTGGATCAAGAGTTATCTGTAGAAGGATAGGGAAGGTTTGTGTGCATGCTGCCTTGTAATATACCTTTCTTGCAAACATACTGTTAGTTGTGGCTTCAGGATGGGCAAATTAGAAAGGCTGAAGGAGAAAAGAAACCTCTGTTTGAACCCATGTATCTCCCAGTTCTCTAATGTGGAAGAGATGTGTCTGTTTGGTTTAAGCATATATGGTCTTTTCATAGTTTCAGTGTCATCCCTCTCTCTAACTCCAATAAATGCTGTTTCACAATAATTAAAGTGGTTTGCAGATCACTTTTTGGGGAATTCTTGCCATTATTGTCATTAAGGTGAAGAGGGCTGCTTTTGTCCTACTTAGGGATTGTTTATTAAGAAATGCAGAGATTGGAACTATTTCTGTAATTATTTTATCAGTGGGATTGTGGTCTGTCTAGAAGCAGAGCCCAATGTCCACAAAGAAATGAGTTTAATGGAAAAAGTATGTCAGTTGACCAGGACGTCTGAAAATTATTTGGAAACTCCCAGTACTAAAAAGGATGTGAGGAGGAGATCCACACAGCTGTGCTGAGTCACAGGCTTTCCACACAGGCATCCTGTCTGTTCTCATAGTGTTTATTCAGTGTGGCAGGATACACCCTTGTCCCCTCCCAGTGTCTCAACCCACCTCCCACTGTCTGCACAACCAGGGGAAAACCATAAACAGTTTATCATATTCAATACTATTAATTGGCCGAAAATTGAAGACTGCCATAGTATTAAAAAAAGCTAGTGTTATGACCAAAAATAATTTTATTATGAATGGTGTAATTTCTTTTTAAGTTTAATGAACAACATAGTTATTATTACTATTCGTATTTAGAAAAATATTTTTTCTTCTACTCAGCTGAAATTTTTCAAACTTTTAAACTCCAGATACATAACATGTATATGTCCTAGATGTAATATGTTCTCTATGCTGATTATGAAAATGCTTAGTCAATGCACATATAGAAGCAAAGTGAATAGAGCTGTTAGGATTTGCAAGTTATTTACTGCATGTGCAGAGCAGCCACTTTGACCACTGAAGAGGTGAAAATGAAAGACCATTAGAGGATGGGAAGGACAGAAAACTTCCATCCGCCTTGCTGCAGGACCATGTAGGAATGTCACTGCTACCTCCGGATGCCACACTATCCCTTGTTCTGCCCAGACTTCCTTTGGGGTGGCAGGGAAAAGTGAATCCACACAATACTGTATACCAACAACCCTGATCACATCAGCACAGCACAGCAGTAGTGGAGCCCACCGCAAATGTGGGGCTATTGCTGCAAGGCACAGAATCAGGAAACCTTTTCCCCTCTTTCTGCCTAAAACTGTTAAATGTCTTTGGGGGATGCACAGGAAGGAAGCAGGACTTGGATTGCCAATCCAAGGAAAAAGCAATTAATTCCTTCAGGAGGGGTGAAATAGTTTCTTCTGACAGTTGTGTTTATTCCAGTTGCGCTGGATTGCACCAGTCCCAGGCAATTTTCACTACTTTGGTTGCTAGGTGACTATTTGAAATGAGGTGCTTCAACCCAATATGCAGGCATAAGAGCATTCAGTGAGAGCTTGTCCTTCACCACCTTCTTGTGAGGGATAATCTTGGATTTTTGATAGCCTCTTGTTTACACTTACCAAGTAGTGGTGTCCTTGGCACAAGCCAGGGTCTGTTGTAGAGGTTTCACATCCTTGCTTCTGCCAAGGCTCTAGTTCAGTATCCACTGCAATCCTGGGCTTGGCTTCTGCAGGCACAGTTCCTTCTGGGACCCTCTTTCTCAGAGAATCACAGAATGGGTCCGGCTGGAAGGGACCCCAGTGGGTCGTCTGCTCCAACCTTCCTGCTCCAGCAGGGTCATCCTAGAGCACGTGGCACAGGATTGTGTCCAGATGGTTCTTGAATATCTCCAATGAAATTCTCCACAACCTCTCTGGTCAATCTGTTCCAGTGTCTGGTTACCTGCACAGTAAAAAAGTTCTTCCTCATATTTAGGTGGAACTTCCTCTGCATATTTCTGCCCATTGCTTCTTGTCGTATTTGCCTGGCACTATTTCTGCTGAGCTTAAAGCAACTAAGCTTACAGTTCTGGCTCTTGATGAGTGAGGAGCTGTTTTCTTCTCTTTCTTCCTCTTTCCCAACCAAGTATTGCTGCAGCAGGGTGAGGTGAGAGATCTGCCAGTTTCCCCCACTGCTAGGGGAAGCTCCCTGATGAACTCACACCCACCAGCTTCCTTTGCTAAATCCAAGTAAACCTTTCTTACACTACATTCCATAATTTTACACTGAAACAATATGGTCTTACCTCTGTATAGTCTTATAACAGTCAAGAAATATCTTTTTGCAAAACAGTATAAAAGGCTAAAGTGCAGGAGCAGCAGTAGTTGAATTTTAACTCCCTACATATTCTGTGTGTGTCGTGGTTTGACGCTGGTTTAAATGCCAAACACATGAAATCTAATTATGTGTTACAGTGGAATATGGATTCCTTGAGGAAAATGTAAAGAAACTTCAGGGCAAAACAAGGTTCACACTTAAACAGTTGTAACATAACAGAAAAGTTTATTATTAACCGAATGGAAAAAAAAAAAACTGATAAGGAATGAAAACAAACCTTTAAGACACTTTTTCTTCCCCATTTTTGTTGGCAGCAGCGTGGTGTTTCCTTCGGCCTTGGGGAGGACTGCGCTGGATGCAAAGGTGTATTGCCGGCTCTGCCAGTCCTGGTGGTCCCAGACCCCATTCTGGCCACGTGGCTCCAGCCACAGGCTGCCTNCTGCTGTGCCACAGAGTTTTCACAAGCCAATAGTCCCACCCAAAGAAAATCTGTTAAGTGAAGAAAGGTATCTTTTCCATGAATTTTCGCAGTTTTCCCATTCTGCAAAATCATGGACTATAGGAGAAAATGGGGTTTTAATTTTTAAGGATGAGTTATCTTAGTCTGAATGCACAAATTCTCTATTTCAAGTCTCTAACAACTTCTCATAACTTCTATACGGC
>VYXC01001038.1:170261-204339 GCA_013397175.1 Platysteira castanea
TTTCCGATTGCTATAGCTACCTTCCCATGTGGTCTCGTCCCTTCTGTCTCTGACCTTGGAATCGCCATGTTCAGCTTCGTTCCATGTGACTTCACTCTTCTCCTCTTTCCTCGCTGACTTGAAAGCAAAGGTGTTTTTGTTGGCAGCAGCGTGGTGTTTCCTTCGGCCTTGGGGAGGACTGCGCTGGATGCAAAGGTGTATTGCCGGCTCTGCCAGTCCTGGTGGTCCCAGACCCCATTCTGGCCACGTGGCTCCAGCCACAGGCTGCCTGCAGAGCAGGGACAGCTTGCCCCTGGGAAGGGAGGGCCGGCCCCGCACTGCCACACTGAGAGGTCGAGGACAAGGGCCTGGCCCAGATCCAGGCCTGGGCCTCAGGGCCTCCCACCCTCGACCACCCCTCGGCCCTTGGGCCCCAAAGAGACAACTCCCACCCTGCCTGGGTTTTATATATGCAAAAAACTATGAAAGCGATTGGCTCAGAAATCTGTCCGTCACGCAGGCTCAACCCATTACAGTTTGTTACAGCTATTCAGTATATTAGCCATCATCACTGGGTTTGATGGCAGATTAAATAGGAGTATGGGTGTGGGAATTAAGAAAGTCTAAATGTTTTGTAAGTGTTTGCTCAGTGAAAGGTATATTCCTAGGGCTGCAAAGGTTAATTCTCAATATTTAATTCAACATATCTCTTGATGCCGCCAGCTTCAGCACTAGCGTTATTGCTGTGCATTTTCTGGAAAATGAAGCACAATGCTGTTTTAGCTCCCTACCAATCTGTGGTTCCAGGGATTTGAAACAAAGAAAATGTTGGATTTTATTCTGCCCAGTGTGTTTAGGCTTGTTTCGGCTTTAGCAGATAAGCTGGTTGATCTGGTTTTTCTAGGATGGAGTCATAACTGTATTACCTTTCCAGACCTGATGAAAGGTAGGTTTTTTTTATAGCATGCATATTGTGGTGTACACGTGAAAATAATTGAAATATGATTAATTTACATCTACTATAGAGGAAAAAAACGTTTAAAATATGTAATTAATATATAATTAAACATTCAGTACAGGTCATAGGAAAGTACAGTGAAGTATTGTATAAAGATCTGAAGGATTAATGAAAAGTAATTAGGTGTTTCAGGTAAAAACCTGTTCCAAAGAGATAAAACTCTTGGTAATTGGCTTCCAACTCCCTGCAAAGAAAGTAGCCTTGTTCCTGCCCGCCCCCATGCTGAGCAGCAGGAGGCTGCGCCGGCGAGCTTGGACCTCTGGATGAACTGCAGGCAAGGCTGTCCCTGCTGAAACAAACCAGCTTTCTTTGGCCTTATTGGGAGTTACAGATAGTCTCTTGTGGAAGATTTGAATGAGTGGACCTGGGGGAGAACATGTCTGGCTGTTTCTGCTCTGTAAAAGCCTGACACTAAAGTAAACAGCCTGACTGCAAAGACAAAAATACACCCCAAAACAGCAGTATGCTTTGAGTGTCCTTACTGCAGACACTGAGTTGGGGCCCTCCATGCCCAAGGGCTCAGGGGAAGCTGCTGAAAGTAAAGGTTCAGCCTGCTCCATGCCTAAGAGACATCAGGTCTCTAATGCAGAAGATCCTGATTGTGCTTTACCATTGGATGTGGCAAAATAAACTTCTTCCTTGCTCTAAACCTTCTTCTCCTCAGAAGAAAATCTACTGAGAAACAGAAGGAAGAGGAACACTACCCTTTTTTACCCATTACCTTGAGGACTGAGGTGTGTAAATGGGATTTCAGCTCAAGCATCTCTTCATCTTTAGACAGCGCTCCTATCACCAAGTTAAAAAGTACTGTAATGTTTGGACATTTTGCATTTATTAAGAGTGACATGGCAGGATGTGACCTAGCATCGCAAAATCTTCAAAAATGTGAAATAAAAATATGAAGAGTCATTCCCTACATTGCTTTCCACATTGTCAATGTCTACAACAATGAAGTGAACAATTTAAACATGCAGCAGAACTTTACAAAATTGTCAGGTTAATTCCTGACAGCAATGAGTTCCCTGGTTTCATCACTGTCTTTGTAACATAGTGGCAAACTTGACATCCCCAGACAGGACCAGTCTTTCTTAGAGTGCTTGTTCATGGAGCTGTAAAATAATGCTTGCCATTCATTTTAACTAATATATATTTTCCATATTTTTAGGCCTCTCTCTTTAGTTCCCTAAACACTACCAATTACCAAGCAATTGGAAAAAACCACAGACCTGTTGAAAACCTGACAGTGGTAACAGCATGCCTGTAGTTGAGTTAAAAATAAGCTGTTGACAGTCGCTATCCAGGTTGATACTATTTTGCAAATAATAAACATAGTTTTTCATTTATTGTCTGTACCTTTAGCCATTAGAATATATGCAAGTTGTGTTTTTAAAGTCTTTTTACTTCTGGGAAAGTCAGGACTTTAAAAAAAAAATGTTTATACAAAAGCTGGATTCTTATGTAACTAAGTTCAGCATTAAAACTTTAGGAAAATACAGTAATTATAATCCTCATAATAAAGCCTCTTGGATGGTAATTATCAGCTCTTCAGGGCAAGGATTACATAGTGGTTTACTCCATAGGTGCACTGTTTGCTCTTGATTTTTCTAGGTGCTATCAAAATATACAGTCAACTCACTTGCTTTTAAGGAAAAATCCATCCTGAAGTGATGAAATGAGGTAGACTGGAGTGATGCCAGTGTGTGCTGATGTCAACACTGAGCTGTTGGCACAGGAGCTCACTGTGCATGGAGAGCAATAAGGATATACATTGCTGCCTATGCCTTTCTCCTTTGTGTTTTCTGTTCCCCACCCATGTGTAAATGTTCCTGTTAGAGCAGAGTCACATAATACTATGCTGTATCTGCCCTTCCACAGGATACAGGATCCCTTCCCCACTGGACAGTGCTAAAAGAAATGACCTGATGTCTCAGTTCACCTGGTGAGCCTGTGCCCAAGGACACTGGCTGCATCCTCCAATGATTTTCAGCAGTCAAATACAACATTATATGAGCTGAAAGATGGGCTGCTGGAAAGAAGACCAGCTTCGGTGAATTCAGGAAAAAAAAAAAGAACTTAAAAACTTTGGATGAGGGGCAGGCAACTCAAGAGGACCATAAAGATTCCAGGAGAATGTGCAAAGAGAAAACTCTAAGAGCTAAAGTACAACCAGAACTTAATTTGTCTACTNATGCCTTCTGTGCTTCAGAATGAAGCAAAATGAAAGAGCAGAATGAAGCTCCTATAATCCAAGGGGAAATAGGCAATAACATGCCATACCATTTACACACCAGTCTATGGGGCCAGAGGGGATCTATCCAAGGGTACTGAGGGAGCTGCTGGAAGTGCTCACCAAGCCACTTTGCATCACATATTAGTAGCCCTGGCTAACTGGGGAGGTCCCAGTTGGCTGGAGGCTGGCACAGGAAGGGCTGGAAGGAGGATCCACAGAACTGACTATGGTCAATCAGACCTCGGTGCCAGGGAAGGTCGTAGGTCATTTGAGTGTCATCACCCAGCTAGCATGGATTTGTGAAAGGCAAGTCCTGCTTGACCAACCTGGTCTCCTTTTATGATAAGGTGACACACTTAGTGGACAAAGGAAAGGCTGTGTATGTTTTCTGCATAGATTTTTAAAAAGCCTTTGGCCATTTCCCACAGCATTCTCCCAGAGAAACCAGCTGCTCAGGGCTTGTATGGGTGCACTGTTTTCTGGGTAAAAAAACTGGGTGGATAATAAAGACCAAAGAATGGCAGTGAATGGAGTTATTTCCAGCTATTGGCTGGTCTCCAGTACTGTTCCCCAGGGCTCAGCACTGAGGGACAGCTCCTGTTTAATATCTTCATCAATGATCTGGATGAGGGGATTGAGTGCACCCTCCGTTGGTTCAGCAATGACACCAAGCAGGGTGGGAGTGTTGACCTGCTGGAGGGCAGGAATGCTCTGCAGAGGGATCTGAACAGGCTGGATCAGGAGCTGAGGCTGATGGTGTGAGGTTCAACAAGGCTCAGTGCCGGGTCCTGCCCTTGGGTCACAACAACCCCAGGCAGCTCCACAGGCTGGGGCAGAGTGGCTGCAAGGCTGCCCACAGGAAAAGGACCTGGGGGTGCTGGTGACAGCAGCTGAACATGAGCCAGGCTGTGCCCAGGTGGCCAAGAAGGTCAGTGGCATCCTGGCCTGTACCAGCAACAGTGTGGCCAGCAGGATCAGGGCGGGGACTGTCCCCCTGTACTCAGCACTGATGAGGCCACACCTCAAATCCTGTGTTCAGTTTTGGAACCCTCACAAAAGGAAAGACATTGAGGTGCTGGAGCAAGTCCAGAGAAGGTCAGCAGAACTGGTGAAGGGTCTGGAGCACAAGACCTGTGAGGAGCAGCTGAGGGAGCTGGGGGTATCTAGTCTGGAGGAGAGACGTTATCGCTCTCTACAGATACCTGAAAGGAGAGTGTAGCATGATGGGGATTGGTCTTGTCTTCCAAGTAACAAGTGACAGGACCAGAAGCAATGGCGTCAAGTCGCACCAGGAGAGATTAGAAATTTGGAAATGGTTATTCACCAAAAGGGTTGTCAAGCATTGGGACAGGCTGCCCAGGGAAGTGGTGAAATCACCGTCTCTGGATATGTTCATAAAACATGTGGATGTGGCACTTTGGGACATGGTTTAGTGGTGAACTTGGCCATGTTAGGTTAACAGTTGGACGCAATGATCTTAAGGGTCATTTCTAATTTAAATGATTCGATGATAGGCAGTTCTTTTAGTTCTATTTGTAAATTCTCAGATTTAAAAGAACAATCATTTGTAATTAGTGTTACTCTTCAGAATGGTTTATTATCTCACTGGTTTTGTCATAATGAGTGTAAGGTTCCAATAGATGATAATGGGTAGTTTCCATCATGCGTGTTTGATAGACTAAGCTGAGCTCTGACCTGGGGAGAGGCCGTCCGGGACCTGTGCATTTAAATAGGAGGAGAATATGTCAGTGATGCTAATTGAGTAACCTGAAAACACTGCACTTCCGCATATGGTTAAAAGCAGACCTTCAGTAGGTGAAAGGCTCTTCAGTCCTGCCCAAGACTGGGGAGAAGAAGGGAAAATCCCTTGAATGCATTAGTGAAAGCTAATGAAAGGGTGAAAATCTCATGGTTATTAATGATTGCCATATCCTTGATATAGATCAAAAGATAATTTTTTAAATGAACTTGTAGGAGGTGTTTCTATACTGTCAACTTTTCCCAACTGCTTATTTATGGAGTCATACACAGTGACAAAAAGCACAGCAAGAATAACACGTCGAAGAAAGTAGTCTGCAAAACAGCCTAGTGTTTGGATGGCTATGAAGTCATGCTTCCTACCTGGCACTGGATTTTACAGTAGCTATTCTGGAGTGAGTGTTGCTGACACTTCTGGCAATTCATTGTGCTGAATCTCACTGAAATTGCACAGTGTAATAACTTGCCTTTAATTAAAGAAACAGTTATACTTGATAGAACCGGCTGCTACACCCTACACACCAGCGCATGATACCAAAACCAAGACATATGCAAAATGTGTTGGCAGTGACTCCAGCAGAAACCTCAGCAACAAAGCCTGGAACATTTTTCTGGGTAGAACCCTTGACTACACAACAAAGGGAGCAATGAGCAGAGAGAGAGCCCTGCTACTTTCTATCTAACACCTTTATTCTTTGTGCAATTAAAATTTGTAGTGCAATAAACAGAACTGCCACAGTAAACATCCAACTGTGTAATTTGTACCTATGCAATAGTTGTTGAGAGAAAGCTCTCAGATAGGTATGAGAAGGAGAGCACAGTGATTGTGTGGATGATTATGATTAGATTTATTGCTGATACAATAATATTGCCAGGGAAGTATAACTAAATAACCACTTTGTCATCTATTGCAATAGATTATAGTATAATCAGGTCATTGTCCCTCCTGTAGAGTCACAAGCTTCAGTGAGACCCCCCACCCTTGCTTTCTAAACTTCTCAGGGAAGTCTAGGTGCACCCAGGTTGACTTAGTCTGAGACTGCTCAACAGTTCATCTCTAAAGGGCAATAATATAAGCAGGTTTGTCTAGAAATGTACAGGTTTAGAGTCCTTGGCCTTGCAGAAGTCACAGTTACAAAGCAACAAAGCACCTATGTTACTACATTAGGATTTTGTGTCTCTATGGTAGAGCTTTTTACTCACCCTTCAGAAGTGAGTGTTCCCTGCAGGCATCCCTGCCAGGGAAGGGATCCACCCTGAAGCTGCCTGCAACATCGGGAGACAAGTTTGCGCAGTTGACCCAGTCTCCATCAGCACTTTACCCTTATGCAGGCTGTTGTACATCAAAGTCAATCGGAAATATCTCAGCTCTCCCATCTCTGGAATACAATAATTATGCGAGCATCCAGACAGTTCTTCCTGCAATATCTGCCTGGTGTTTTTTATCTTAGGACAAACCTCATTGACCACTAGAGGAAAAGTGGTGGTGGGGGGAAGGACACATGAGAAGATCTGATTGTCTTTCTTCACCATCACAGTGAACTGCTTGCGACACTCAATAGGATTTTAGAATAAGAAGTAAATGTTCCGTGTGGTGAAAGCTGATTATAAAACCAGGGCTGTCATAGCAAGCTGTACTGGTCGTGACACAAATGAAGCTGCCCTTATTATGCTTCAGTCAAAACATGTTGCAATTATAGTAGGTTCTTGTCCAATACAACAAGCAAGAGTCAAAAACTCCCCAAGGAACCTGTTACAGAAAGGATGCTATTTATTTGTCCCTACTTTTGTCCCAAAACATTTGTTCAATGAGTTTAAGGAGCCACCACCACCTTCAAGGACTCACACATGGTATTTCAGTTTTGTTTATAAAATGAGCTCCAAATGTTTTTCTATGTAGAATTTGTTCCCGTTGAAGTATACTGAAAGATCATCTTTGAAAATTTCTTGCTTTTGTTGCTTGTAGTCTCATTGCTGCAGACTGTAACTTGTGGTTTGCTAGAGAAGCCCTGGGTTTAGGTTGTGGGGCTCGATGTTGTTATCAGTATCATTATAAAGAGTGATTGACTCTGGTTTTATGGCTCAGAAAACATCTGCTTCTGTATGTGAGAAAGAAAAACAGGAAATGCCTGCTTGAGAATGATGTTGTTACAGTGACAGCAATGGATTAAAATAAAACTCTGATAAATCACTAATACATAAATGTATCATGCTGGGCAGGGGGCTGTGAGGGTAGGTTCCCATCTGGCACTCCAGAGTGGCTGTACTTGTGCATTAGCAGCATTGGACATGGTTGCTCTACAACCTCACATGCCTGCAAGTCCCAGGCCAGTGGAAAGGCTGTTCTAGTTCACTAACCCAAGGGTAATGCCATGTGTAGTTCCATGGTCCCACTCTCCTCACACAGGGCCTTCCTTCTACTCCTCCCCTGTTAGGAGCAGAGTAAGTTTGGGCTGTTTGTATATTGCTCATGTGGGAGGAGGAAATGATGAAAGCAAGCTGGAGGCAGCTTGTTGCTTTTCTTGGCACCATGACCAAGAGAGGTTATTCCTCAGTCAACAGAAATGCCTAACTTAGCCTGTCCAAGGTCACTCAAATAGGCAAACCCACAAAATTTTAGATGGGAGAAGCCTGTTTGCTGATTCATTAAGCTAAGTCTCATTTCCTTCACCAGAGGCAGCTAAATCTTAGAAGCTGTGCCTGTGGCACAAGCAAGGCTAGTACTTGCCTATCAGTGAAGGATCCCCAAGAAAACATCAGGCAGAGCCTTCCTTGCTGCTCATCCTAGAGCTTGTATGCTGCTGCATGGGAGCCCAGACTGCAGCAGAGAGTATCAGATGGAGGTAGGTGGATGTTGCTTCATCCCTCTTGCCTCTCCTCCTCCTCCTCCTCCTCAGTTTGGGTGTGCAACTGTGCATGTGAGAGTTGGCAGGTGGGGGATCGAAAGGCAATGAGGGCCAGGACAGCCAAGCCACGGAGGCACCTGCTGCTGCCCCAGCTGTCCCCAGGGACCTGGGGGCTGTTTGTCCCCAGCCTGAGCTTGGGGATGTGATGCTGGGCTGGATACATGAGGCACTCAATGTAGCTGCAAATTGTCTGCTTGCTCTGCTGAGTGGATTTGCCTTTCTTTAATGGTTTTGAAAATCATGGCAATTAAAGAAAATCTAAAATCCCATTTAGATGCCACTATCACTATCCAGCCACTACAGTTACCTCACTCCCCTGAGCACCTGACAAAGCATGCAAAAGTTGAAAAGAGGATACCATAGATACATTTGTAGAGTTTCCCATATATTCATAAAAGAACTGTAACCCTCATCATGTGGGCAATGTTTTTACAGACCTTAGTTTATCCCCAGTGTAAAAAAATAGCCCTGAATGGAGAAGTGGCTTTTTCTTGAGTGGCTGTTCTTTGCTTAGTCTGGTTTTTACGTTTTGGTCTGGAAAGGGGGGTGAGGAAGTTAAAAACTAAAGCATCTTGTTTCATTAGAATACTAACAGCAGATACTGTGATCAAGCAAAGATAAAATACTTTGGTCAAAATAGCAGTTGCTCTTAATGACTGATTTTCAAGTTAGAAAATACTTTCACTGCTTTCACAGAGCATGTCAGTGCACTACAAATACCAGTTCATAAAATAAGGTAAGAAAATACAGACCTGAAAGGTATCCAGAATACTTTGAAGAACACAAAACACTGTCTTTTTTTTCCTACCACAGTGTGTAAGTTGGGTGAACAAAAGGTAATATACTTTTAGACAAGCCTGTCTCTTAAGCAGTTTTAACACTTGAAATGTAATTTTGAAAGAATTGTCACTAATAAGAATCAGTATCTCTGATGTAGATATAAAAGGGTTAGAAACCATTTAATTAAAAAAGTCCATATAGTTTAGCAAATTAAAATATATATTTCATCTTGCAAAGGAATTGCAGTTAGTACCTCCTTACAAAAAATTTGCTAAAGATAACATGCAAATAAAAATTAAAAACTAAAAAAAAATTAAAGCAAAGTAAGATATCTATGCTGTATTTCAGAGCTTCTGTAAATGTAATTTTCAGTGATAGGAGTATTATATTATATTCTTACATATCCTAGCTTGTTTTTGAATGACAAAAGCAGAAATCTTCATCATATTTTTCATTTCTTTGGTCATTAAAGCTGTGATAAGGAACTAGATGTATTTTGTTCTTTGCTGGGTAGGATTGCATATACTTCTTGGACTCGGGGAAAGGAGATCAAAAAAAGTTTGAAAATAAACTGAAAGAAATCCTATAAATGGCACTAATATACTGTTTTACTCCTTATGTTACCTATAGGAAAAGCATTCAAGAAAAATATCCTTGGAATTATTCAGAAGGAGGGAGATTTATTAACACTTGAACAGGCAGATAAAACAATGTAGAAGTTTGGCTAGCAGTGTTTGCTCCCTCCTTCGCTCTGTTCTTCCCCATCTGGGACTGAATTCTCAGTACACATACTTTAGGCAAGATGTAAAGAGCTTGGATTGTACCTGTAATCCATTCAGGTTATACAATTATTCCAGTTATGATAGCTGACCCAATTTTGGAAATTAAATTTCGTGCATTGTATGGTTCCTACAAAACATGTCAGATGTGAATGGTATCAGTTTACAAATCCACAGGTTTGCTGCAGGCAGGAAGAAATCTTCTTGGGTAGAGCATGGTGTTAGTAACAAAAGGGTCATGGGTCGTATCCCTTTTATGACCACTCACTTAAGAGCTGGACTCGATGATCTTTGTGGATCCCTCCCAACTCAGAATATTCTGTGATTCTGTGATTCTTCTATTTGCAACAATATTGATGAGCCACAGAAGACTGACTAGGCAGTAAAGATTGTTTATGTTAAAAGAGAAAAGATCAGAGGAAAATCACAGGAGTGACCATATCAGAAAAGAAATATTTGAATCTCTGAGTTAAATTGTTGAGTAAAGACTAACTAGGTGACAGTAAACCCTGTGTGATTTGAAAGTAGATCTCCAAGGCATCTTGCTGTGTAAATGATGATGGGAACTCTGTGGGATATTGTCTTGGACAAGAAACACACAGTGTGTAGGAAGCTTTCAGTAAACAGGACATAGTAGGAGGTGGCAGTGACAAAATACACCCTTCCAGTGCTGGATGCCTGTTTTCAATTAAATGCCATTCTGTGAGAAAGGAAGTGTTCAGCAGCATCATTTCCCATCAGTGTTACCACCGGCTTGTGTAACCCCATATTGCCTTCTAGCAGGTATATAGGGTCTAAGGTCTACCCACATTCTGGAGGATAAACTGAGTAGATGGGCCTGGCTGAAACAGAGGTTTGAAGGGTTTGGTCTTAGGAACCTAGCCTGCATGGTGAATGCTCTTTCCAGTTCATAAGCAAAAAAATAGCATCACTGAAACACATATCTGAAGGGGAGAAAAAAAGAGCATTATAAGGAGCCAATTGTGATAAAATTTTTAGAGGTAATCTGGCTCTGAAAGTCTATTCAATTATTTTCTGTTTCTATGTTCCCTTCTGAGGGAAGCATCTGTAAAAGAACCCTGCCATCTGTACAGGAATCAAAGGGAGAGACACGGCAAGCCAGCGTCAGTAGGCTACGAGCCCCATGGAAGCCTGTGCCCAGGCCCTGTGGCACCACCTTCACTGCTGCCCTGGGCACACGCTGCCCCATCCATGAGGATGAGAAAACATACGTGAGAACCTCCCAAGAATTGCTCCCTCTAGTACATAGTAGTGTAGCACAAAAAATAATGAAGACACCAAGTTCCTAACACAAAATCAAAATTATCAAAAGGCAAGGACAGTGACTTTCCCTCTAAGGAATGAAGAAGAATCTGACTCAATGTCATTCATTTTTATTTTAGTGAGGGAACAGCAAGACAGATTTTTATTGTAAGGTGACATTAGCTCTGACCTAGATGGAGTTATGTTGTGTGCAATGCATTTAACGACATGTTTTAAATGTCAGACCCTGCTTTTGAAGAGAGAAGCTTGTTTGGAGGCTACAGGCACCACTACTGCAAGGCTGGTAGCACAAAGATGAGAAAAATTATTTCCCAAAACTTTGCTGAACCTTTTAACAGGTTCTGTTTAAAATAAAGCCACTTACTTTTCCAACAAAATTCCAATACTTTTTCACCCTTCCAAGTACACATAGTGGTTTAGAGGGCTAATCAGAATTTTACAGTTCGGGATGATACTCAGATCCGGTTTCTAGTGGTTTCCTCCCCAAAAGTCAAATTACAACAGCCATATCTAGTTATTTTAATGCTCTCTAGTGTTGACTAGGATTATAGCATGTTATTTGTTCACCCTACCCAGCTGTATCAGCAATGACTAAACCATTTCTACAGCACTTGCAAAATATCATGAAAAAGCATTTATTTGGGTCATTAATTTTAAACATATTAGAGGGTTACTATTTAAAAATTATTTTTATTTTAATTTTTTTAATTTGCTCAGGATCTTCAAGATTAAACTGTGGTCAGATTAAAAAGGATAAAAATGATCGAAAAAAGGGCCTTACCCAGGAATTGATTTAAATATTGCACCCAGCATGTCAGACCCTTCTCATTCTTCCCTCAGCTCTTGGAGAGCTCCAGTGCAAAGCCGTAACTGGTGATCTACTAGCTGACTTGTACTTCCTTTCCATTTCTGCATCCTGTCTAAAGTGGGGAGAGATCCAATGACCTGATGCAGTTTGCCTGGTGCGAAACATTTTCAACAAACTTTGCAGCCATGCTCACATTTCTGGCTAGGGTTCGTCTAAATAGGGAAGTAGAGCTTACAGCCAGCAGACCGTATTTTATCTGCAGTCAGGCTGCAGGAGGCAGATTGCAAGGCAGATGCATGCTTGCCATTACCTGATGAAATGCTTCTAGTGAGAACATACCAATCCCTGCAAAATTCTTGCCAGGCTAAATTAAGCAAATCTCCCCAAGTGAAATCAGTTAAACTAGCGACAGCTGGTATATGAGGTATTTTACCAACAGAACCATGCTGATTACAAATCTTGCCTCCACCAATATTGCCACAACATGCTGCTGGCATAACTGGAACATTAGCAAGCTTCCTTCTGTGTGTTTAGTGCCTGACATATCCTTGTCTCCAAATGTTATATAGCACAAGCTTGTTAGCTTGCTTCATATAGAAAATTATGCACCTTACCTCCAACATTAGGGGAAAAAATGAAGGGAAGACTGAAGAGCAGAAGATACAGAAAGGTAAAACAGTGTATACATCAATGGTTTCACTTCTCTTGATCAGATGCTCACTCCTTCCCCTTTCCCTTGAAACAAGCTGTTTAATTTTCTTTCTGAGCCAGCAGTGCAAGGTGTAGTAAGCATGATGGTATGGTTAGGTTTTCCTGTTAGTTTAAGCATGTCAGTCTAAGTTGCAGAAGAAACTGGTTCAGTTTCTTCAAAATGCTGCTACATTCTGCTTTGCTTGGCAGTTCTTAAAATCATCAATTCATAGAAAGGCTTGGATTGGAAGGGACCTTACAGATCATCCAATTCCAACCTCCTGCTGTGGGCAGATATTTCTTCCACTGGACTGTGCTGCTCAGAGCCCCATCCAGCCTTGGCTTGAACACTTCCAAGGATGGTGCATCCACAACTTCTCTGGGAAACTCATTTCAGTTCCTCACCAACCTCTCAGTAAATTTCTTTCTAAATCTAACTTATATCTACCCTCCTTCAGTTAAAAGCTATTACCTCATATCCTATCCCTGAAGGTCCTGATAAAAGTCTCCCTGTCTTTCTTATCAACCTCCTTTAGATACTGAAAGGCTGCAGTAATGTCACCCCGGAGCCCTCTCCAGGCCGAACAACCCCAGCTCTCCCAGCCTGTCCTCACAGGAGATGTGCTCCAGCCCTCTGATCGTCTTCATAGCCTTCATCTGAACCTGGGCTAAAAAGCAGTCCCCCAATCTGTAATTATAGGAAGCAGCCAGCAAGGAGCGGATGTCCACGCTTTCAAGATGGATCTGGATTTTCCTGAAAAACAAGACCATCCCTAACGTGATATTAAACCAAGTGAGACTGTAACTTGAGTATGTCCATTTGTGACATCTTAGGCTTGCCAACTACATATACATATATTTTTATCACTCATGTATTTAGAAAATGGCAAAACCTTGAGAAGAAAAATCTAGAGAAACCCCTGATGATGCAGTACTTAATCATGATTAAATCCATTAAGGAACAGACACAAACCAACAACAGGTCATGGTTAGAAAGTCTCTCACTGTCACACAGTATACAGAAGGATTAGGTCTTGTATCACTTGTGCTGGGCTGAAGACAGCTTTTTTCCACTGCTGTACTTCTTGGCAGATTTCTGTGGCAAATCCTATAAACAAATTCCTACTTAATTTGATTTCCATTTTCATGTACAGTCCTATTACCTACATGCTTGTTTCTGAAACTAAATTTCTGTTATTCTTGCTTCAGTGCAAAAGACTGCTCCACAGAATGAAGTTAGCTATTGGTTAGCTAAACACCACAGCCATTTCAGATTTGGACATGGTGTAAAATGTGAAAAATGTCCATGCTAGCAGGGATAAAGGATATTTTCAAGTCCTAAATATGCATGATGACTAATCATGTGCAAGAAAGCACATTTGGAGGCTGTGGATAACAAGATGATGAATAGAGCTTTTCCAGTGTATTTTTTGGAGTCATTGATTTACTGTGAAATAAAATCTCACAAATTTTTGTGAAACTAATTGTCAAAAATACCACATTCCTAACCAAGATGCCTAGCATACACTAATGGTAGGAACACCAAAAGACAAGCTAGCTCCAGTTGCTGGAAATTATCTCCCATGTCACACATTGCACCAAGCAATAGCTGGTTTTTGGGTCCTCACGTTCTGAAAACCATACAGACTGTTTTGAAGTGGAATATATAAAAACATAAAATTAAGAATTTCAGTGTAGTGAAATTCAAAATAACCTTAAGAAAATAAGTTTGTAGGTAATTCTAGAAATAATAACAAATAGAAGAAAAAAAGCCTGGAAAAATATTTCCACTTTCTTTTAGGAACTACTTGATGGATGGAGTGATTCCATATATAAGAATTTATTCAACCTGATAGATACAGTTCAATATACTAAAATGGGATTTCTACAATAAACTGAACAATGCAAAGGATTTCTCTGAGAAAAGTTTTATTTGAAAAACACTCAACAACTATTATTAAGAAATTATTTTTCCCCTCTACATGAACCTATTTACATATACTATACATATTTATATATATACCTATGCACACACACAAACAGAGTTTTAATTTGAACTGTGCATTACTGTAACAGATCCATAAAGCTATGTATCATACAACAACTTGGTTAAAGGTTTTGCATTTCCTGGATGTGACAGTCTTCTTTTTGTCTGCAACTGTGTAAAAATTAAACATGTATAAGACAGATTATCTCAATGCATTGCTAGTAATTTCCTGTAGACACTGTTATTCACATTAGTAGTCAATGTAGCCCTTCTGCTACTAGTGGTAGACATCAACTGGCCACTGCTGTTACTACCGTTAGGATCAAAAGTCTTTTTACAATTGAAGAGACTGAAAAATTGTCTCTGATACTGAGAAGAAGCATAGTAGTAAATAAAGGGGTCAATGCAGCAGCTAATGCTGCTGATAGAAACAGAGAGTAGATAAGCAAAGTAGAGATACTCTAAACTGCTGTCATATGAAAAATGGATATAATGAATTAAGAGGAGAACATTTGTTGGTCCAAAGCAAATAACGAAAACAGAAAAAACAGCCACACACAAAAGCAAGGCACGTGTCTTCTTGTTTTGCTTTGCAACAATGGTAGAAGAACTAAGACAGCGAATGATGCACACATAACAGACAGTAGAAATTATGAATGGCACTATGAAAAACACAGACGAGAAGGCAGAGAAGAAGTGGAGGTAATAGCCCTGAAGTTCAGATTCTCTTAGCACATCATGGCAAGTAGTTATATTTAACTTGGGTATTTCCATTGTTTGCTCTCTTAGGAGAAAAGGTATAACTCCGGTTATTGCTACAAGCCATATAATGGAACAAACCAGTGAGGCACGAGTTAGTGTACGCCACCCCAGGGACTGCATGGGGTACACCACTGCTAAGAAACGATCAAAGCTTATGCTTGTCATAAGCATTATTGAGCAGTACATGTTGCAGAAGAAGGCAGCAGTGATGAAACGGCACATCTGAGGCCCAAAAACCCAGTCATTTCCAGAAAAGTGATAAACAATCTTAAATGGAAGCACGCTAACAAACAGAACATCTGCAAGGGCCAAATTCAGCATATATATTACGGCTGGCTTTTCAATTTTCATCTTTTTCAGAAACACGAGTATCGCTGTAATGTTCAGAGGGAGACTCAGCACAAGCACTAAAGTGTAAACTGAAGGAACAAAACGTGTCAGCCACGGACTAGTGAGGTATCTTGCAGCTTGAACTGACATCATTCGTTGTTCACGTAGGAATGATCCAGTCTGATTGGTGGCTCCTGATCCAACTTCCAAAAAATTGTCAGTATCACTGCCAATAGGTATAAGATCATCCTGCTCACTGGAAGAATAAGACATGGAAAAACTTCTGAGGCCTGGTATGCTGCTGTTATTTGGAAAGCCTGAAAAGTAAGAAAATATTAAGATTAATAAGCCAGTATTTAGATGGTATGGGGAAGTGAAAACATTTTTCAAGAAGGAAAGCTAAGATTACATTAGGTAAACAAAATAATAAGCTTAATTTCTGATTCAAAGCACAGGTTGCCCACAGATCAGCCATTTTATTTTAGCTCCTCCTGTTACAAATTTGGGTAAGAGGTCCTCCTTTGTCTCCTATCTCTTAGCTTGAAAGCTTGTATTAGTAGTGATTCTAGCTATGCTTAAGGATCCAATCTAATGTATGCTCCCTTTGGGCAATTTTAACACAAACACAACAAGAAATTTGCCATCCATGAACTGTCTTTGTCAGACCCTTCACACATTTTGTAAGAAATTAGATGCTGCCATAAATACTAGTACTCATACACAAAATTCCCACTAGAAGTACTCATCACCAAAATCACAAAAAGTAGAAATGCAATTAAAACATCACCGTTTTGAAATAATTCTGTGTGCTCTGGAGATCTCTTACTCAACCCGAAGGCTCCCATCAAGAGAGATGGCAGAAGTCGGCATGCAGTTTCAAGGCAGATGTGAATCGAACTTTTGCTTCTAACAGACAGGTAGTCACAGATGGCACTGAAACACTTCCTGAGTTCTACTTCTTGTAACCCACAGTGTGCAGGACAGCGTGGGTCTGGTGTACCCCTGGGGCACTTCTGAAACCTAGAGTGCCCTCCACAGCAAGGTCTTCTGCAGCGTGGTTTGGTAGCTAAGCCAGGACACGGTATCTCTGCTTTTTGAATGTAATGAGCCAGGAAATCAGCGTGATAAAGTGTTAAATGTATGGTAGGGGGTTACTTATGTAAAAAAGAAAAAACCAACCAATCAAAAGAGCTATTTCAGCATTATTCAGCACAGCTGTTTGTATGGAGAATTATTTTTAAGACTGTCATTTTCAGTTTTGGCTTAATCTGCTTTGGCATAGGATAATTCAAGTGTACTGTGGGTAGACAGAAGTGAGAGAGTTACAACAACTCAAATAACCAGTTGCCTGTTTGGCTGTGCAACTGATCCTTTTTTGGATCCTAGACAATTAAAATAAAAATGAGGGTGTCTTAGCTGAGATCTGTGAGCTGAAAGTACATCAGAATGATTTACCTGTGTAAGATGCTGCTTGCTAGAAGCAATTACTTGTTCTATAGTAATTTACACCATTTTTTTTTTTAACCAAAGCATCTGAAGGAGGCAGATGGCAAAGAGAAGAGTGGCTGCAGCTTTAAGCAGCCAGTTACCTCCCTTTGTGCACAGGCAGTGAAAGAAGGGCCCTACTCAACATGGATTTTTGTGAAATTCAGACTTGAATGTGGGGGGATATCAGAGGACTGGTAAGGCAATTTGGTGATTTTTTTTAAAGCTTCTGAGCTTTACGTACCATGCTTCATCACATCAGCATTCTAGTGGCAGAGAGACAAAAGAAGGGAAGTGTTTGAGAGAACAGTTTTCTTATGCAAAGTGACTAGATTGCAACCTCTGCCGGTCAGAAAAAAAGATGCTGGATGAGAATCTCAGCCTGGGAGCTTGTTACACAGACTGTAGTAGGAATGATTTCGTTTGAAGCAGAAATGACAAAAGCACATGAGATTCAGTATTTGCACAGAAGGGCACTAAACACATTTATACAAGGGTCTACTCTTTTTAAAGGGTCTTTTTAAAGAGAACATGAACAACAGGCAGAACTATAGAGCCTTAATCTTTAACACTTATTTTTAAGTTTAGTCCAAGCAGTTGGATGGCTCAAAGAGTCAGCTCCTAGCTTGGCAGTTAAGCTGCAGCACAAGTCCTCTTGTATTGACACCTCTTAACTTCAGCCTGTGGCTGACATTAAAGAATTAGGAGATTTTCTGTATTTAATGATCATTGCCGTAGAAATAC
This sequence comes from Platysteira castanea, assembly GCA_013397175.1. NCBI lineage: Eukaryota > Metazoa > Chordata > Aves > Passeriformes > Platysteira > Platysteira castanea. The sequence continues at coordinate 187,802 of VYXC01001038.1, forward strand.
GTCAAAAATTACACCACTGGTCTTCATCTCTTTTGGGAGGACTATAACTATACTTGAATGAAAAAAACCCCTCCTGATTTCTTATGCCCAGAAGCTTGTCTCCGTGGTTAAGACATCAGTAAAAGTTAGGAAAAATCTGTTAACTGTACTTACTGTATCTCCAGTACACACTGTTTATGAATTCAAGACTTTGAATGCTATGAATATGTATTTCTAAACCAGAAAATTATTGAAAGATAAGACAATGATGATTTTAGTCCCCCAAAGGTCTACATGTCCTTCTTGCTTTCTCCACCACTGAAGAACAGTGTGGAGAACCAAACAAAGAGGTGACATGGTTCCATGTGAGGAAGGCATGTTTTTCGGAACACAGGTATAAATTGACTTGAAGAGAGGGAGGGTAAAGCCTGGCATTAGGCACTGTGTTGCCAAGACTACCAGTGCATGACACGGTAACTGAGGCACCAGCACCTCTCTCATCCCAGTATCCCTGAACTTTGAAGGACCTGAGCTGTGCTGCAGTTTCACACTTTTGAGAACTAGCAAGCCAACCCAATCAGAGCCACTGACCCTCAATGACTCAGGTCAAGTCACTTAGTGTGGATGCCCTGGGTGACAGCCTGACCCACTTCTCATTACTAACTCCTAAACGAGAACAGTATGAAAATATGCTACAAGGAAAAAAAACGTTATGATTGGGTCAAGTACCTTTTACTGACTACCAGCATTTGTCTTAGCTATTGCTTACAGTCAAATGAACACTGCTGATAATTTTAATTGTATCCTGAATTCTTGGAGACATCTTATTTACAAGTTTATCAGATTAAAGGACTTAGAGTCACTTTTACTCCATTATAAAAATTTTCTAAAAAGAGAATCCTATTACAATAAATCAGAACAAAAAAATTTTATAGATTATTTAAGTTCAGTTAAAATTCTCTGGATTAATACTCTAATTTGGTGAAAACAATGTGTTCTTTGTATAAGCAGAGACTTTCTAAGTTCAGAGTTTAACTCAATCTTCATTCTGTCAACATCACCTCCATGCTGACTCCTGTACTCAGTCCATGTCCCCAACCTGAAATTAGATAACATGAGGTACTACCTGAAAGCCAGGTTTGTGGAAAAATGTAATGAGGCATCACACTTGCTATTTCTGTGCCACTTGATAATACAACTCATGGTGATTTAAACTTTCTTGATGAAACTAAATTTAATTTGAAAGCTTGACAGCCATGTGTCAGTTCTTATCCCTTACCAAGCTGCTTGTATGACACAGTGTCTGCGTAATTCTAGAAAAAACAATATGCACTCCATCCTTTCTGATACAGAAAGGAAGACAGATACTGCCCTGAAATTTTGTATTCCTTTTGTGTCAATATTTATATGACAAAGCTGAAGATAAAGAGATTTATTCACGGAAGGGAACAGGATGAAACGCTGTCATATTATTTCAAAAGATCTTAATGAACCTTCACAGCAAACAAAAAGGTCAGTACAGGAAACAGCCACTACCTTTAAAATGGGTTAGTACAAGACTGCCAATATACAGTAGCTCTACAGAAAAGATTTTGAATGTACTGTTAGATAGCTACAGCTATACCAGAATCTGTGAAACAATTCTTTCTAGCTGTTTTCAAGCTATAGATATCATATGATATAAATGATATCTCTATCTACATATTTCACTACAGCTTAGTATTTTTTAATAATTCAAATAATCTCTTAGGGAAAGAGAGGTAAAGCTTGTATAATAATCCTAAATGTTCAGAGGGTCACCTTAATATTCTAGGCTGTCATCCAGTCCTTTAGGAAGAAATCAAGCTTGGTGGATTTCTCTTTTTATGACTAATAGTAACTCTGTCATATCAGCAGTGAGAATAACAGCTCTATTAAAGTACCTATAAAATTTAAACAGGTATGAAAGAATAAGATTAGTAAATTATGAACAAAAAACCAGCAGGATAAAGCACTGACGTTTTATCCTTGTGGTGTGTGTAGTCAGGACACTGAATGATACGCAGAAAGTCTTTTCTTTGCCTCCTACAAGTACTTCAAAAGGCAAAAATTACGTAGAATCAGTACAACACTCAAGTTGCCCAAAATGTTCTTTTATTGCCTGTGTTTTTTGCATCAGTTCTCCAACAAAGACATAGAGGAATTATGTAGAAAGCTCAGTAAGTTCGTGATTGTTTAATTTTAACAATCTACACTGTACTATTTTCCATCAAGTACTACATATTGTTCATCTCACAATCAGAATACACATATTCCCTGACCTTTTTTTTTTTTTAATAGATAAGTTGTAATTTCTTTTTATGTCTCCTTTCATATGCAAGCAACTACTCTGCATACCACTCTGTGAAAGAATTACAGAGGGAAAATACAACAGCTTTGACCAATCTTAAAAAGCACTCTTGAGCTCCAGAAGAGAGTTGAAAAATATTTCTGTAGGTCCATAAATATGGACAGGAAGTTACAAATGAGCAGACGCCATATCCCAAGGGATAGCTCTGTGATGAGAGAGACTAAAGAATAGGTTCCTACACAACTGATTTAAATATGTTCCTATGTGTTGCTGGACAATAACTAATACCAATTTCTGGGCATTACTGGTGACAACTGGCTTATAACAAAAAGGTTTCTTTTATCTTCCCTTTGTATAACTCGAAGTGATAAGCATCTAGAATCTAAAACACTCAGTGGCCCATAAGTTAGGCGCTTGAAGGCAGATTGTGAAGTACATGCCAGACACATTAATGAACAAAATAAGACACAGTCTTGTAGGAGTGATGACAGTTATTTGCTTTTATAAAAATAAACACGGAATTGTTTATGAGTCCACATCTCCATTTATACAGAATTCATTATTAGATTACACAACTGATGTAGTAGCAACTGAACACATTTTCATGAAGTACTGTTTTCTTGCAACCGGGTGTCTGCTCCTTTTTGCTTTCCTTTCTCATCTCTTTCACTACATGTGCTAGCTTCAAACAATGACATCTCTCTATCTTGCCAGCAGTGTCCCAAGGCAGGGAAGTCCAGGCAANCATACACAAAGGTTGCTCTTATAACTTTCTAAACCCAAAATAGAACTGAACTAAAACAGATAATTGTAAAAATTACTCAAGATCTCAAAAAAGCATATATTGCCAGTATTTTTCTCACATTTCAAGAAGCCTTAACCAATGGGCCAGTGCTTGAGGAATAAATTAGTTTACAGAGTTTGTGAAACATGAAGAGAAACTCAGATGGAACCTCCAGGGAGTATTTGAGTCACAGACATTAGAAACAGTCATAGGCCTATGTCCTTCCATATTTGTAAACTAATTATTATAAATATAGCAAGTAAATAAGAACCATGCTTGTTAAATTTTATGTCTGCTTATGAAACCCAAATTTAAGTTTTGTAACCTGTAGTTTTGTGAATCAACTTTCTCCTTCCTCTCAAGATCAGCTTATTGTAAGAGAGGTGAAGAGTTCATGACTTCTAAAGATTTTGTTTTTAATTCTACTTCTTGCACCTTTTTCAGAATTTTGGGTTTTTTGGCAGTAGTATGTTACAGAAAAAAACTTCATTCCCGTTGAGCACACCAAGTCTACTGAAAAAGCCTGTACCTATCTAGTGAGACTGCTACATCATTACTGTTTGCGAAAGGACATCTTTCTGCTGCTCAATACACAGATTATCCTGGTGCATGTCAGAGATGGGTAGTTACTGCTGAAAGATGAGTGTAGAAAGATACCTTAGGAGGGGAAATCAGTCCTCTAGGAAGAGGGTTGTCTATCTAGTTATAAACTTTTTGAAATCACATGTGACTGGCAGTGTTTCGATTTTCTGGGAATGAAGGTTGTTGTTCTACTGCTGTATTCTTTAAAAGAAAGACGGACAGCTGAAGGAGGTGCGCAGATTAGTGCAAAGTGAAACAGAACAAAGCCAGTGCTTGTATTGGTGTTTCTGTTCGCCTGGCCTGAGCAGAAGGATGTTGTTCTGCAATTTCGTGGATAGTTTTGGATCTTCAGAGGCCCTTGAAAATGGGCCAAAATAAACTAAGCTAGCTGCCAAGCACTCTTAGTGAACTCTAAAAACATGTGAAAGAAAAATGCAAACTGCGGGGTTAACAGACTAAGACTATAGTCTATTATAATTTCTTTTCCCTACCACCAGTTAAGGAGGACAAAGTTGAGAGACAGGCAAGTTGTCCAAGGAAAGATCCATTTTCTCTGTAGTGACAGCTGATGCATAGGCCCTGTTCAGTTGTACTGGCTTTATTTCTCAGCTTTTGAACCAGCAATGCAAGTCTTTCCACACCACCATTTCGTGACTGAAACTGGTTTTAGCAAGTCCTATCTATTGTTGAAGTCCCCACATTCCATCTTACAGTAGCTTCTAAAAAGCCTTTCTTTTTTGTTGTACTTAGTAGCTGTCAGCAGCACTGGGCAGCAGTGGGTGATAACAGAATCACTTTGCTCATTTGTGTGGTACTTCATACTACCATCAGCCTTACATGGAGGTAGAAAACATTGTGGTCAGTCCTGTTTATCAGGGTTCATATTATTGTTCAGTGACAAGGCCCTAAATGGAACTAGCTAATTACGGGAAAAAGCTTACAAAGAAGTTTAAAGAAATTAAATGGAAATGACCCTTTGATGTGCACTAGGAAGAACAGGAAGCCCAGGAAATAGCTGGAAGAGGGTAGTGCTGGCACACAGACTCTACCATTCATACCTGTCATAACATCAGGACCCAAGATGCTTTTCTAAGCTTGCCTACACCAGGAAATAACTGAGGAATGTGCTATTTGCTTTAGAACCAGGAAGGTACGATATGTGTCAAGTGTATTACACAAAATTGCATATCCAGGAGTAACTTACTCCCATAAAGGCTGTGGGGCTATGGCATGTCTCACCAGCATAACTCCAGGCTTTTGACACATTACCTCGAGAACTCTGTCTTAGGAGCAACATCACACCTGTGGCAGACTTAGGGCTCAGCTAGAGTTTGTTAAAAATATAACAATTAACCAAGTCTGTTGCAAATAGGGGAACAAAAGATTGGGAATTTAATTCATATTCAAGTCAAATTCACTTCTCTTCCTTGGCAGGAAAAGTGAAGCGTTGTTTTCACTTTTCTATCCAGCTGTTTTAAGTGAACCAGGGTATCAATAGCGCAGCATTTATGTAATGTTAAAATGGCTTATACATAACCAGCTAGAAGAAAAATGGAAACATGCAGGAGTTTTTAAATCTTTTAATTAGGGATATTAGCTGTTTTAAAGCAGTTATGTGTTCAAAACTTAATGTCATGCATAAATTACTATCTTTGGTAAATGTAGTAATTTTTTCAGCTTGTGTAACACCACAGGTCAGTTAGTATATCAGCTGAGCTTGTAATCTATATGTATGCCAGAGACTTAACACTGTTCTGTTCCCTTACCAGAGTTAATACTTATATAATATTTGCTTTTATAATTCATTCCAGAATGCCTAACTGCCTGTCTTTTGAAGTGTTTGTCACAAGGGAAGGGGGAAAAGGAAGTATTTTCCATTGGTCACATTACCTATGGTACACACTTTTGCTCTGTAGGTATAAGTGATAGCTCCTAAGCAAAATCATAATCACATTCAGTGGCATAAAGGCCATGAAGTCTTCATTGCTGAGCAGCTTTCCCCAAGTGTACTGAGGACAGTCATTCATTACATGCAATTTTGTAAAAACACTGAAAGATGTTCTTTCAATTACCATCTAGATTGCAGCTTTAATGATTCCTTGAAATGAAATTTAGGGAACCAAGCCAGTTTAATTAGGTAATGTTTATTTTACATAGAACAATCTCCAAAGAATATTTAAAAAACCCAATCTAAATACTGATTTTATTGCATTTATTTTCTTACAAAAAAAAGACAGACAGGCACAATTTACGTATTCAAATACTTCAAACTGAACAACTGTTCGCTATTCAGATTTCCCCAATACCACTCCAAAGGCTGTGAAAGTAGAAAATGTCATTTTGCACGAGGCAGTAGTGCATTTAGTAGGAATGAATCACAAAATATATTTTTGTGAAGTAAGTCGTTATTGTCGCTTTATAATTACCTATAAAATTTTTTGAATTGCACAATAAGTTTGCTTTGCAATTGACAACTGCCACAAAATAGGCCTAGTATGTAACTAAGTATTTGCTCAAACTATCCCTTAGAAACAAATTAGGTTTTCTTTTGGTAAATACTTAAAGTCTAGTATTAACTATATCATATATCTGAGGTAATTTAAAAATGTTTCAATAGGAAGAGGTTTATATATTCAACTAAATTCAATTTCTGCCTACCTTAAAATCTACACAATAGCTGTGCGTCCTAAATAATATTTTGATTTGAAAGTACCAACACCAATGAAATCTGGAACGCTTTAAATGAATCGATTTCCCGGTTTTCTGTTTTGTTATCAATGCTGAAAAGGCACTGTGTACATTCCTCTGAACATTTGGTGTTTTAGGGTGTGTTTTTTTAAAGTTAAAGAGCATCCAACGACAAACTTCAAACAAATGTTTATAAGGAAAAAAACACTGAATAGACTTCCCACTGACTGATGAAGTCCATGACATCTGAAAATACTCATTTTCCATAGAACTTCTTATTCAACAAGAATATGAGCAAATTCACATTCACTTTAGCTTTATCAAACATTTTCATTACAGCCACACCTTCATACTGCATCTGAAGCAAATCCTGAAATGAGAAAAAAATCATTAGTGTCTGTCTAAACCCATACCTTACAGCAACAAGATGTGATAAACATCACCAACTCCAGGTTCTTCATAACTTAAACAATTGCAAGCAGCTGTTGGGATATGTGTAGAAATCATGACATGTCCTCCAGATCCTAAGCCGTAGATGGTCAGTAACAGCAAACCAGAAAAATATTGTTTTCTGTGTGTTTGCATTTTGTTTTAGTATTTCCTGCTTGCCACTGAACTAATGGGGTGTTTGATTTCATGTAGTTGCCCCAAGATAAACATTAACTCAATGCCTGTGCCTAGCATCCTGCAGAAGTTACATGGTTATTCTCCACATGATCTGCTGCTCTGTACTGATTGACTAGTTCATGCATACATGTGAAAAAAATACTGAAATAGTTTTTCAGGAAATGCAACAGCAACTATATAGCAAAGTAACAAAATTCAAACCTGGAAATGGAGCTGCACTTTTTCCATCTCAACTCCTAAAAACTTTGCTTTGATTTCGAAGTCACCTACTTCTTCTCCAGGTGTGATATCAAACATCACGTTCTTAAACCTCGAAAGAAGAAAAGTAATTGAATACATAGAGCTGTACAGTTTCATATAGTTCAGAGACAGTTTTGGGGAAAAAGCCTGCAGAACATAGAAGAACTTTGACCACAAGCAGTGCAGTTGGTGTCAAAAGAATCACTCCATCCCTCCCTGCACTGCACTCCATGCAGTGTCTGCTTAGAGACTTTCTGGTGTACAGGTACTATGAAATACAGAATTCTGAAGTATTTCATAATGGAGAAACAAAACAAAAAAACCCCAAAACAAAACAAAAAACAAACAAAAGGCTGTGGGAAGTTCAGCGAACAAATCAGATCAAACATCCAGTGGATAGCAACGTGACAGCCAGGTTTTCCTTCCGCCGTGCCCAAGTGTCTCCTTGTAGGTACATATTTGCCTCATGTAGCTTCGTCTACACTTCGTTTCCAATTGGAAAAAAAAAAAAAAGAAAAAACCTGGAAAAAAATTTTCCATGCAGAAGGTGGATGGGAAGGTGCAAAAAATGGAAGACTTTTCACTACCACAGCCTCAGTATGGATGAATACAAAAGGGATGTTAAGCCACCACATACATTTCACCCTGCCATAGTGAGGAAGAGCAGAAAACCTGGGGTTTGCTAAGTTATTTGAAAGTGACTGGTCAATACATGAAAAAAAAGTGCTACAACTGCTTAAAAAGGTAGCCATTAATAGTGAGTCTGCTGCCAAACTTGTACTTGTCCATGTAAGCTGGTGCTAGGGTTGGCTTGTTAAAATATTTTCCCAAGGTAATCATAGAGCATGGTGCAAAGTAAAAAATTAATTATGACAATTAGATAGTAGCATCCTTCTGAATGCAAAAGTCTGAGGTAATTTTAGCTGTGGCACAGGAAACTGTTAAGATTTCTTTCATCAAAAGCCAGGCTCCTTCAGAAACTGTTGATTAGAAAATGCTCAGAATTGTTTTGTACTGCACTTACTGATTGGTTTGAAGATCTTCAATTTCTAGGATGACACCTTTTTCATGAAGTCTTGCAGCTGTGTACTTTAGTGAAGTCTGTTTCAACTTTTTGCTTCCCTTCACCTCCTCTTTTCCGTCTAATTTAATTGACCTCCGTGAATTTCTAGAAAGAGAACAAGAAAACTTGCTTTTGATGTGTCTGTCAGATCCTTCAGCTACTCTTCTAGCCATATTTAACTTTCTTTCACTCTTGAACTTCGCTAAAAAAAGTGGAATTAACATCCCAAAGAATCTAAGAGTTAGAGGAATTTTGAGCATGCAGTGAATCATCTAAACATCGTGCCAATGATTTTGAATCATCTTTTAGCACTTTTTTCAATTCTGTTGTGAAATGCAACCCTGATCCTAAAGAGTCTGCAATCCTCAGTTTAAAATAACAAATTGTAAACGTATGGTGACATAAATGTTAAATCCTCTGGAATTAGAGATAATTTTTGGATCAATGAAGTAAGCACTAGGAAAATTCCTACTCATGTTGGTAAAATGTTTTCATTTTGACACTTTGGTGGCATTGGTAGGGGGAACTGCTTTCAAGTAACTGCATCATACCTGAAAAGTAAAATTATTTAGACATTTATTCCTTCCTTTTCCATGCTAGAGACAAACCCCAAACCTTTCAAAGAAGCAAGAAACCAATAATTACTTCCAAAGCTTCATGAACTCAAAGCATGCAAATGGATCTGCAAAGTAGCACCAATTATATATATTGAAAACTTCTATACATCTCAGACTTTTCTTTCTCAAAGGCAGTCTTAAATAAATACAAGACTTTAGTTTCCAGATGTTGATGCAGTTTATGACTCTCACAGACCTTTTGTAGATTGTCAATCTGTTGGAATCAAAACTTCAAACTACAGATTAACACCCGCTCCACCTCTTGATAAAACACACTAAAAGGCACATTAGAAGACAAGAAGACTCAACTCACTTTCTTGTTAAGTTGTCTAAACAAGTTTTTATATAGGTGTTGTAATAATTAATTTGTTCCTCATAAAATGCTGTCTTGGAGTTAAGTGCATTCAAAGTCTGCTGGAGTTTCACCAATTCAGCCTTTCGATGATGTCTGTATCTTCTTTGATTCCGGATATCCTAAATAAATTTATTAATGTAATTGTTGTATTTATTTGAAGTTTTAAAAAGCCTCAGTTCATTACCATTCAAATTTGTAATAACACAATCTGCCAATTACTGAGAGAAAGCACAAACTATCATGTTAGTTCTTACAAGAGCAGAACCTGCAGGGAGTCCTACAGTTTACATGGCAATCACACTGCTACTCATATATACAAGTGGTGTTATATTGACAACTTTGCTGTGCTCTACAGGGCCTAACAGACCCAGAACGCATAACAAAGATGTCATTGTTGTGCTACAGATCATGCAATATACTAAGATTCTTATGGCCAGGATGGGTTGTGCATGCGGAATAGGATTTGGTGACAATAGTCCCTGGGCTCTGTCGGCATCAGGATGGGCACCGCAGTGGCCCACTATTCTTCTTGTGCCCAGCCCAACCACAGCAGATGGGTGCTAATACCAATCAAATAATATTTCATGGGGGTTTAAGTCTTTTGAAACCTTACCAAGACCACAATCATTCTTAATTGACACACCACTGAGTAACTCCAATTACTGTTAAAATATACAAAGTTATATTGAAACACATTATAGAGGAGGAGTTAAATCATCATCAACATCAAATTCAATATCAGATTTGGATAACAAAGGTTGCAGTTATGTGTTAGTTCAGGCAGTTAAGCAGGGATGTACTGTCTTTCACTTATTTTGCCAGGAAACTAAAACAATTTGCTTCATATGTGGATACTTCAGTAGTTTAGTAGGAGAGCATTCCCTGAAAAATATATATTTTACTTTGCTAACTGGAGTGGATTTAGGCTAGATGCTAAAAAACATAGAAATACAGCGAAACATTCTGTTCACCTTAGCGATCTCATTTATAATTTCTTGGTACTTAGTTGCTGAAGACACTAGTCCTGCTTGTTCCAATGTCCGGAGATTTCTCTGAATTTTCCTTTTCTTTTGTTCTATTGGTAGCTGCCCATCTTCAAAAACAGACTGACTGTGCTTCATTTTCTCTGGAGTTTTGGAATCTAAGATGGCACGCTCTTCTACAAGTTTCAAGTTCTCAGATTCCTGGGTAAAAAAAAAAAATCAAAACAAAACATCCAGAACAGGTATTTTCCAGATTTTGATAACTGTTGAGTGCTCAAGTACATTGAATTCTCAAAGGGGATTATCAAGAATCAGGGTGCAGGCTTTATGTGCTATTACCACTTGGTCTCTAAGTACCCCATTCACTAGGCCCCTGGACATACCTAAAGTATGTAGTGACAACACCTAGACATACATTTGAAATAATCAAAATGTCTTATTCAGCCAGGTGACTCAATGACTTCACCAAGTTGTGAGAAGGCTGTCCAGATCTCAGAGGTGTTTCCTACATATGCACACACTGAGGTTAACTGAAATCTGCACATTATTAAAATGCAGTTTTGTGTGTCAGTGTCTACAGGAAAGACTTCAACTGTGAGCTCTTCCCACTCAATTCCCATACTAAGGATAGCAGTAGTTCCCTGAGATTTGCTTGTATAGATCAAGCAAATAAACAAAAGGGTCAGGGGACTTGAATTATGATACTGAATTTAATGAGGGGGGAAAAAAAGAGTAGGAAGATTCACCTCAGGCTATTTCATTGTATTACAATGTAGGAGAGAAAAGACCCCTCACAAAAACGGTAGGGAAAAAATACTCTAGTCATCCTAGCTCACAGCAGGACTTAGTTTTTCTTTTCCTCTGAAGCTGTTTTGAATTACACAGTAAAAAAAAAAAAATTGCAAGTCTTATATTTTGAAGACTAAATCTGAATAGTCTAAAACCATCAACAAACAATTCCATTGCTATAACACAATGGAGAAAGCTGTCAGAGATCTGTTAAGGCTTTCAAGTAGCTATAACAGAATACTTTCTTCCCTATTCAGGCACAGTATAGCACTTACCTGTTGTGCAGTGGCTGGTGTTTCTAGTATTTCTAAGAGTGTATCCCCTGGTTGTGCTCGTATCACATCCACAATAAGTCTTTTGGTCCTTTTGAAAAGGATATATGGATATTACAAAACAGTTACCACTGGGTACTGTAGTACTAGTACTACTTGTACGTGTTATTTCTTCAACCATAAAATTTTCAAACTCCCCCTTTATTACGGATTCTTGGTAAAATTTGCTTTCTAGCTTTTTATGTTTCAGAGCTTCCCTTAATAGTGTTGAGTATATCTGGTTTCTACACAGTCTGAATAGAGAAATACATGTAAGCTTCCTTCCATTTATTTTAGAAAACAAGTAACCACTAACACAGTAAAACAATAACTGTTAACAAAAATACAAGCAACAACTCACACGTGGATTTTAATTGTGATTGTGACAAAACAGCAGACAGAAATGTAAGCTTTGAAAAACCCGAGCTACTCATCATTCCATTAAACATCATATTTACTGAATGAAGCGGAAATGCACCCAGAACTCCTGAACTTTAAGGGAATTTTACATTTGATGCAGTGCATTTATGCAAGCCACTTAATGACAGATATTTCTCTAGCGACAACAGGCAAGGAGCATTTCCTTACTAAAAAAGGGAAGCTGCTAGACACTGATATGTTAACCAGTTCTTTTCTTGGTAAGAGTTTATCTCATTCCTACTGCCTATTCATTCATAATACTTCCAAGAACATTCTGCTACAGAATTCTAATTATTTAGAGGACAGGATTACTGAAATAGTGAAATATTCGTAACAATTAACAGAAAATTAAAGATGCAGCTTAAGTTTCCAAGGAAAATGTCTAAATATGGTCAAGATTTCTATGACAAAACCTAATGGTTTAAAGTGATAGTCTACCTAGGTACAGCTACTTCTTCAGAAGTAAAACTTCACACCATCTAATAAATCCAGAATGCTTATTTCTGATTAAATCAGATCAGATTTGAATTACAGCCCATATCCACCCTACTAGTTATTGCCCACCTAGTTATTGGTGCTGTCTTTCCCTTTTAATAGGAATTTCTGCCTTCACACGTATGTGGTATGTATAGCCATGGTAATAGAGGAGAGCAGCATCCTGTTTTCCCCCTTACTCAGATTGTACTAGGATCTTAGAGTAGGCCAATCCCTTTTCTGGACAGCTTGAAATGACTTCAAAAGATGGGTGCCAATAATTTTAAATTAAGTGCTGTTATATAATTAATTTTTACTCTAAAGTAGCATGTATTCCAGAGTATCCCTGTATCCATTTTTAATTTGTTCACCAGCTAGAATAAACACAATTTGCTTTCCTGGATAAGCATGCAGCATGCACTATTCCTGCTGAAGTAACAGTTACATCCTTTTCAAATGGCTGATGACAGTATATCAAGGAAGTGTTTATTTTTGAGGGGGAGGAAAGGACATGGGAATACTGTCTGACCCTTGTAAGTCTAGGCTGCTTTTCATCTCTGCTGTCCCAAGGCTGTGGCATTTAAAAGCAGAGTGCTTTTACAACTTCATGAAAAAACACTTACTAGGTTAGATAATGATGCAGTCATGCTCCAAAACACAACTGGCAATATATTTATTTTTCTGGAAGAACTGACAAAGTCAGTTCATCTAACTTTGGCAAAAGTTTGAGTAGCACTGAGCACAAGCTGGCTTTTGAAAACTGAATGCACTCAGCACCTCAGAAATGCACTTAGGCAGGGCAGTTGTCAAAACAACATTTTAAAAAAAAGTAAAAAAACCAAAAAGCAAAACCAAAAAGCATTGCCAGAATATAAAGGTTGGAGCAAAACTTACTTTATCATCAGACTTTTGAGATCCTGGTCTTCACCTTCTCGTAACTCATATTTGCTTGTTAGAGACAGTGAAATCTCTGTTTTTGCAAGTTGATTCAGTGTGCTTTCCCTGTTGGGGTCATTGGGATCAACAGCTCCTTCCCCTAAAAGGAAACATTCAAAACCATAACTTAGCTATTTATAAGCCCAGTTAAAGTATTTTGGAAATTACACCAATCCTTGCTTTTCAGGCTACTGATGTGCAAAAGACTTCCATGTTGTCTCCTCAAAGAATAATACAAACAATTTAACATACTTTATCCTAACGTGCAGTGATAATGAAGAAGTGAAGGAGTAGCAGTTATGTTAACAGGCTATTCACTTGAATGGTGTTATCCATGACTCCTAGCTACTTTCTAAACAGTTTTCTACAATTAATGCCAGTTAAGTATCAGGTCAAATGCATTACCGTCTAATAAATTTGCATGATTTTAACAGTGTAATTTTAATTTAGATAATTAAGTATAAAAAGAAAAAATGGCTAGTTTTAGAATTCCCTATATACTTTTCCTAAGTTTCTAGCCAACACTAGCAAATCTTAAGATCGGATTGTTTAAAAAATCACCTGCTTCCTATCTGCAATTTAAGCGCAACTGGATCATTCAAAATATTACTAATGTTTGGATTTTGAATCACATCATTAATTTTTAGAGTGAGTACTGCAGTTAGAAAAAGGTTCAAATATAAGGTGCAATGTTACAATAGGTATTTGGAAAAGAATTCTGTAGTAAACACAGAAGCAGAAGCTACTGCTCTGAGAGACACAAGAGTATTAAGGCAAGCCTCTGTTTTATTCAGCCCCTAGAATGAAGTTACCCATGAAGACAAAAACCAGCGTACCAAGGAAAGATTCTATATCAGGAACAGGTCCTAGACCTTCCAGCAATTCGTTCAGCAGGTCATTAGTCTCAGTGGCAATGGCATCCTGGTGTTCCAAAAGCAGCTGTAAACAAATGTGAATGAAATCATCATCCAGAAAAAGCTTTCTTGGTATCTTTATACTTGAAAATAGATCTGGAAACTAAATGTTGAAAAACACAGATCTAGCACGATCGGGATTATGGAGGACCTTCCCAAGGCCAGGAAGCACTCTGGATTCCAGGCTGGAGTTTAGAGTTGCCCTTTCTGTAAAACAGCTTGCCTTACGCCTCCAGCAATTGTCTCTGGAGTGCTAAATGTCACAGCTGAGCAGAAGATTTGCAATTATGCCTAACAAAGTCCTAATCATCACAGAATAAAGGATGGTAATCCCAAGCAGACCATTTTGGTGCTGCATCCTTAAGACACAAAGGAATAACGACAGTGTTGGTGGTCCACAGAAAGATACCTGTTTTCCATATCTCCATTTCAGTAGCTTAACAACAGTGTTAGTGATACCTTTCAGAAAGGACTGTATTTTCTAAGTGAGGAACCAGCTCTGCAGCACCCACTGCACCTAACAGACATGTTATGCCAGTTACTGGACTCACTAAAAGGAGTATTTGATCAGGACTAATGTTCACATATAACTGCTGATCGTTAACATGCAGGCATAGGTCTATTGCTTCAAAAATTAGAAGAACAGACAGAAAGACAAACCAAAAAATATGTTTTTAGCAGATTAGGTGATTAGTTTTCGCTTGAATTAAACTGCCTTATAGTGTGGTCTACTGTGAGTTGGGTATTCTACCTTTTCCATAGTGTATCTGGCAGTATTTATGAGAGGTTCTTTGTGGTGTTTGTGGGCTTTTTTTTTTGACGGGGGAATGTTCTTGTGGGTTTTCTTTTTACTTGGGTGGGGGGACACACAGGGGACATACTGCAAGCCAGGAAACGGATAGTAATATCCCAGTTTTAGGAGGAACATGTGGTAAACATTTAACTTACACTGTATTGAGTCATACTTCAGACTACAGTTATTCTGTTCTTTACCCACAGTAAGAACAGGCATGATACCACAGCTTCAGTTTTTCTAAATCAGATGTTTGCATCTGCTTCCAACAAGTCACGTGACAGAATGCCAGAACCACAATATACAATTTCTATTCCCAGAGTCAAAGGCTCTCCCTTCAAATTGCTTTCACTTTCTTACCCACGACAGAAAATTGTTTCAAAGTTAGAAATGTCACACACAACTAGAACATAAATGTTCTTTCCCCTCATCACAAACTGTTATTATTTAAGATGATAATCAGAAACTAATTATTATTTAAGATGATGCTTTTGCATGGAAGCAGTATTTGCATTTTTCCGGGGGGGGGGGGGGGNCTGAACATTTCAGAGATGAAGAAATTACTTCAAAAGTAAGAATGAAAACTAAGCTTTCCCCAGAGAATGTTAGCTGCAAATATTTGATCATCTGTATGCTACAGTCCATTGACAGGTGTGTTTTCATTGACTTACAGAATGGGTATTAATAATTTCTTCAATGGAGATATATATGACAGGCTTGCTAAGGGTCACCATGTCAGAGTATTCATCAATATTGAATTTCTCCTCTGGTTCAGGAACATCACATGCTGCTTGAAAAAAATTCCTAAGAGAAAATGAGAAAGACTTCAATAATTGTCCCTTATAAATTCACTTTATTTAGCTTGTATAAAAAATCCACAGTCAAGTCTTTGACATGCATTACATTTCTCTTATAATCAGCAATCTACCTTCAGTGTTTCAAGGAACCTTTTGAAAGTGACATCAATATGAATGATGAAGTGTCTTCTTTCCTGGGTAGCTGGTGGTAGACTGTTTTAAAGGGGTTGGGGTTTTTTCCCCTCATTATTAAACAAGGAGTGAAAACTTGGTAAATTTTAAGGACTTAGAGAAATATCTATTCAATTCTCTAGAAATTATAAAAAGATTTCCCTGTGATTTTATGAAGGCATTTTGTAGTATGAGGTGTGCCAAGAAGGAATTGATTAAAATAGCTGCACAAAATTCCCATTTGTCCCACAAATGTTTACGTTGCTGTTAGGCAGAAAATGAGCTGCTCAAAATGAGAGGACATGCAGTATTGTTTGTAAATATAAGAATCCTGAGAGGGAAAAATGCAGAGTGTGGTTAAAGTGTTACTTCAGTATAACTAGCATGTACATGGAGTACTGAGACCTGCTTCCCAAAATGACAACTGCTGTTTCTCCAAGCTACTGACTTCTGCAGTGATGTGAACAGACAACCAAGAACCAGCAGGGTCCTCCAGTCAGGAACCACTCTGTTTTCCAAAGTGAGAGGACCTGAAATGGGGCAGCTGGGAAAAACAGTTTTGGATGATGCCTACAGGTTTGCTCCAGGAGCCATGTTGTGCCAGCCCTGTGGTGTTGAAGAGGATACATATTTCAGGTTCACAGCACCTTTAAAGTATTAGAAAAGAATATTAAAAAAAAAAAAAA
>VYXC01001038.1:204344-241753 GCA_013397175.1 Platysteira castanea
AAAAAAAACAAACGAAAAAGAAAAAAGGAAAAGGGCTGGGATTCTTCCCTTTGGAGAGGAAAAGCTGGGGACTACAAATCAAGTTGTACAAAATCACAGCGGTATTGCATGATATGTGTGCAGAATTCATTAATCAAGTCCAAAAAATAATGGCCAAGAGGGTATGCAATGAAACTGCAGGAAAACTTTAATTTTGACCAACAACCAGCAAACTTTTAAATATTGCTACAGGAGGAGTTGTGGAGGCAGATATCTCAAAGGCTTAGGAAGAGTGTGGACAAATTCCTGCTCAAGTTCATAAATGCAGAGTAAAAAGAACTAGGCAGGCTTAATAGTTTTTAGCATAGCTAATATTGCTAATATTGTTCCGAAGGGGAACAGGCAGCTTTAGGGGCAGCCACCACTGCTGTCTAAGGAGGGTTTAGTGAAAGTACAGAGCACAGGCATAGAGATATTTAAGTTAGCTTAATTAGGAGAGTGATTCTTCCTTTTGCAGCGATCAAGGGCCAACTAGAATTGCGCTCTTTTATTAGCATTTGTTATTCTTGCTATAACACTCTCTACCCTATAGCTTCTTCATGTTTAGGTCATGCCCTTAAATACTTTATTAAAATTACTGAGTTTAATTATCTCTGTCCATGGTTGATCTCTCAAGGAAACCCATTATATGAACAGTGCATTTGCTTTCATGAAGGGCAGACACTAAAGACAAATTCTGAGTGCAAGTTTGTTGCAAAACTCAACAATACCACAAAGTAATAGCAATCACCCCTGAAAAT
Organism: Platysteira castanea; assembly: GCA_013397175.1. Lineage (NCBI taxonomy): Eukaryota > Metazoa > Chordata > Aves > Passeriformes > Platysteira > Platysteira castanea. The sequence goes on from VYXC01001038.1 coordinate 205,124, forward strand.
GGGCAATAACCCCAAAAAACATGTGTCCAAGAATGTAGCAAAACATGCAGTTTCCTATGACTGCAAGATAATAGAATGAAAACTGTACAGAATCTCTCAGCAAAGATGGGAGAATAAAAACCTGCAACTTTTTCCTGACGAACAATGGTTTTTTCCTCAGACAAAATGTTCAGCTGTCCTCCCAAATGAAAGCAGACATTGTTTCTGCTAGATAATAACTTACCTCAGTCTGTTCTCAGTCTGTTTTTGCAGTAAGGAACTGCAACTAAGACAGCAGAGATAATCTCAAATTAATGCACAAGCTAAAATACAACCTGTTACTCCCGCTCCAGTTTCCTTGTCAGTGAGCATTTCTCTTTACCATATCACTCAACATTTTAACTATGATCAGGAAATTCCTGTCAACGAGGAGTCCACCTGCCTTACTCATCCTAGAGGAAAGCTCTTAATCTGTAGGTGTTTGTGAGGGCTTTGCATACCTGAACTTCTGGTAGGTCTGTGAGAGGTAAGTATTCATAGATGACAGATGTTCGCTTTCTCCTTCAAAGAGTTTGTTAGAAGCAGCGTGCTGGAGCACTTTTGCCACACAGCCTAGGTTCCTCCTCTGGTCTGGGTGTATCTGGCCCCCGGCTGTCATATCAATTATATCAAAACCATCAGGAGCAACTATGGCAGGGTTCATGTAGCGATAGTACAGAAGGTTGCCAACAATCTAAAGAGAAAGTTAGAGAAAAAAGTTAAGAGATCTTTCCTTTGCATACAGTAATGACACCTTACAAAACATGACCAATTATTGCTACTTCGAAATTAGAGCATAGGAACTGGTGCTAGAACAATCCTTAAGACACGCATTACCTATGGGGCTAACTGGAAGAACCTGTGGTCTTTTAGGTGATACTCCTCCTACAACACCTCTCTGAACATCAGTTATGGACTTTTACAACCACATTTCAATTTGGTGCTGGCTGTAGTTCAGCTAATGCAAGGCATGGAGTTAAACACAAACACAACTCTTCTATATTTTGCAAAGTTCCACTCCTGAGGCTAATTCTCTGAAGTGCTGCAGATACTGGCAGCATTTAATGCACTCATTGATAAGGGGACCCATTATTTCTCAATGGGACTGGACTGCAATGCAGCCCTAGAAATCTACAGAAGATATTTCCCAAACTGCAGTTTCTATAACAATGGTACAGTAGCTTCTGAAGATGGCAACTTCAGAGAATTCCCGGTCTCAGAAACAGGCAGGACTTTGCTTTCTGCAATTTGCTTTAGCTGATGTGTATGCACCCGCAGAACTTCCAGTTTACACATTTAAAGGCTTTCAGGGGGGTGCTCCATTTGATATCTAAGGTTTTTCGTGAGCAATTTTTTAGTCTGTATTGCTGGAGTATGGACAGTGAAGCATAATAGGGAAGTTCTGTTAAAATGAAAACTCTGTACTTTTAGAACCATGTATTTAAACAGCGATAAAAGGGTCTTTATTAAAGTGCACAATAGTCCTAATCTGAGAGAGTTGCCAGTCTCTCAGCTCTTTGGAAGACTTATGGAGCAATTCCCCTAAATCCTCTGAAGAGACACCATGGCTGTGGTAGGGTAACAACGGCCACTGTGCCAGTACATACGTATCACTCACACCTTGTTTTTCAGTCTGTACAAACACCATTTCTACAATTCTTACAAGCATCTTAAGTGTAATGTAAACTAGTATAATCTACTCAAAGTTTTCTTTTAGAGACCTCCCTCATTGGATTAAATTACATTTCAATTACAATTTCTTAACATGTTAACGGAGGAAGAAATAAAAGAGGACTACAGTGTTCTCAGTGAAAGGATTGGTGATGACAAGGGCCTCAGTACCAACGCAAGCCACAGGATGATTCAGATGAACTCCAGCCTTCTAAGTACAGTTACTAACCAAAACAGGTTGAGCACTGTCTTCCATAAGAACTGCTGAGCTCCCAGATTAACATACCTGGATTCTGGCAACAAAATTCCCTTCTCCCCTTCCTCAGCCCCTTTGCAATTCAATAAATTCCTTCAATGAATGCTCTTTCCCACATCCCTAGAATGTTTAGTGTCAATAAAAATCCACTTTGGCATTAAAAGAAAAAGCTGCTGGCAGCTTGCCCTCAGAAGTCTACCTTTAGTAGTTCATCTTCTGTTGCATCTGGGAATTTCTCATGGAGTGAGCTCTTCAGAACTTTGGCTATGTATCTCATTCCATAACTACATGTAGAACAGATGAAAAGGGAAAATATTGGAAAATACTTTGATGAAACACAAAACAATCATTCTGGTCAGCTTAAGCTATTGGCTTTTTGCCCACTCCCTTGAAACTCAAGAATGAGTTGATAATGGAAAACACAAAATGTTTCAAGTACAGGGAGAGGTTTGCCAGACTGCTAAAGCAGGGTAGAGGCAGAGAAACCACTCCCTCTACTGGGGAAGTCATTTGAGAGGAACGTATCACAAGCCTTTGAAAGCACGGAAAGGATTTGAAAGAATCTCCATCACAGAGGTTCAAGTTAACTGCACATGAACTGCTGATTGGAGAGTCCTAGCTCAGCACTTACGGCATCATATTGAGAGAAGAGAATATGGATGCAAGAACTTTGTCAGTTACTGCTCGCAAACTCTGAATAGATGATTCCAGTTTATTGACAACTTCTGTGTGTGTCAGTGCTTGTTCTGTGGTCACATCGTATGGGAGTTTGCTGCAAAGCAAAAAAAAAAAAAACAAAAACATTAAACCAGGTTAAATACACTCGAGAATAAAATACTTTATTTTTTTCTTCATAAGGGCCATCAGTGAACAAGTCTGAGAAATACAATGGAAGCTGGGTTTTGTTACAATAAGTCTCAGATGCTTTGGCTTCCTTTTTATGGAGGTAAGTAGTTTGCTTAGTTGTGCACATGCTATCATGTACCTTCCCTTAATTACAAAAGGAGAGTATGAATATAAAGCATGCCCATCCCAGAATAGCTCCTCAAAAGCCTGGGACACTACTAACATGCTGTTAGTAAAAAACTCAAGAAAAAGACTAGGTTGTTCCATGGCATAGTCTATTACACTTACAAAGATTAAGTAATTTACTTTGGAAAGTCATGACAAGGAAAGTGATGCTTTTGTTGTTCAGAACAAGTTAAAGCATCTGTTTTTCAAGCATCCATCCCCAAAATCTCTCTGCTGGAGAAAGATTGAGAAGAGGTGCATGGGCCCAAGTACAATTTCTCAGACAAAGAATCGGAAAGCAGAACTGAGGCATTCCTCATGTCTATGGTACACTAAGTCCAGCTTCCTCACTCACCTGGCCTCACCAGTCTGCATTTCTAGCTGGTTTACCCATGACTTGTAAACATCCACAGGACTAGTGTTGATTACGAGAGACTTGTCCTCCATGATTTCCTTCACCACCGGGGCCAGGAGCTGGCGCAGAGTGTTCTGTCCCCGAGCGCCTCGATTGAAGCTGACAACCATCTTAATGACAGTGGGGTTTCCAGTAACAATATCCTGAATCTGGTCTACCTTAGAGCTGTATCAGGAACAGAAGAGTTCTGACTTGTATATGCAGTTATCCAAATTTGCAAACCCCACACTGATAAAATTACCCTATTTCTATGTTAAAATCTCTTTATATAGTCCATTTCTTAAGGTTTTTATATAAAACAAGGTGATATATAGAAACCACTGCTTGAATTCTGCATGTGTTATTGTGATGTCCTGGAACGTAGCATAGTCAGTGGCAGCTAATATATACCTGATTCAGACCCAGATACCTGTTCAGCCAGTATCTGTTAAGGGCATAAAATAATATTTCATTATTTCAGGATAAACCACCAATCTTCACTTACAGAACATAAGATTACATAAAGAAAGGTAATACTTTCTCCACCCTTACATACTCAAGCGCAAACCAAGAAGCCCTACCATCTTCTTACAAGCAATTTTTTCATAGACAAATATGGTCCACCATAGAAAGACTTTTTTTTCCTGAATTAGCAATCACTTGAACTTAAGAAGAGTAACATCCAGAAGACAAAGTTCTCTTGTAATAAAATTATGTATGTAATTTTATGGTAGTTTAAAGATTAACCACCAGTTTCTTTTAGGCACGAAGCATTCATTGAATTGTCTTAAGCAGAAACTAGCTAAATCCTTTCTGTGAGTGCACATACTTTATCTCCTCTTCTAGAGCAGTTTTGAAGAGTTTGAGAAGCAGGTATTCTTCCCGTTGATTTGAGGCATAGTTGTATAGAGTGAAGATGACTGTATCCATAAACTTTGTTGATCTGTTTTGTGGCATCTGGAAAATCAGCTTTGCCAGGTATGTGGGATTAGTCTACAAAGGAAACAAATGACATGCATACTCTTGTCCAGGACAAACTCCCCCACTTGAAGGGCAGCTCTCTACATTTGTTCATCCCTAAAGCGCTTATGGTAACTTCCATATATGTCACTTTTCCACACAGGTTTCACTTTTCTCCAAATCCTAGTACATAAGAAACACGGAATACTGCACAATCTGTGAGAAGCACCATTAAGGATTTTATTTGCAGCCTCTGCATCAATTCTATGTATCTGATGACAGTGAGAATTTCCCAAATGACAGTGGCTATCTACCAAGAAAACTTTGCATACTCTATGTCTGCTTTGGAGAGCAGCTGCCCTGGGAGGATCTAACATTCTTCTAGAAAAATGTCAGTGAGGTGAGATAAAAATAGCACAAGAACAGATATGTTCTATTCTGTGAACAGCATTGCAGACCACTTCCCTTCCACCACATACAATCCATAGTATTAGTAATTGACAGTAATTTACATGGACTAAAAGATATAAGACTAAAAGATATATGGAGGTAAACATTTCTCTTTGGCTTCAGTACAGACTGAAGTATACTCAAGCAAAAACCAGCCATATTTGCTGCACACTTTAAAAACAACAAGGATTTTCGCAATTACAGGAAGTATTAGAAAATGACCATAGTGTCTGCTGCAGTCTGCATGTTATTTGGAAATATTTTCATATACTACTACTAGAATCATTAAAACAAAATAAGCAGTGCATTATATTTCTAGTTTTTCTTTAAAAATTTGTTGCCATATTAATTTTTGCATTAAAAATTACCTGTAGGAGGTAGAATAAGTGTTGATAAGCCTCCAATTTTTTTCTTCTCTCTTTACTCAAACCTTTGATGCCCTGTTTGTCAACCATAACCATCTCCTCCAGTTGACTTTTGCTCTTTTTGTTAAGTTTCTTACTGTGCAGTACCACATCCTGCAGAAAAATAGTCAAAAATCTGGATTATATATTCATAAAACAGGTAAATAGGAAAAATGAACATTTTCCCAACCGTGTTAAATCCAGTATTACTCCAAGGGCCTTAATTAGCAACTTTGTTGCTCTATTCACTACCCAGTTTTTTAACATCCTTATCTTTTACCAGTATGGCTTGCCAACAGTGACTGTATGGGACCTAATGTCCTACACAGACTCATCCATGATTAATTAACATTGAACAACCTCCTCTATATGATCAGAAGTCTACTCTATTCTAACACAGAAAAGATGTAGAAGATTTTAAATCTGCCAAGTAATTACTGTTGTCCAAAACTAGCAAAACACAGTTACATACAGCTCAGGACAACAGAAAAACAGCTAGCACAAGGCAGAAACATGTGAAGATGGTGCTTAATTTACCAGGAGTATTTTGACTAATTTGGGATGACTGAGCACTAGCACAGGTTGCTCAGGTTGTGCAGTCTCCACTGTTGGAGAGAATCAGTCATCTGGACATGGTCCTGGGCATCCTGTTCTGGGTGTCCCTGCTTGTGCGGGGAGTTTGACCCAGACGACCTCCAGAGATCCCTTCCAGCCTCAGCTATGAATGTGTAGCCCCGAGTGCCTTCAGCACGGGGAAGTGCTCAGTGCATGCCACCAAGGGGGGCCTGAACAGAGCCTGCTGACCTGAAGAGTGATTCTGTTTTTCACCAGCAATCCAATCTTTATATCCATTAAGTTCAAATCCTTCTCCAGCTGTTGATTGGATCGAATTTTTGTAACCACTTCTTCCCTTAACCTTGTTACTTCCAGTTCTTCTTGAAAGTCTAAGTCGCTTTGGTCCAAGAGGTAGGCAAATTTGCGCAGAACAGTCAAGGGTGGATTTTCAGCACCAACTATAATTGAAGAAAATAGGCCTGTTAGTTGATGTAATACTGAACACCCCTAAAGCCCTCAGGAAACTGATCACTATGCAGAAAATTCGAAGTTTATGCCAGTTAGCAGAATTTTTATGATGCTTTAAAAGTACAGCTATGCAAAATGATTTCAGCTGTAGCACAGTTGTTTTACAAATACGTGCAACCTTCTTTTGAAGTTCAGTAAGAGGCTGAGAATTCCCATGTGAAACTTATTAAATAAAATGACTGAACACAGTAACATACTTGTCCCCAAACATACAGTATTCAACTGTTACTACTTACTTAGTGTTCTGTAGTCCTCCCTGGCCTTGTTTGCTCTAAGGAATGCTTGTATCTTCACAATTTGGTCATTCTAAAATGTTAGGCAAAAGAATCTAGTTATGACACTCTTCTGCTCAGAAGCATACTGCAAAACTTGCATCCTCTTTCCCATTTCCCAAAACGGCTCCTGCATACTACCCTACTTCAATGCTTCATGTTCAAAATGGAGAAAAATTACTTACATGATCCTTGAAGTATTGCAGACGTTTCCTGTAAGCTCTCCTCGCCAGCCACATTTTGACCCATGACTGAATCTGAAAATTAAATAAAATTAAAAAAAAAACTTAAAGGAAACTACACAAACGTTTGTGTGTGTGTTTTACGTTTACTTTTGAATGTCTACTTCTGCAGGTGTGCTGTTCTCGTGTGGTCAGGGCCATAGATGACTGTACCACCAGGCTCCTACTGGACAGTGACCAGATAAAGGGGTTCCCACTAAACCACTTAATCAAGCTGAGTTCAAGTTTCTACCACCTATATGTAGCACTATCTTTGAAAATAATTTCTACCTTCAGGTCTCAGGTCCCAATTCTCAACCAGTCTCCCTCAAAACCAGGAGATCCTGTCACAATATTCCATCTGTTATCTACAATCTAATCATGACATAACAGTTCCATTAGCATCTCAGAACAGTGAACGCTTTTCAGAGAGAGAGATTTGACAGCTTTTAAAGAAATAATACACTGTCATCCCAAATGTTTTCTAGTTTAGTATTGGAAAGGGAAATGTAAGGAAGTGTCTATCAAGAGCCCCTCAAGTTCTGCAAAGCCTGTTGGAAGTCAAACACAGCTTTCAAGAAGCAATTTGCTTAAGCTTAAACAACTTTCAGTGCCATGCAGATTTCTGGAAACCCTCCAGCTTGTGCTCCTAGTCTCTGATTCCCAGGTGGTGATAGACTATGTCAAGGGATAAAACATACTTGGCCCCAAAAACACACTGGGGGTTCTTACCTTAATAATAGCAGCAACATTGCCTTGAAGCACTTTTAATCTGTCAACGTAGCTTTTCCTTTGTTTGAATCCTTTCCAGAAAGCCTATTTTAGAGAAGGGAGGAAACCATTATCCTAATAAGAAACTAGTATTTATTAAATGTATGTAACACACTAAAATCACTAACAGAGTTTCTCTTATAGGAAAAAACTGCCATTGAGATAAAGATATAACTAAGCTGTAAGTAAGCTTGCCTGTACATTTTTTAAGGTGTCATAATACATTTCATGCTAGTTTTGACCAATCGCAGCACACTTTATTGTCCAGTGCTATTTCCTTCACTCTCCTGAAGTCATTACCCTTATCACCAATACACCCAAATCCTTGGCATCCCAGTCACTGGCTTCATCCCACACAAGTGACTTCCAGCTCTTGTCCATTACTCGGCCTCACCTTCCATCCCTGGAACAGTGATGGAGTCTCAATCTGGAGACCATCTCTATCCACGTGGGTGACAAAATGATAAGGAATAGTCAGCATGGGTTCAATAAAGGTCAGTCATGTTTGACCAACCTGATTGCCTTCTACAATGAAACAGCTACTTGGATGGATGAGGGGAAGGCAGTGGATATTGTCTACGTGACTTCAGCAGGGATTTGAACACTGTCTCTCACAACAGCCTCACAGACAAACTCAGGGACGTGGGCTGGATGAGTGGACAGTGAGGTGGACTGAGAACTGCCTGAACAACACATCCCAGAGGGTCAAAATCAGTGGAACAGGATCCGGTTGGAGGCCTGTCACTGGTGGTGTCTCCCAAGGTTCAATGCTGTACCGTTTTTCATCCGTGACTTGGATGAAGGGCAGATTCACTGAGAACACAAAGATGGCAGGAATGGCCAACACCCCGGACTGCTGTGCCGCCCTTCAGAAGGACCTTGACAGATTGGAGAGATGGGCAGAGAAGAACCATCTGAAATTCAGCAAAGGCAAATGCCAGATCCTGCACCTGGAGAGGAACAACCCCAGGCACCAGCACAGGCTGGGGCTGACCTGCTGGGGGGCAGCTCTGCAGAGAAGGCCCTGGGGCTCCTGGTGGACAACAAGCTGTCCATGAGCCAGCAGAGTGTCCTGGTGGCCAAGAAGGCCAATGGTATCCTGGGAGACACTAGGAAGAGCATTGCCAGCAGGTCATGGAAGGTGATCCTACCCCTGCCCTGTACTCAGCTCTGGTGAGGCCTCACCCAGAGTGCTGTGTCCAGTTCTGGGCTCCTCAGGACAGGAGAGACATGGAGCTCCTGGAGTGGGTCCAGTGGAGGCCACAAAGATGGTGAGGGGACTGGAGCATCTCCCTCACAAGGAAAGGCTGAGGGAGCTCGGCCTGTTCAGCCTTAAGAAGGCTGAGAGGGGACCTCATCAATGTCTATCAGTATCTGACGGGAAGGTATCAAGAGGATGGACCAGGCTCTTCTCAGTGGTGCTGAGCAATAGGACAAGAGGCAGCAGGCAGAAACTAATGCACAGGAAGTTCCACCTAAATATAGGGGAAGAACTTCGTTATGGGCGGGTGACCAAGCACTGGAACAGATTGACCAGAGAGGTTGTGGAGCCTTTGGGGATATTCCAGAACCATCTGGATTCAATCTTGTGCCATGTGCTTTGGGATGACCCTGCTCGAAAAGCGAGGTTGGACCAGATGACCTGCTGTGGTCCCTACCAGCCCTACACATTCTCTCGCTCTGTTGCATCCAAAAGCTGTCCCTTACCTAGTTGGACCCACATTGTTCTTACCTGGCCTCTTTTCCAAATTTATAATCTTCCAGAGCCACTCAGGATCATCTTGTATCATACATAACAACCTCCCAGTTCCCTCAGTTGACTCTCTGTTTGCTAGCTCAGAAACAAACACTTGCAAAGGAACCCAGTCACAGGAATAACAGATACTTTTGCTGCTGCTTTTGTCATCTCTATCCGGCCAGTGACACCAGCCTTGTCCTCTACTTGCTGTCTTTTCACAAGTCATTTCTACTTTAATGCCAATAAAAGTAGAAAGAAAACAGAACAACTTTATTTACCTACATTTCTCTGTATTTTGAACCTATTCACACAGACTTTGAATTTCTCAAAGTATAGTTCTTTACTGGGCTCAGACACCACGCTGGAAAATGAAAAGTCTATCCCAATAACAACTACTAGCAGTAAAGCTATTTGTCATAATGAATCGTTAAATATAGCTACTGTAGATTTAAAAAATCACTTGTATATTTTTCTTTTTTTTTTTTTCTCTAGTGAGTGGGTGGTGGAATAAATTGCTCCTAATAGGAGCTGTCTATTTCACCATTTAAAACCAGTATGCATGCCTCTGTCAGTGTTTGCACCCTCAGCAGAAGGTTTCCTTTGTACACCTTTTGGAGTTCAGCGAACTGGAAACATCCAAGAAATACTGCCAGAGAACACCAGGGCACCTGCCACTCCCTGTCCAGCTATAACTTCATGGAGCAGAATCAAACCACTTCCCACTAGGGATAGTCTAGAAAGGAATGTGTTTCTTAAGTCATGTTTTGCCAAGGAATTTTTGCTTCGATGCTTAACAAATGTCTTCCGGTCTTGGACTGTGCATAGGTATGCACACCACAAAAAATCTGAGCACGTCAGAACAAAGCCAGAATGCGTACGAGCTTTTCCCAAGTAACTTACACTAGAGGTGGATATGATCCATTCTTTTAAAATTGGGTATTTGCTATATGAAAGCACATATATTTGCAGATGCAGAATTTGAAACTGCTGATGATGAAAACAGGGAGGCAGATCTGTTTGAGAATTTTATCAGTGGTAGTAATCAGTCATGTCACACATTACATGCAAAAAGCTGCCCAAGCCACACTGCCTTCTTGTTCTAGAACAATACCTGTATTTTGATGGCGGATGGTTCCTGGTTTTGAAGATAGGCTTTTCTCTCTTGATAGTTTTTTCTGACTAAGAATCCCCTTGCTCGGGCTTGCAGCCCAACAATCAGATTTTCATTAGCAAGCCACAGCTGCTCTCGATTGTAATCTGCTGTAACTTGCCCAACAATGTTCTGTTAAGAGATCATGGAAAAAGGTCATTTAAAAGACAAAACCATCCAGGCATTTGGACTGTGTTCTTTCTCTGCAGTTTATGTTCACCCTACCCAAATCCCTCTGATTTTCCCCTAGATTTTAATCAGTAAGAAGAAAGAACTACTTTGTTACTGCTGAACCGTATATGAAGGGTAACTGAACTGCTTTCAAGCTTCAGTTATTCAAGTGGATATCCTATTTTAAGAGAGTATTCTTTTATACATCAGTGGGCTTCTGCCTTCCTAACACTTAAAAATGTCTTGTACAACTCAGACATCTAGAAATACTAACTGAATCAGTGAGTTCTCTGCAGAGAAGCACACTCAAGTACTGCTGCATTAAGAGTTTCAGAAGGACTTACACTGACTTTTGTTTGTGTAGAGGAGTAAGCCTGTAACTTACTGAGCTGCCTCAGAATAACACAAGAACAAATCACTCAGAGGCTTGTGTGATCTGCTTTGTTCTATTTCACACTAGTGCAAAATCTCTACAGTAAGGGAGCTCAAATAGCACACTCGCCCTCTTGAAGTTGGAGACAGAAGAATGCTGTCAGAGGATTAGAGTTAAACAGACAACAGTGGTTCCACCTGCTCCCAAATACATCATAAAATTATTTATTATACATCAATGCAAAGTCCTATATAATATAAAAGGATATGGAAGAAATCAGACCTTCCTCCACTGGAGTCTGTTAATAGTCATTAAGAGAAATGCTGTAACTTCCAGTAAGGAAATCCCTAAATCACTGCCAGACACTAGACAGGAGGCTGTGCTATCACTGTCTGCTTAGACTTAAGTTGCTGCCCTTGTCAGAAGCAGATACTGATAAAGTGACCTTCAGTTTCACCCACCACAGCCTCTTGATATTGCCATGTCTCACGGGCTCTCACATGTTCATGTTGCTTTTGCAATAAAAGCAAATGTTTTAGCCACCTACCTGGATTTCTTCACCAGTTAGCCATGATGTTTTTGGTAGAACTCCTTTGGGGGCAACACAGGTACCCTCCTCAGTTTCCACGTTGTAATAGTAATCATACATGGCTTTCATTACAAGTTTAATCCACGGACTTTCACTAGAACCTAAAAGTAGTTCATACCATTAGTACACATTTGTGTCCTGTTTCACTGAAAAATTACAGCTCTCTCTACTCATTTCCTCTCCCCGTACTTGCTGTGAAGCCATTTGACATGCAAAATCTCTATGTATCTTGGGCCTTTTTGTAGTAGGGATTTTCAAAATACCCTGCTACGTGGATGAGGGTCATTCCTCTAGAACAAAACAGCTACGAGGTTGGTACAGATCCTCTGCTAGCTTCTCCAAACCCTAACATGCCAAGTTGGCACTCCTGAAACAGTGCGTGCTCTGTCTTACATCATCACACTTATAAGTGAAACAGACTGTGGTTATAAAAAAATATTTTTCTTGTCTTCTGCCCAAATGCTGGACTTACTGACTCTCACCTCACACAGGACATTTCCTATATCCACATCATTTTCTTGTTTATTGCTTTGGTAAACCAGTCTGCATCCTGACAGGCAGGAAAAACCTCATTTCCTCATGAACAAAAGGCCCCAAGATAAAGCTAGTAAGACCCTCAAAATACTCATGTTGCAGAATGAAACATGCCTATCTACCATAAGAACAGGTACTACCTAGACAGTCATTTTTTTTTAATCGGTAGCTGTCTGTTAACCATTAACCTTGGCTGCTGTTAGCTATGACCAGCTTTTGCAGCTCTAACATGACAAAACACCCCATCATCTTGCTAAGAGCAGATTCTAGCCCCAGCTTTTGCTGGTAAATGTTGCTCTAGCAACGCACACGGACCATAACTGGGCTGTGAACACTGTCAGATACTGGCTTGATCTTTGACAGTAATCTGTAAGACTGATGTGTGCATCTCTGCATCTGCTAATATGAAAAAATATTATCAGAGAGTAATATGGTTTTCTGAGAGAATGGACTAGTCTGTTGAGGCAGGTTTGACATTCTAGAAAGTCTCAGATAGTCTCTGGAAATCACTAGACTTGTTTCTTAGCACATACTGTGATCTGCATTATGTGCGCAACAGTTCAATGTCCTGTAAAAAGTACTTGGAAAAGTGTAACATTTGTTAAAAGATTTTAAACCAGCAGCTATCTCCCTCAATTTGCAGTGATTTTAGGTAAATTTCTGGTTCTAGCTTTCTGGTTGCCTCAGTGATATGGACATGTGGAACTGTCCTGTTCAGGCAGGTCTTACCTTCTGTAGTTTTCATGTTTTTGGCTTCAGAGAGGTTCCTGAAGTAGGCTTCAGCACATTCAGGAATGACTCGTAATCCAAACCTTGACTGCAGTATCATCAGGATTGGCTGTGAATCGCCCTTCTCCAAGCTCTTGTTAATCATTGATATTCCAACAGCCACTAGGGTAAAATAACAACATAGAAAATTAGGTGTCTTATACTCTATTGACCCATAACTCTAGCCTCCAGAAGCTTTGAAAATGGACTTCTAACACTGGCAGACACAGACAGCATGTCATACACCATCATTCAGTGCTTTACCCATTTTCAGCTTCCTTATGCTTGTAAGGACAAGTATTTTGGAGAACAGCAAGCATGTGAGGTAGGCAGTGTGTGCTCCACCCAGGCTGGCATGCAGCCACAGCACAACTGAGAGCAGTCTGAGGGCACAGCTGCTCCCCATCAAGCGACACACAAGGTGACAGCAGGGCAGGGGTTGAGGATGGCAAGTACCCTCACACTCAGCCTGCCCTAATAGACAAGCCATCCTCTGCTGATCTCTTGGGAGCCTTCTAGAGGTACATGAAGTAATTTGGTTACAAGCTGTGAACATTAACATTCCATTTTACTGTACAAAATGGGAATGAAAACTGATTGCCCTAATTAAATTCTTGCAGCAAGCCAGCCAGCATCCTGAAGCAAACTTTTCTTGAACTCAGCCTCCTCAGGAACTTGTTTAAAGCAAATTCATACCCTTGAATTTGCCAGAGAGGCAGCTTTTGTTTCCAGGGCACATAAAAGCACCCTGACAGGTGATGCTGTGAAGCATGTGCAAATTTTGATGTTATGTGGTGTTACCCATACTCTAATTCAGGACTTCCTTGCACAGATCCCACCATCACTGAAGGAACAGATTTCCCCACACCTGGCAGCACACATGTGGAGGCAAATGCCACTTCAAAAGTACCTTACCCACTAGATGTTCAGGTTGTTTTAGAAATGGCTGCTCTGGTCTTTAAAAAGGTGCTCTTTCACATTTAAATTCAAGATCCATGCACAGAGGGAACAAGTGAATAGAGCTAGAACATCCATATTATACCCTGGCTTGAGGGAATCTACTTTTGCACCCCAGAGCTGCACTTCATGCTGCAGCACCAAACACTTTCTCTGACTTTGTGCCTATCCACATCAATATAAAGGAGGTCCCTGCACACACAGAGCTGACCCAAAATGCATTCAGTATCAGAAGCCCACACACAGGAGTCACTCCGTGAGACTGAGCAGGCAGAAAAGGATTTCAGTAATAGAAACAGTTTTTCTTTGTTGTTAGTTTGACTAAGGTAGAATGAATAGCTTTGGCTAGGCAGTAACAGATCAACCAAAACCACACTGTCAGCCAGCTGAGAAACAAAGCGGATGCACAATACCACACCACCACCATCTGGATTTCTATCAGATAGCATCCTGCTAGTTTTCTGTGCATCAAAACAGACCTCTGCCCCAGCACACGTGTACTGGAGATGTCTTTCTACCATTGTTGTGGCACTGTGATATCCAAGCACCTGGCCTCAGCAGCAAGGAAGCAGAAAAAACTGGGAAGCCACACATTACAGCTGGCTGCTGCTGGGCCCCAGACTCTTACACAGTCCCATGTGCCTCGTCAACTCTGTTCAGCAGTACTTGAATGCTTTCCTTCCTCCTTTGCCTCATATAGTTAAGGGTGATGGAAGATATTTTTACAGAGAAAAAAGAAAACCAAACTTAAGCTAAGATTTGTTTATGTAGGTCCACTGTCATCTGGCTTTTCCTCATCTTTTAATTAATTATGCCTGTATTTTTGAAGGAAAATATAAGAAAAATGTTTATCGGGAAAAAATTCAACTCAGCATAAATTAATCCTTTCACTTGAAGTGCTAGCAATTAATACTGTGGCTGTTGCTCTAGAGAAAGGCCATATGGACCCTGGAAAATCATAACTGGGGATTAGGCATCCTCAACTGCCAGAAAACTGTCAGCTCCAGTCTGCTTCTCTAGCAGTTGAGATGCCAGTACCAGATCAACACTGTGAAGGGCTCTTTTCCACACCCATCCTCCCTTTAAACAGCTGTGATATACAAAGCTACAGTCCTCTGGTGTGATAAGCCTGAACTCTCAACAAGGCTGAAGATCAACTTTTTCCTATAATTTGGACTCTCTCAGGACAGACAGACTTCCTGCTTTGACAGATTCTTCCTGTGCAAGACCAAAGTCACTGTTCAAATCCGTTCCTGAAGGCTATGCAGCTGATACTTGGCCGATCTCTTTTTGTCCTCCACTTAGATAAGGAGCACAATGGTTGAACTCATTCAAGAAGTGAAGCAAGGTGATGTAAAACACACAGTAAGCACCACAATGTGTTAGGAAGTGCACCAGTACTTACTGAACACTTCTTCTCAATAAAAGTACAGAGTCCTTTACTGACAGGGAAGATTCTAAAAGCCTTTCACAATTTTAATACTGTACCATTTAGTATTTATATAAGGCATAAAAATTAGTTTGGAAGTGATCAAGACTGTTTCAGTACTGTTGCCAATATCTTTTCTTATTTTACTGCTTATTTTATTGCCATTACTGTAGCAATCTCAAAACCACTTTTTTAAACTGAAAAATGCATCTTTGACTACCTTGCTAAAGTTTTGGAGTTGTTAGCCTTTCAAAAATAGTGCCTCTGTGATAGATCAAATAAAAGTTCCTTTCCAAGTTGCGATCAAGCTGAACTTTAAGTTTAGACTACGTGAATACAACATGAAAACTTCCTGAGACAGGATGTGTGGTTATAGGAAGTATTAGGTTCTGTGCTGTGGGGAAATGTTAAATCTCAGGTTTTAGCTGCAAAACCTTCGAGCTCTTTAAGAATGTGTTGTGCTAACAGTGCTTCCTTTCAACCCAGAGGGCAGAGTACATGAGATTAGTATTTTTTTCCTAAAAGTGATATGTTAAAACAGTTCCACTGAGCATCCTTGATTGTGAAAAGCTGTGCATTTACTACCAACACAGATTATATGAAAAGATTTTACTACAACAACTAGGTAGTGGATGGAGCAGTGGTTTACCATTAGCAACATCATATGGTATTGCTATATGAATTATGCTGCTCTAATTTCTGCAGACTGTTTATGATACATATTCCTAGTGCTTTTACACCAGTGAACACAAATGAGGGTGTTTTCAAGTTGCTCTTTAACTCAAATCTGTTTATAAGCTGCTCATTTCCTTCCCTTCTCTGTGCTTGGATGCTTCCTCCTGGCTCTGGGTGGCATTCATGGGAAGGTTTTTCCACAAAAGAAGGTATCAGCACTCCTCAGCACAAGAGCTTGGTTAAGACAATGAGTGCATATCTGACCCTATCTCAGAAAACACAAGCCAAGTGCCTTCTCTGGATGCGTGACCTACAAAAACACTTCAGTTACCTTCAGTGTATCTGCCTTCTTACATGAAGACTGTATTAATTGTTTAGATGAATTCTAAAACAATAGTAACACAAAATGCAATGTTCCTGTGGCAGGGATAGCTATTTGTAAAGGCCAGCTCTTCCACCCACAGCTTCCCAAGCACTAACTCCTGACGTGCCTGCGGGCTCACAGCGGCCGCACTGCGCCAGGGATGGCTGAGCACAGCGCTGCAGGAATGCACCGACTTCAGCGCTTGCATTCACCAGCTCCTGAGGCGCAAGAGAAGGCGACACTGACTCACCCAAAGCCAAGTGGAGCAGAAGGCTGACCAATACCTTGTCTGGGCTGTGCTGGGCCAGGGCTGGAACGGGCAGGCACACCACCGTGCTCTCCAATGTGCCGCATACACCCAGCTGTGCTTGCTTCTGCATTACTTGCCAAAGTTTACTATGTGTTATGAGTATTTTTTCTAAAATCATTTTATTCAACCCAAGCTTTGACAAAAGGTGTTGAGTGCATTCAGTACACAACACCCTGACAGATTAAGCCTCAGCATTTTTCCTACAGATTTCCTCTTCCTTCCAGACTGGAAAAGCACGTAAGCTTCAAAAAGACCTAACATTCTTTTTATACTACTTTAAAAGTTAACGTGTTCCTGATTTTTGTTTGTTAGCACTTCATAAAAGACAATATAAAGAAATATGAATAAGCAAAGTTGTAAACATAAAAATTTGCTCTTACAGCATGTGTAAAGATTTTAGTCATAAATAGCAAAACAAACTCCTGAACACCATGTCCCTTCTCATCCATATGTTTTGGGGGCTACATGAAGATACACTGACATTAAAAAGATTGGTCATGATGTTAACCTGTATAACCAAATCCACTGAATTATTAGCCATGCCTTAAAGATTACCACTTTAGATAGAACTAACACCACTCCTGTAGTTTTAAGTCATCTCAATTTTAGAATGACAAAGAATATACATTCATTTCTTTTCATGTATTTAAAGGGCTTCCACCTTCCCTGAAGTGGAAAAAATAAATTACCAATTTTAGTTTCCCAAGACCAAGAAAAACAAGAGCAGTGCAGATGCAGGTTAATGCTTACAGATCGCTGCTTCTTTTATGTTGTTATTGCTGTCACTGATTCCTCTTTGTATTTCATCCAGCCAGAGAAGTGCTGATTCATCTTGAGATTCCTGGAAAAATGACAGTAAAAAGCTTTGAAAAAATGGAATAGTAAGAGTTGTTTCAATATACTAACACAGCTCCAATATACAATCCCTGCTTTGCAAAGCCATTGAACACTAAAAAGAATTTGACTGTTTAAAATCGACAATGGAACACATTCATATTCTATTTGATAACTTGAAAAAGATCCCATTTGAAAGTTTTGATGTGTAAAAGAACAGAAGAATTTGCTGACACTGCTGGCATAGAATTCATCCTACTAAAGATCAATAAAAATTGAAACATTTTTATTTCCATGATATGTAGGCAAAGTAATCTGAATCACATAAAGTCACACAGTATCAGGCAGCACTGTGATAGTAGGAGAGAGTAGCAGAAGACTGCAGGATGTTGGCTTTCTTTCAAAATTCCTTATTTGGAAAGGATCCTTGTATGTATCTATGTACACATTACATTAGAAAATAACAGTGAAAGCTGACATAGAAACACAGCTCAGGTTTAGTAATGATGACTTAGCTCATGCAAACACTTCTGTAATTAAGCAGCAGAGTAGGGACCATTCTTCTTACAGGCTAAAAGCGCATGACATTAAACCCAAGTTAAAATAGAAGGTGCAGTAAAGTGGGCTCAGCATCCTCACTAACCAACCCTACTGCCCAGCTCCACTGGTGGTACCAGCACTTTGGCAGATAAAACAGGGTTAAAGTAATATTTAAAATCTAATCCAGCAGGTGGGGGGGTGAAATCCATGCTAAAGAAGAAATAGGAGTGCCAGGCCTGTAATAGACTAATGATGACAGAGGCTGGAATGTATTGATGACAGAGATCTAGGATAATACAGACACAAATATTTCAGGAAAAAAAAAAAAAAAAAAAAACCCAGCTAGAAATAAAAGACTGTGGCTTTCAAACTAAAAGACTGTGGACAAAGAAGCAACTTTGCAATGAGTATCCCTGGTTAAGCACTGAATCTCTGGCCAAAGATCTAATAAATCTGATATCCACAGAAACTACAAAGAGAAAACAGGGTAAAAAACCCTGAAGACACGCTCGTCAGCTTGCATCATCTATGTAAACAAGGTAGCAGAATACATAAGTAACATGAAGTAGTGTCAGACAATCACAGGACAGTGGACACACACTGCTTATTTTTCTACCAAGTGAGCGTTAGAGTTAGCACTTGAGAGAATGTTTAATAAATTCCCAAACTGCCACTGAATTTTGAGAAAAGCATTGAGAAAATATAAAGAATTCCTCATCTGGTATCCAGCTTTTACACATTAAATACAAGAACAGACACAAATACTGCTCTGGAGCCAAGGACAGTTTATGCTGAGCCTCGCAACTAGCCTGGAAGCCAGACCAAGGCTCGGGCTAATTTTGCTTGCTGAAACAAGCTGTTGTTATTTGGCATTGAAGGAAAAAAAAAAGGAAAAAAGAAAAAGAAGGGGAAAAAAAAAAGCGCCAGGCAGAGAAAAAGGAAGGGATCAACAAAACAGCAAATGAAAATAGGGGAAATGTTGTAGGGGCTGCAGGCTGTGGAGGGGTGGAAACTGTCTGAGTGGAGGCAGTAGCTGGATCGAAGGAGCCAGACAGCTAACAGTGGGTAAAGGCAAAGCAGAATTAAGTTTTCTTAAGGCATGTTTGTATGTGTGGCTTCTTTCCATCTTTGCTTTTTGCTAAACTGAAATCATCACACTCTTCTCCAAGCCCAGCTTTTCCCTGGAGAAGGGTACAGAGTTCAGCCACGTGACATTTTGGTCTCTGAATGAGACCTTTGAGGATTTACTAAACACGCCTTTTGATTTTTCCAGAAAACACCTTTTTACTCCAAATATCTGTATGTACTAATTTCAGCAGAACCCTGCACATCAGCTTCAGGCTTGTGGTAAATTAGGAGTTAAATTGCTGCTGTAAAGCAATTTTATCTCTGTGTTGGGCTGAGGCTGAAACTGAGTCATGTGTGCATATTTGGATACGTCACACCCTCTCGCTGTAGCAGACAAAGAACAAATTAGCTCCTTACCATAAACCTCACGCTTACAGGATGCTTCTGGAGGACAGATCAATCATTCTTTAGTCCCTTACAGAGGGGAAAAAGCCCCTACAAAACGCCTCTCAAGATGAACTAGCGCAGCACCATCGTTCAGCTAGCTGGACTTCACACGCTACAATGAAGACACTGTTTTTCACTGGACTGCTCTGTCTTACCTTCAGTCTTGGCACTACAGGTGAGTCGTCCTTTCTGTATCTATTCCATATTTTAGTAAATAATATGGGCTTTTTGGATAATGATGTTACTTTACCAGCTGTGAACTTGAAGTTGTACATGCATCATTACAGAAAACTGCTCTAGGATGTCCCCTTTTAAGCAGATTTTTATTTTTTCATTTCAGTGACACTTTACCTCTCCCAGTCATTTTTTAAAAAGAATTTTATTTAAGGCAACTTTCTGCACTTACTGAAGACACATCCTCTATCTAGTATTTTTGTAAAGTTATGATAATTTTAAACCTGTAGTGTCTTGTTTTACAACTTCACAGATGGTGTTATTAGAAGGAAATGCGCAGATGACTACTGTGATAAAAATAACTAAAGGAAATGATCAAAAAATAAACCTGTTTTTTTTTCTTTTTAGAATTAAAACTGTTTTCAAACCAAACTCATTTTGAAAACTGGTATACATAAATTTTTACACACACACACACACATATATATATATATATATACACACACACACACATGTATACAAATACACATGCCGGCACATGTATGACTTAATGAGTGGTTAAAACTAGTTTTCTGGAGTAACCATCAAAAAACTGCTAAAAATGATGCAGTCTACTAATTATACTAATTATTATTTTAAAACATTCTACTGTAAGTCTGCCAGTAAACATTAATAAAACTGATTTCCACATTTTATTCAAATATGGAAAAGTAAAAAAATTCCAAAGATTTGCATCCATATTTCAGTTTGCTTCTGAATTTCAGTTTCATGGTGCATGCTCTAGGCTTTAACGTAAGTAATTTTGCATTAAATGCAGCTAAGAAAATTTTTAAGTGACACAAATACTTACACAGTTGTTCACTGTGCAAAATTTATTTTACAACACATGGCTTCAAAAAGCATTTTGAACACCTTTGGGCTTCATGTGGAAATGTCGCTGTCTCTACAAATTTCTCTACTAAAGATTGAGAAACAGGCATAAATAGAAGCAATTATTATTTTTGTCCATAAGCTGGCCATATTTACTCACTGAAAATTTTCCTGCTGCTTGAAAAGTTTTATTCACTTCCTAGTAAATTACACCTAATACCTGCCCCAAGCTTTTGCTTTCCGTTCTCAAGACATTGCCCTTGCTCAGGTATGAGAAGCTGAAAAGATCTGGTTCGCTGTGGTCAGAAGCTGAAGAATAACAATTTCACGTGAGACCAAAAAAACCAGTGGTAATTTCAGTTTTCTAATTTGAAAGCTTGAGTCTGTGTTAGACTAGAGAGTGCTTTTTGCATCTTTTGCAGTCATGCATTTCATACATCAAGTGACAAGGACAGTAATGGTGTTTCCTTTGGAAATTCTGATCAAGCCTAAACCAAGACTGCTTATATGATGAATGATCAACATTCCTACTACTGGGAAAAACCCTCCACTGGTCATAACCATTACAGAAGTGTCTGATATTTTTCACTAAAGATTACTGAAAACACACAAAATGCAGAAAGATTGGCTAATACTACGTTAACAACGCATTTTCAAGTGAGTCTGAAATGATAAATGAAGACTGTTGTCCATATATTTGTTATGAACACCCAAAGCAGAGAAGAATGTCACCAAATCTTTTATATTGCTTTTCACATGGAGATGGTTATCCTTTTGTGTTCCTGAAGGTGAGTTATATTGTTAATACAGTAGTTTGTCCTTTTAAACAATTTTAATTTTGTTTTATTTCTAAGCTTCAGAATTTTCGCTGAATGGCTCTGCAATTAAAACAGTGTCTCTTATCAAAACTTTTCGTGGAATTTCAGCAAGAGACTATGATTACATCCCCCCTTATGCTATAGAAGGGGAGACAACAACCATCCATATCAGAGAAAACAAATGCACTTCAAAAAAGTCAAACGACTCCACTCTAACAGAAGTGAACAACACCACGCTTGAGTACCTGACCAGCTCTCTGAGCACCAAGCTAATACCTGCCGTCTACCTCAGTGCTGTTTTACTGGGTGTACCATCTAATGCCATCATTTTGTGGATGCTACTCTTCAGGATCCGCTCTGTGTGCACTGCTGTCCTCTACACAAACCTGGCTGTTTCAGACCTGCTCTTCTGCATCATGCTGCCCTTCAAAATAGCCTACCACATCAACGGGAACAACTGGATATTTGGGGAAACCATGTGTCGAACGGCCACGGCGGTGTTTTACGGCAACATGTACTGCTCCATTCTGCTGCTCACGTGCATCAGCGTCAGCCGCTACATGGCCATCGTTCACCCCTTCACCTACAAGGGCCTCCCGAAGCGCGCCTACGCCATCGCCGCCTGCGCTGCCGTGTGGGCCATCGTCTTCCTGTACATGCTCCCGCTTGGCATCATGCAGCAAAGCTATTACGTGAAGCAGCTGGACATTTACACCTGCCACGACGTGCATAGCGCCTGTGAAACCATATCTTCCTTCCAGTTCTACTACTATGTGTCCTTAGCAATATTCGGGTTTTTGATACCGCTTGCAACTATCGTGTTCTGCTATGTCTCAATTATACAAACACTCAAGACTCATGAATGGTTCTGGTATGTTAAAGTCAGTCTTTTGATTCTTACCATCTTTGCTATTTGCTTTGTGCCCAGCAATATTATCCTTATTATCCATCACGTCAACTATTACTATTATAACACAGATGGGTTGTATTCTTTTTATCTAATTGCTTTATGTCTTAGCAGCCTAAACAGTTGTCTTGATCCTTTCCTTTATTTCCTGATGTCAAAAATCAGAAGTCAATCCAATATTTATCTAACAATGGTTAAAATATCCAGGGAAAAATGAATTTATTTCTATTACTGGAATTATGATTTTGTATAGTATTAACCCAGTCAGCAGCCAATCTCAGGTGTGACATTTATACTTCAAGTAAAACATGTTAGAAAACACCATCTCAGTTGAATTTACTTCCTCCCACACAAGGAATATCTCCAAAAATACACTTCTCCAGCTCTATAATTTTATTACAACAATTGTATTGCAACACCTGTGTGCCTAGATTCAGGTAAGTAGCTCTGCATCTCCATTTATTTCTAAGATCACTTTCTGGCCACGGAGAAAGTGCCAGAGTATCAGTCACCACAGCTTTTAAATACCAGAAGAGGAGTAAGCATTCAAACAGCACTTCTAGGGCAATTCATGATACCTCAAAATAAGCTCTCAGCCAACAATCACTGCAGGAACAGTGATATAAAAACAAGTTTTTGGCATAGTTAAAATGGGAATAATAAAAGCACCTTCTACATGCCTGGGAGCAGGGATGAGAAACCACTGCCCTGGATGCTGGAAATACAGAGTCCCCGTGGGTTCACAGAACAGTAAATCTACAGCCATGGACACAGAACCTGACTCTTCCAAGGCTACCTCTCCTATGAGGCTGCTTAACCAGCTTTGCGCTGTAGACCCGTTCTTCCACTTCGTCAGCGCCTGCACTCCCCTAGCCCACAGGGACTGCTGAGAGCTAACCCTTATCAGTGTGAATCCAGGCATGTGTTACTCTTGCTTGCTAAGCAAAACAGGGAAGCTATTTTGTAGTGTTCCCTATTTCCACATCCTCACAGGAAATACCTACAGCGTTACAAATCCTGCCACTAGTTATTATTGATTGTTAGTAAAACAATGGGTCAACTTTTACCTTTACAGAAATTCAAAAGCTACATACTACTAAGTTTCTAGAAAATGACCTCAGTGGTTGTTATTTGAATTTTTAACGGCGGCATGTAAATGAGGATGACAATGTTTTATGTTGTTTTGATAATACTACTGTAAAAAAACTTTACTTAAATAAAGTAAATTGCACTGGAAAATGCCGGGCGGAATTTGCAGTCTGGTGAGGCTTCCCTTCTTCTAATTCTTCTGGCTCTTAATTTAAGTTAGTTTTAATCCTGCTGTTCCTTCAACATGCACAAGAACAAATTTTAAAGATAACTCTAAAATAATTCAAATATTACACAACAATTGAAAATATAAACAAGGTGAACCTAACTAAAACCTCTGTACCTATCAAACAAAAAACCCTACAACCAAACGCAGGAATTTGGTCCATCTGTTTAACTTTTTAGTCATTCACAATATTCTCCCTTAATGCAAGATTACTTTTCACTGGGACCTGAATACATTCGGTTTGAAAAGGCCTTCAGAACTGTTAAAAGCTGTGGTTTCGGATTTACAGGACAAAATAAGTTCCAGGTTTGAGTTTTCAATTTCAAGCAAGGAACAAATAGGTCAGATCTGAGATAAGGACCTGTAATGGGCTCTGGCAGATTTGGGTGCAGACTCTACTCCCTCAAATCGCCACTCTAAGTAAGCTGCTTAGAGTAAATGAAAAGTTTTGACACATATGTTTTTCCAGATGCTGGAGCAGGAAGTTTATAGGGAGACCTATCTGATCCTTGTAAATCAAATACTTCCTTTTACCACAGGACATGCTAAACACAAATTAAGACAGATCTGCTTTATAAACAGGGATCAGAAAAGAAGGAAAATAGACAGACTTAAAAAATTACCTTTTCAATTGTGTTTGGATTTTTTTTTAAGGAAATGTCAATCTAAATCATATCTTCACCTAAAGAGTGGTGATATCTATGACTGATCACCATAAAGAGTAAGTGTGCATCTGAGTATTTCTTTTGGGAGCACCGTGTCTTGTTCTCTTCTGAAACAGGAGCAACACTCCTGTTCACAGAGGAGGTACTCTAAGTAGTCATCAAAAGACTGCAAAACCAAAATAGCTCAGAAGAGAAAGGCCAACAGAAGTCTCTAGCAACATCAAACATTTCAGAGTGAGAAGATTTCAAAGAGATTATACAATTTTTGTTCCAAAATTTGGAAACACTCATTTGTTTCCTATGAGCACATTCACACCAGGACAGGAGTAGGCACCAGGTTTGCATGCGGGAAGCACTGGAACAGCTGGCAGGAGTGAGCCAGGGTAGAGCTGCTGTGTACAGGCAGCTGTGGGCTGTAGGTCTCTGCCTTGGGGACATCCTGACTCACTGTGCTTACACGTGGCATGTCCTGGGCCAGCACTGTGCAGCCACCACCTGCACTGTGCACAAACACTGACCCCGGCCCATCCAGGACAGGTGAAGTCAGAATGCACAAAACCCTCCCCCAGCACACATGGCGGGGAGAAGGCTTTTCAGCACTGAGGGCTCAGTGAAACCAGCCCCTACCTGGGAACCCTGGTGAGAAATTGACTTGTGCAAACACCTTTCAAAAGTTCTGACAGCAGATTACAGAAACACATGGTTTCACAGCAGGTACCACAGGCAAGGTGACACAAATGCTGGACAATACTTTGCAAGCCAGGCTTTGCAGACTTTCCCCAGCTCACCTTGTTACATTAGGGACACAGTATGTGAATTTTAATTGTGTTTTCCAGACATAGGATATTTTAAGTGCTGTGCTAGCAGCTTTAGCTAACCCTGTGTTCAGTCACATCCTGCAAGCTGCTAGGCTGATCTTTGTTTACGCTTCCCTGAGCTGTAATCCTGTAATGCTAACCAGGCGACTGCTTTTGGGGAAGCAGATAGCAACATCCTGCTGAGATAGGTTTAAACTGAAGGCACGTAGAAGACCATCAGCTTGTTATTGCATGATAAAGCTGTAAAAGAAATATGTACAAAACTCCACAACAATAAAACAACTTAAGCAAAGGAGACTCCCCAAAATACTTCCCAGAGATTCATTAAGTAATACCATATTTATGACTTCTTTATGGCAAAAACCTTGATTTCCATTCCTATTGTAGCTATCTGCGTGACACAGTCCTGTAACTGTATCCTTACACAAATTCGTAACTATGTGAGGATGGCTGCTGCCCAAATTTTGTAATAGCTGCTGCAACCTAGTAGAATTAAAATAAATCAGATTACAGCACTTCAGTAGCAAGATAGGCAGAATATGTGTTAATTTTAATACATTGAGAATTAATCCATTTTGCCAGTCAGAATAAGTTATAGTGCAAAATTACTTAGTGCCAGTTTGTTGTCACTGGCTTATTTACAGCCCCACTGGCAAAGCTAATGCAAACATCGGGGGAGCAGGACAGGGACATGGAAGCAAGTAAAAAAACCTGGCATTTCACTTCTCACAAAGAACAACAGTAAAAATTCTAACCTTGCATTTCTGTGCTTTGGCATGGTGCAGAACATCCTGATAATGCCTTGCATTTACTGGTCGCACATCTTGAAGCTTGGCTGTGGGCAATAGCAGGGTTTCTAGAGTTTTCTCAGGATTTCCTTGGTCAACGGCTTCATTAATGTGTCCGATTGCAATGATTCCTATGAAACAGAAAAGTTACTAAAGATGCACTTACCAAAGAAAGTTGCAACTTTTCTGATATCAGGTACAAACAAAGCAGTAACACAAAGAACAGAAAAATCACGTAACAAGAAGCAGAGGCAGCAACAGCAGCTGGTTTTAAATTGTTTTTGTTCTTATATTCCTCTGAAGCTATAAGGCTATACAGCTTTCCTTCCTACCAGAGTTATTGATATATCGGGATAAAACTCTTCCTAAAAATCAAAATTATCCTTGACAAAAAAAGGAAAACAGATTTCCTTATTTTCTGGGCAGAAGCACCTTCATGAAGCTTAAGTTGGGTATCACATATAAATATGTTCACTAACATATTGGCTCACAGTGCTGAAAGTTTTGTTTTCAAGTGATTTCCAACCAAATTACTTGAAATTCTGACTTGGACAAATACGTAGATACTGCCCTCCCAGCTATAGCATTACAGAGCAATCAACCTCGTTCCTTGTAATTTCACTGTAATTAACCAATCTGACCAGTGGCACTCAGTACTTCAGTCAGGAAGTAACAAGGCCCAGTGTATTTAATAAAACCTCAACTCATTTTCTTCAGACTGGGCCCAGAAGTTTCAAATCAATTTTCTCCTGCCCCTAAACAGTACTGAAATGCACTGCTTGTGGTCCCTAAAGCAACCCCAGAAAGGCATCAGTCAAGGGTTTCACCATCACCTGTGAGGGATGACTTGCTCCCAGTGGATTGTCTCTCAATAAGTCTCTCCAGACCCACCACAACCCACCTGGTGAGGTCACAGATCCAGGTCATCATAAGGCTTGGGGAATGAGCAACTTTTCCAAGGTGGTCCCAAAGAGGAACCATGCAGATACGGGACTTGCTTATGGAAAGAGAGGCCTCCCTTCTCCTCTCCTCTCTCCCAATCTGCCCTCTCTAAACATTCCCAGGCAGAGGCCAGCGTCACTAGACCAAGTGCAGCTATTTTGGTCCTGAAGACTTTCAGTGCTACTGCAAGGTCTCTTCCAACTCCTACTAAGGGCAGAGGTTCAGACAAAAAAGTGACTGTCAGTCAAATAAACTGCTCAGCACCCCACCTTGCCAGAGGGCACATGGCAAGCAAGCCATGCAGATTCATGGCAACCACTGGACTAGATTTAGGAAGCAATAATCCAGCCAGTTTCAGCAATTCTGCAATATAAAACTTCCCTTACCAATATGAAACAGCAGCACACGTGACACTAATGGCAGTACAGGAAGGGCATGAGCAGCCCGTGTCTTACAAAGGCTCTCAAACTGCAACGAGACTGCTTCTGAAATGGCAGGCAGTCTGCAAGCTGCCTCTCATTTCCTTGCTCCATCAAATTTGGCATAACTCAATAGCCTCTGATTTCTATATGCAGCGTAAGAATTTTGTGCTTTAGCTTTTTTAAAGACCAAATGACCAGCTATCACATTTAATATAACACCACCCTCTTATGGCAATACAGTTACAACTGTATTCAAGTTCAAAAATAAACTATAAATCCATTCACATGAGAACATGTGGGCATAAGAAGCTACTCTTGGACAGGAAATCAAGTTACCCAAAAGGAGGGCAAGATAGATATTTGCATTGTCTAACTTCTTACTAACTCCCTTGTGAAAAACAAGGAATCATTTACATCATTCACTTGGAATCATTTACACAATAAAACACACTTTTCCATGAAACACTGCTTGTAATTTCCTCCCCTATGTCCCAATATGCTTTCTGCTTACAACTGCAAAATCCCCAAAGTGAGACCATCCAGGGCTGGAAGATACTGCCAAGCAGGCAGAACCATGGCATTTTTAACACTGCAGAAGGCAGGCACCCTATGATATCCTTCAGCCATCTGAAACAAACAGGAATATTTCAAGGACATTTAAAGATCATCAGGCTTTCAAAATTTTTAAACGCTCTGCTTTCTTCAAGACGGTTTGAACAAGGCCACTCAGTTCACAGATTTACATACCGAAGACCCAACTATGACCTCTGCGGGCAATGTGGAGGAAGAATTACTTACTTTCATTTTCTTCTTGAATTTGCATATTAACCATGTCAATGCAGTTCTGGATATCATTCCAGCTTAAATAATCTTGGCCTTGAGATGAAGCCTCTGACTTAATAGACAATAGTGTATCAGCATAACTATAAGAAGATATAAAATACATAAGTGTATTTCATATACAAGATAAAGTGCCATAAAGAATTAGTCAGATGTATCATCCATCATTTAGTGACTAGTATTTTTTCCAATGACTGAATTTCAGACAAACTCAGCTCTTGCCAGAAATTATGCAGACATGCAAACTGCCTGTTCTACACATGCATTTCAGGATCTGAAGAAATGGCCCTGTACACTAATTCAGAGAACTTTTCTTGGCTACGTGGGATGATGACAATACATACATACAATTTGCTGTATGTTGCAACAGACAAATGTGGGGAAAATTATGGTCAGCTTCTTGCTTTAGGAAACGATTGTTGTCTTCTTGTAATTCAAAGACCAGGATTTCAGTCAGTAGTATCAGGCAGTAGCATCTCCTGCTACCTCCATGCAGAAGATAATGAGCCATGGGCAAGGGACTGAAAAAAAAATTATGCCCCTCTTCCCAAAACTGAAGATCCTCCAAGTACAGGCTCTGTAGCCTGTGTCTACTCTTCCTAGAAGGCTTACAGATCAGATGAGCTGGAAACCTTCACAGTAGTGCAAATTTATGTGTACATAAGTTAAATAATTTTCACATTCCTGAATCAAGCATAGAACTGCCACAATATGGCAGATCAAATACATGTTTTCTATTTCCATCAGAAGCCTGAGGAATGAATGACTGCCAGAAAAAAAATTGGAGAGATTCATCATTTCCTACTCTGATTTGTCTTTCCAGCACCTAGTAGCCTGCATTTAAGGGCTTCCAGATCTGGAGACTGTGTATCACTTTAATAGCTGCAAACAAGGCTACAGTCCATTAATTTACCTACTCTAATTTAAAATCTTATGTTTTATTGAGGAATGAACCCCACTACATGTTTTGTGAGATGATAGCTTTTTAAAAAAATTAAACTTTATACTTGATAGGGTCCAATCTCTTCTTTAGTAAATTCTCAAGAATCCCCAAACAACTAGAGTTATTAGAAGCTAGCAACTGCTGCTATTAACCCTCTCTACAACATGCACAGTTTTGGAGACCTATGACATATTTCCCCTAAATTGTCTCATCTAGAGAACACATTCCCACCAAGTTCATCTCTTCTGACAGAAAGCCACTGAACAGCATCTCCCCTCAGTGAAGCTTCTCTAGCTCTACTATTTCTTCTGGTATTGTGCAAGTCAAAGCTTCCTGCAATATTCAACATATGGCTGGCAGCACAGGTGAACATAATGGCATAATAAAATTCTATTTAGTTGAGTCCAACTAATTCCTACTGTTTCATCTGTATTGACTGGCAGCTTAATCTAAAGATTAGGTCAGTAACATCACCAGAAACACTGCACTTGGGGCACTTCGGGGCTGTTTCTGTGTATTCACATTGCTTCTCCTGCTCACAAGCACCACCTCACATTAGCAGTGGCAAAGTAGCAGATTAGTTTTGCTCCATTTTACGTCATTCTTCTCTCTCTAACCAAAATGCTGGCCTCTTATTCCTAATCTGACTGCCTTCCTTCCAGCTTTGAGACACCTGGGAAGGGCCACTATCACATTCATGTTCCCTGACAACCTAGTGAAGATCTTCAGCTGCTGTGGTCCCTTTTGCCTACTAATGCCTTCCAGGAGCACACGGAGGCTTCCACCACCTGTGCCAAGATAGGAACTGGTCCGCGTCCCCATGCTCTCCCTTGCACGCTGGGGGTGCAGGTCTCCCACAAATGGTAGTGTTGCCTGATTTTTTATTGATAGACAAGAGAGCATCTGCAGAAGCAGCACGTGTCTGTGGTAAGTCAGGCAGGTGACAAGGCAAGCAGCTGGCAGCCAAGTGAAGGCTATAATGTAATGCTGAACACACGTGTATGCCACAGCACTGTATTCACCTTTCTAGCAAGCAAAAACGGGCTTGGCCATGGCTTAAGGGATCTCCTGGACCTTGAGGCATTAAACACTATCTCATTCCAAAGATCATCTTTCAGAATTGCAGAGTGGTTAGTGATTAACAGTTTCCAGCTACAATTGTTTCATGTTTTAGTGTCTGCAAAAATTCTTGTCAGATCTTCATGTTTGCTTTCTGAGGATATTTCCCCTGCACCTCACACAGCTACAGCCTTCAGGGCTGTATTATTGCTTATATTTAGATACAATTAGTTCAGCAATTGTCATGCTATCCCTTATTAATTTAAAACACACGTTTATCTTGCAGCTCTTTCAACTTCACAGCCACAACACAGAACAGCCCACCCAGTAAAATGCCTACTTATTTTTTTCAGAAGTTGCCAAGTCTCATCCAGGCAAGACAAAATGAACCTTTACCGTTGCAAGTTTTCCTCTTCCAGATTATTGAAGCCAATGCATGGGTCTCTGAGATGATTCTTTATCATTAGGATGTCCTTATTTTCCAAGGCCTGGTTTAGCAACACAACAGCTGACAACATTTCTACTGCAATAGACAGTTCATCATGTGCCAGGTAGTTCTGTAGGACAATAATGTACTGCAGTCAGGGAGCTAAATAAGCAGTGTAACAAATTTGAGTTACACACTCTAGATACCAGCGAGGAGATGGACTTGATATAAAAAGCCTGGAAAGTTTCCTAGTCACAGGCATGCCAGACTGAGACAAAAGTGGTGATGGAGCTCACTGTGTCCCATCCAGTCTGCCTTTCCTTCTTTTGCCCCACAGTCCCATCTCTTCTGGTTTTACTCATAACAGGGGATTACTTTTCTACCCGATATATAAACCAGAGTTAGTCCTCATTAAGAGCATGCAACAATTAAAAAAAGTCAGTTGATTTGTCGCAACACAAGAGCTCAGCTAGATTGAAGTGTGGCAAGAAACAAACTCTGCAGTTCAATATTGCCTTTTCAACCAAAATGATTCATGCAATCCGTAACACCATGTCAAGAGAATTATGTCTGATTTTACACAACAACATGCTATGTTTGTGCTCTTTCATGGTCTAACTACACAACATCAACAAGCAGGTTGTAAGCTTTTCATTCTTACCACAGCATTCTGTTGTTGGAGGTTGAACAGCTCAGTCTGATAGACAGCAGCAGCAAATGAGTGAACAACAGGCAGCTGTGCCTCGGGTTTCATCAGTGCAACCAGTGTTTTACTAGGATCACAGTTACGAATTGCTGTATTGATATTGTCAACTGCTATAAGTTCTAAAGGACAGCAGGAAAAAAGCTTATTAATTTTCATATGCTGTGTGCTCTGCATGCCATGTAGATGACAACTAGGTTATTACAAAGAATATAATTTGCTGTCATAAGAGAAAAAACATTTTTATTAAATTTTTCAAGACGACTGCTGAATGTTGCAAAAACAGTGTCTGTTCAAAGGTATGCAGCAAATAATTGACTGGAGGACTTTAAAATTTCTGGGCTTTTAGAAATGAGAGACTGCTTATTGTACCTTTAACACAAAACAAGGAGCTGACCACACCCTAGCAAAGAGAAAGATCTAACTCCTCCTGGGTGTGCTTGCAGCAGGTATTGCTGTGTGTGTCAGCTCCAGCACCTCGGTCTTGCTTCACACCAAATGCTCCCTTCCTTCTGCAGCAC
Organism: Platysteira castanea; assembly: GCA_013397175.1. NCBI lineage: Eukaryota > Metazoa > Chordata > Aves > Passeriformes > Platysteira > Platysteira castanea. The sequence continues at coordinate 236,794 of VYXC01001038.1, forward strand.
ACTTCCTCTCTCACCTTCTGCTTTGGCAGGATCTAATTGAGTTTGCTAAAACAGGCCAGTACCTGAAGTACCAGCAATATTATTAGTGTCTATTTCAGGAGGCCTGGTAGAAATCAGCCAAATATGTTGGAGGGGTGGGTTTTTCTGCCAGGAAATCAGCAGCTGAACTGATGGAAAACCACAGGCTATGGTTTCTAGAACTTTCTCTGCATGCCAACACCTATTTGTTTGTCTGTCAGTGTGGAAGATCAGTCATTACAGGCACTGCCATCTAGAAATTAATCCCTTTGCTACAGCTCAGATTTTAATTTAAACAGACCACAACAGTGGGATATGAGGGTATGAGTGTAACCCTTTTCAGTACCTGAACAACTTGCCTGTTTTGCTTTTTGCTGAACTGTCAGAGGTTTGAAGCCCAGCAGAAAAATGCTGAAAAACACTTCCCACTTGGGCAGCTGCAGAAGCATTACAACATCCCTCAGCTTAGTCACTGCCACCATAATTGCACACCTGGAGGAGCCACCTCTGAAGAAACCCAGGGCAGGACACACCCAGGAACACACTGTACAAGGCACCACTCTGATCTTGTAGAAAGAGAAGCAACCTTGAAGATTAGAGCACACGTGGCCGAGTGAAGAATAGCAATTCTGCAAATGCCTTTTCCATCAATAAGCCCTACTCCTCTGCCTTATCATATGGCTTTTCTGTTACCGAGGGAATATTTTTAGTCACCACTGACTGCCCAAATCTGAGACAAGACTACTTGAACAGAAGACACCATCCACAGTTCGTGTATACAGCAACACTCAGAGCTTATCAGACAACACAAAGTCTTTGAAAGCCTTTTAGCCATCCCCACCTAAAAAAGAAGTCCTCTCGCCTCTCATTTCATTTTCTCTGAACCATGGTCATACAGGGCCACATTCTCCCTGAAGACTCTCTCTACTGGCTTTTCATAAAGTTAGAAACGAGGAAAGGCTCTCACAGCTACAGCATGCACGCATGCTTCTTTAAAGAAAAGAGCAAAGAAGAAAAGAGTCAAGGTCCACAAATGGACTAGACTAGTTCTGTAGCCAATAACCAAGCTACTGACTTCTAGTTTTGAAACCCAGCACACAAATGGAAAAACATACTTTACATTGCTCACAGTCCTATAACAAAAGCCACTACTTTTTCCTTCTCAAGTCAAACATAAGAACTGTTACTCTCCAGATTGTCGTTAATGCTTTTCACACATCACACTTCTTCCTTTCCTTTACCAAGAGGTAACTCTTTCAGAGAAAGTACTCCTCACCATGGCTAACTAATCTGAAACAGGCTAACATCTAAGATATAGAGTCAAATTTATCTTCTGACTTGAGCTGACCTCACAATATAGCCTTTAAGGCACATTACAAAAGCAATCAGCCTGGATTTCAAAGCATTGGAAACAGTACCAGAGACAAAACAGCCATGCCCAGATGCAGCATGAAATGACAGCAGATTAACCAAAGGTTAACTTCCTAGCAAAGAAGTTTCCAGTCAAAAGCAGCAACACATGCACTGCAAATTTAGATCCCCTTTCACTATATTTTTTTTACAAACTGTAACTTGTGTTGTGTGGCATTCTTAACAGACTAAGAATAGGTTAGGTTTAGAGATGTGTGTCTAAAAGTGAGAATAGTTTTTTCTATAGTGTGATTGCAAAATATTTTTCCATTTTAATTCTACAAGTATGGTCATTGCTCCCAAGTGAGTATTAATACTGCATTGATAAAAATTTGTTCAAGCCATCAATCACTTTCAGTTTTAGCCACTGTGTTTACCAGGGGTTCAAATTAGTTATGTCAAGTAAGAGTACATCCAATGCAGCACAGATTGGTGACTTAGCAATTGTGACACTGAGAAAAAAGATTACAAGAATAAAATGCAATACATATGGTTTCAGTTTGAGAAACCTTGTTTGTGTGCAAGAAATGGTGGACTCACTTAGCTTAACATAATTACATGGTGATGGTAAACAGTATTAAAACAGTTACTCACTAAGTTTGTGAGCCTCAGCTTCCGCATTGGCAACACTAACTTCTTTCTGTATTTCACTTTTGTCGAGCATATTTGGAATGCCTGCTATCTAACAGATCAGAAAAACAAGATTTAGTTATGTTTTTGTTTGATGGGAGATAAGGGATAAAGTCCGGTGATGGTACACTGCGATTTGATTGTACTATCACCTGTGCATCAAATACGAGGCTCAGTAAACACAGCATTAATCTTTTCCTGTGATTTTCATCTTACTTAAAATAATAGATTTTCTCCTTAAAACTCAATTGGCATTTTAATTTGTTGTTAATGATGTTAATGTTCAATATTACCTTTATTTGTTCTCAAGTTATAACTCATTTTGGAAACAAAATATTAGAGGCTGCATGTTGTATCTTAAATTTTCTTCTTATATCTCAGTTAGTAAATACCCACAAAGATATCATGCTCTTTAGAGCAAATGTAGGGCTTTGGTGTTGATTAGCACATCAATTATTCTCAAAACTTTATAAAACTTTTCATAAATGATGCTGAAAGGCAGAGTAAAGATAATTTCTCTCTGGATTAAAACCAGCTAAAAATGTGCAAACTGACACATAGTACCTGTTCCATTCAATTACCTGCATTTTCTGTTCTTTAGAATCACACAATTGCAATAGGTACCATGAGGAATTTTGCGGCAGAACTTCAAGTAGGCTCAGAGCAGGACGGTTCAAGCCTGCCATCAGTGCCCCTTCATCTTGCCGGTCAATAGCCTCATTCACTTGGACTAAAGCTATGTGAACTGAAATGAAAACAATGCCTATAAACAGCAAATAAGGCTTTCACGGGGAAAAAAAAGTCCATTGCTCTCAGCATCTCCCTTTTGGTAAAAGCCAGCTAGGGTGGCAATCTTTATCTAGCGGAGAATTACCTCTTTCATGTCCAGTCCTACCAAGGGAGCCTCTAGCTCTGTGTGAGCCTGTGTGGAAGCAGTTCAACCACAGCTAAGTGGAAGCTTATGAATGAATTTTGGGTCTATATAGAAGAGGGGGTCAAAATTTACAGTATCCTGCACACAGAAAGAATGTAAGGAAACAGAGTAGGCAATAAATGATTTGATTCTGAACTGAGGAATCCTCACAGCAAAAACCACAAACAGACATTAGGCCCCCCTGCCAAGGATTAGTAAAGAAGGAATAGCATGAAAAAAACAGTTGTAGACAGATTTTAGCTACTTGTGCATATTTTACAAGTTTCCATAGAAATATTTTGTTTGTTCAGGTGGACTCAAGTTGTGTTCAGCTGGAATCTGGGAAATCATGCGTTGTGTGCATACTTCCACAAGGATCCAGAATAGCTTACTGTTTATTTTATTGATATTGCCTTGAATCTCAGCTTGTGTCAGCAACTCCTCATAGACATCTCTCTCTTCATCAGAAATCGTGCCATTCTGAGGAAACAAAATTGTTGCTAGTTCACACAAAACAGTTTGCAGAGAGAAAAGCTATTAGCCAAAGTCATTAAAACTACATCAGCTGAAGCATTTACCAAATGTATTTGTAAAGCAATTTGTTGACTAAGTGAACTGAAGAAATTAGCACTTCGTCATAACTGGCTGAGCAGTTTTCTGCTTCCTGTAAAATAATCATATAAATATAGTATAGCATTTTTAACTATAGAGACAATTAGCTTTCATGTAAAAGAAAACAGCAAATAATTTCGCATTAAATATCTGTGGCACAGGTTATACTTTATACTCAAAAAAGGGTATTATTCTGTTTACAACTTTTTAAGCAGTAAATTTGTTTTTTCTAAAGCAATTAATAGAGGAAAACTAGTCTTTTTTAGTATTTAGTCTTCTACTATTTTTAGCCTTTGGGCAAAGTTAAGCTGCATCATACTCATAGTAATCATATTTTTATAAAATTGGCTTTTAGCTCATTGCATTACCATTATTTCTCTAAGTTATTTTAAAAGTGTGGGTTTCTTCCTAATTGTACTAATTTTAAAAATTAGGTTAATTTTTAAAAAAATAATACTACAGCATAAGAGGAAACATGAGGGAACATGTGTACTTGAGAGTACCAATAAAACACCACTACCTTGAGTCTTGCATTTGATCCTTTCTTCCTTTTAGCATCAAACAGTTCATTCTGATAGTCCTGCGCCAGTTCCTCATCCACATTGAGCAACATTGCATTTGGGTTCCTCAGAGTCGCAATGGTTTGCTCGGCTATTCCCTTCTCAACAGCTTCGTTGATTGCTATTACAGCTGCATGCACTAAAATTGAAAGCATAGTCCTAAATATCAGGAAGCAAGAAAGTCGAAGTTGTCACTGTTTCTTCTGATCTATTTGAAAGGACTGTTTATTAATGTTCAGTAATTTACAGATTTGAACATTCCACTCTGTATTTTCTCTAGACTGCAGAACTTTATGTTTACTCAAAGGTGGCAAATCACTGTCTGCTCCATGTTCACCCTTCACCCAAACTGAGGCCTGCTGGTTTCATCCGGGGTAGAGTTAATTTTCCTCTCAGTGGCTGGCATGGGGCTGTGGTTTGGATTTGTGCTGAACTCAGGGTTGGTAATACAGAGATGTTTTTGCTGATGCTGAGCAGGGCTCACACAGAGCCAAGGCCTTTTCTGCTTTTGGTACTGCCACAGTGGGGAGGGGACCAGGGGTGCGTAGGAGCTTGGGAGGAGACAGAGCCAGGACAGGTGACCCCAACTGACCAGAGGGATATCCCAGACCATGTGGCACCATGCTCAGCATATAAAGTGGGGGAAGGAGGAGTAAGGGGAGGACATCTGGAGCAATGGAGTTTGTCCTCCCAAGTAACCATCATGTGTGATGGGGCCCTGCTCTCCCGGAGATGGCTGAACACCCGCCTGCTCATGGGAAGCAGTGAATTAATTCCTTGTTTTGCTTTGCTTGTGTGCACAGCCTTTGCTTTCCCT
>VYXC01001038.1:241979-345850 GCA_013397175.1 Platysteira castanea
GGTGGTTCTTTGCACATCAAGATCTCCATGAACCACTAGGGACATGAGAGACACTGATGTAATGGTGCCTCCTCCTGTCACCTGCAAAGCCACAAGGCAGCAGACTTCAAATGGAGGCAAAAAACATCTAGGAGGATTTTGAGGGTTCCCAAAATGTTACTACACAGGAAAAAGGGGAAAAAAGTGTCATAGGACTCACTATAGCCATTGATCAGCTTAAGTGTTAAGCCTCTCCTCCGAGAAAACAAGAAAACTTCAGCTACCAAACAAATGCTTGACTCCAAGAATTTAAGAGTCAGAAAATCTGATGTTTTTTACACAGTAAATTTGCATGAGTGTATAAATTCATAACCACTTACAGCTGAATTAGGTGTAGAGTAGTGGCTAACACACCCCTTCCAGTTACTCCCCGCACACATTTGGCCCTAAGATCACTCTCGTGCAAGTGAAGGACTTGAACTAGAGCTGCACTTTATCTGTGCCTTCATGCCACAAAGGGACCCCAGTGGCTGTCTGGTGGCACATTAATCTCAAATATTTTACAGACTTTACTATATAAAATGTAATTCTTAATAAATGTGTACCTAGATCATATCCCAAAGGAGGAACATTGCAGCTCCCCATTTATTATCACAGCAGCTTGCCTAGGATTTACTTTCATGCCATCAAGGAGATGTGTGAAGGCAAAACAGCTGATCTTTCCTTACTCTATCAATACTTACTTTCTACATGGCCCTGCATGGTTCTGCTAAAGTGGAGAAAAGCATGCAGTAAAAAGTTGTTATTTGGATTAAGTTTAACTGAAGGTCTAAATATCTGAGTCTGAAAGAATTCAGTTTTACTTAGTTTATGAAAGAAAGCAAAGATGCTTCAGATTTGTGGTTTTAGAAAAACAAAGGAGTGTACAAATTTAGGGAAGTTGGACAAAGAACACATCACTGAAAACTCAGCAGGGGAAAATGAAGGATGAAGTGAAGCTATACGCCCTCAGAGATGGCAGCTACTGGAACTTGCATAGCTGTTGGTGGATAATCCATCACTTAGCACTGAGTTCATGCCAGAAAGCTGTTCTAAAATTGTTTCACTCTAGCTAAGCTCAGCACAATATCAGCCGCACAGTACAAGCAGCTAGCATGGTGGAGGAGATACAAGCAGAGAAACACATTGGTTCATTTGTCATTAAACTTTGTGATAAGACAAAATTCACATTGAACATTAGGAAAAGGTTTTTCATTCAGAGGGTGGTAAATGCCTGGAAAAGGCTCCTCATGGAAATGGTCACAGCATCGAACTTGACAGAGTTCAAGAAGCATTTAGACAATGCTCTTAGCTCTATGGTTTAGTTTTAGGTAATCCTATGAGGATTAGGAACTTGGACTCAATTGTCCATATGGATCCCTTCCAGCTTGAGACATTCTGTGGTTCTGTGTACATCCATATCCACTCCAAGGGACTAAGAAAACTGTCCTTAGACATATATATGACCAAACATGCTCACAGAATACACAGGAAGGATGTTATCTCTTCCACAGTTGTGTAAGAGGCTTCACCAACCTAAGTGGAGCCAGCAAAAATCAGTGAAAAGATAGGTTGAAGATAGGAGAGAATCGAACTGATATTGGTAGATGTGAACACACCTACCAAGAGAAACAGTGAGAAGCCTGACTGGACTTGAAAGAGCAGGCTGGAAGCACGGAATAAGAGAGGTTTCCTTGCAGAATAAGCTCTCTATGAAAGCACTTAAGCTTATTCTTTCCATGCTGATTTATACTATTGCTGGCAGCAGAGTAGGAGTCATGAGGAGTTGTTTCACTTTCGTATCTGCTTTTGCATACTCCACTTAGGAAGAAGGATGGTAGACCCCTTCCTCTGGCAGGATCTCCATTTCCAACCTCCCTGAGGGTTCCCATAGCAGATGTTTCCTGTTGTGGGGCAGAGCATGTTATCCTTGCTCAGAGGGACAGAACTAGCATCAGGAAGTCCTGCTTTTCTAAGACTGAAAACTCTTCAGAAGTTAAAGGAAGCCCTACACACTACAAAAAGGCTTTCAGTGAAGGATGTTTCAGCCCTTTCATCTTTGGCGGAGGAGGCTCCCTGAAAAAATGCTTGGTAGTCACTAAGTATCTAAAAATCTGCTGAAAAACTCCTGCCACTTCAAAAGGCAGCATTCTAAGAGCTAGCTTTGGTGAAGCATGGACACTTGTAGCAGGCTTCAAAATATACAACACAGAATGCGAATCAACATTCAAGTGTGTTTTAAGTTAGGCTCTGAAACTTTCAGCACACTAAGTAACAACATCAATCAGCTTGCCCCTTTCAAGGCTGAATGAAGTAGCAATGGAACATATTAAAGTGAACCCTTCTGTTCTTCAGTTTACCCTGCTGAAAAGACTCGGAACTTAAACAAAATAACTGGAGCTCAAGTGTTGATTTAAGTGGACACACTTGATTTCACACTATTTAAATGAAAGCAATTTTTTTGTAATATATCACTCAATTTCACACACACAAAAAAAAAAAAAAAAAAAAAAAAANGATATAGGGAAAAACACCCAGACTTACAGATGAATAGGCATGGGCAGCAGAAAAAGCATTTAATTCTGTTTTGAATGGAAGCTGTTCAAGACAGGCTCAAAAGAACCATAAATGTCCAGCAGGACCTACCCCCCAGCAGGGTTCTACCATGCCACAGGTCACACGCCAGTGGTCAGACAGATTGAAATGGAGGCAAGTTCCACATATACAACACCATATGTGAGAGAGCTGTCTGTCTGGAACAATGACTTGTCCTCACAGCAACCTGTTTGGGTGTTTTAGGAAAACTGAAAAAGGCAAAAAATAAAAAGAGGAAGCACAGAAAAGACACATCCATGTTCCCATGACCATCTACATTGTACTCATAGGGTGCAGAGGCATGCGCAGAGCCCAATTCATTACTCTAGAGGAGCCCTAGCTACCAAAACATTAAACCCATTCAAAATACTGTAAGAAATCTTTGCTTCTGGTAGCACTTCCTATGGTTCAATGGAGATACAAAAAAATCTCAGACTGCAAATTTTGAAGAGGCCTTGGAACAATGAAGCAACATAATAGTGAAAACTTGCTTGCTTTTGTTTCTAGTTATTGAGAGGTGGCGAACTAAGTGAATTAGAACACAGAAAATATTTTGTTAGCATTCTGTCAAAGCGTTCAGTAGAGAACAGAACATGAGTCACACTTACAAGCAGCTTCGTCCACTGATAATTCACTGGCCAGAATCCCGCCAATTTTACTAAAAGATGGCATCTGTATACCATATTTCTCTAGCTCCTTTCGCATGTTGCTGATTTCTTCCTCTGTTCAGACAAAAAAAAAAAGAGAAATATCATCAGACCAAAAGCATGACCATTTCACTATGAACAACCAGACCTACAAAAATGCTTATGAAAGTGCTTGTGGCCAGGGCTTCTGAGCAGTTTTCCTCCCCGTTTTGAAGGACTCTAAGGTATGACAAGTACTCCATGCCAACACACTCCCTCCTGCCCCTTGGAGACTCACAATCATTAGAAAAAACAGCCTCCCACCTTTTTAATTTGTAACAGTGTTTGTAACAATGTTGTTGGAGGAGAGAGGCCATAATAGAATATATGTACAATGTTAGCAGATTTACAGGGTAAAAAAACCATCTAACATATGATTATATAAGCACTTTTTTTACCTGTGAAGTCTACTTTTCCCAGAAGGTCCTGGATCTGTGGAGCTAATCCTAGTTTGAAGAGATATAAACTGCAAAGAAGAAAATTAGGCTTTAAAGTTCCATATGTGATTGAGCAGTTTGCTTTCTGTACAAGAGAAAAGCACTTTTATGAAGATCGTCCTTTAACCCTTGACTTACATGTGCCAATACAGAATAAATTGATGCTACAATATTTTTTGTGCTGTATTTTTAAGTCTTACAGAAAAAGAAATCTTTTCTTTTCAAGAAGCATCTCTAAGAGAGAGTCACTGTCCGTGTATCTCAGGTCACAGGGGATTTATAAACAAGTAGAAAACCTTAGTGAAAGATAGGTAAAGAAATGAAAAAGCTAGTGTTGGAGAAAACTGAGATCTGAAAGCATTTTAGCACAGCTTATATCTTTGGATCTATGGTCTGTTTTGACTTGCATTAATTACATCCCTGTAATTTCTAGCAGAAGACACATAAATCACTGACACCCTTCTTACTAAGTGTAGAGGAATAAGGACCTGTAAGTCCATCCAACACCATCTCAAAAAGATTTTTGTCATTAGCTATTTTACTCTTGGAAAATGAAGAAAGTTGACATAATGTACTATCCAAGAACTAATATTTTTATTTCAATATAGCATGAAAAATATCTTCACTCATTCCTAGAACTCTGGGGTGATATCTGAAAGAAAACAGCTGAACACATACATATTTTCTCAGTAGCTTCCAAACACAAGGCATGCATTTATCTACAAAAGACTGATGTTTCTGTAATTTATCAGTGAAATTCAATAAACAAGTGAGCTAAGAAAGAAAGAACCAAATAAGATAGATTTTAAAAACAATAGTTAAATAACACATTCCTCCAAGAGGATTGTTTTCCACTTCTTTTCAAACTTACTTCACCCTGACATTCTTCACTGCAAACGTGCTTTGGGGTTTAGGGTTTTTGTTTTTAGAGAGGCATTATTTTCCCTTTTGTGTTTTGTTGTAGATGGGGTTTTTTTGCTACTAGCAAATAATAGGATGAAATTTTAAATCACATATTTGTAGCTGTTGTATTAGCAGCATGTTGTATTTGTATTAGCAGCATGTGGAATCAATATTTATCTTCCATGCTGTCACATCTACACCTCTGTCCAGTCCCCACCTGGATGAACACAACGAAGGATCTCAGGTAGGTCAATACTCCTTTGCAGCCTCTCAAAATCATTGCTGATGCCATTCTTACCTTTCAAGTCTGTCTAAAATGCAAATTAGCTACTTCAGGGGAAAAAAAGCACACAGACTTTACAAGACTATCGTACTGAACCAGGTTCCTCTGTCACCCAGTCTGCCTTCCAGTCTTTTCTGGCTAGAAAGAGACTTCGCTCCCTTTGAGACAGGGACACAATCCTTTCTGAAATGCTGTGTGTCATCCAAACAGCTATGGAAAACAGCAGCATCACTATGCTGACTCTTTTTTGGGCCATCACAATAAAAAGATACAAGAAGAAAGAGTGCTATGAACATTAAATAATTTTTTTTTTTTTGCCATTCAGCACTTCCAGAAGAATGTTGAACTATGTGTGATATTTCCTACACTCCTTTGTTTGGATAAACTTATTAACCACCAGATGGTGCTGAATATGTTCTTCCAGTCTTGCAGGGAACACAAAGACACTTCTCTGAGTTAACATGTAATTTCACTTGAAACAGCTTGCTTAATGCTTCTATTGTGTAACTTGAACCTCAGAAAACACACGAAGTCAAAAGCAAGGGGCCTCATGGTTAAGAGAACTGAATATGGAGGCATCAGGAGCAGGGGAAGAACAAAGGAGAAAGAGCAGTTCCTAGGTGAAACTCCTTTCAATACAAAACATCACCCACACAGAACTGCATCTCATATCACGCAGATGTTCCCAGGACTTGTTTTATGCTTAGCTCATGTGTAACATGCTGTGAAACACCGATCTGAAAATAGCATGTTTTTTCTATCAAGGCATGCTTGTTATTCTGCTGCTTCCTAGGAAAACAATGCTTTGAAGCTGTCCAGCTTCTAGAAGGATAGTTTGTCTAGGATGTAGCAGTGAGCTTCTTGCAAAGATAATTTGAGAACTAAATTTTTCAGGGAACAATATCTCCAAGCACTGCTATTTATGAAGAAGAATCACTCTTAGCATCCTAATTTAAATGAAGCTTTTCTTAACCTCACTTACTGCAGGAACAAATCCAAATCTGCTTTCACAAGAAAAAAGTGCAAGAAATTAAACCTATTCCTTTGTATTTTTCGAGTTGGAACCAGAAGTTCCAATTCTGGTTCTACCACTAATTTGTGCCTGGCCTTGGTCCCAGTCAATACTTTAAGTATTGATGTTTCAGTGAGAGAAAGCAAGAGGTAATTACATTCAACAGCAACATAATAAGAAAGAGTTTGCTAAGTCACTCCTTCCTGGCCAGAGCAGTGTTGTATTTGACAGTACAAGTCATTCCACACGCTTTAAGTACAGTGGTCTTCATTTCAGACTTGAACCAGGACTTATCCTAAAGCTATATTTAAACCATCATGCTAAGAGGCCTTCTAGCAGTGAAGGTTCAGCAAAATAACAAACAGCCAATGACTTTCCCTGCAAAATGTTATTATTTCAGATGTCAAATATACGTTTCGGATACAGCTCAGCATTCCTCTGGTGCCAACCCACCTAGGAACACTGCTGGCCAAGCAAAGTGCCCTGTCCTTAATTCTATTCTTTGCCAGACAGCTTTCAATGTAGCCTGCATGCCATGGAGTTTGATTTGAAAAACTCCAGTGAAGGACTTACAGCATGCAATTTAGGAAAAGGTATGGAAATCAATAAAGCTCAGTCATTGTTTCTTCTATTCTTATATCCTGCACAGGATGCAGGCACAGGAGCCTACAACCTCATGGGAAAGCATCATAAGTAAAAAGCATTCCAGGCCTATTCCCCTTTAGTGTGGCATGACACATGTGATATAAAGTTCATTTCTAAAATAATAGCACTAAAAAAAAACCATACTAAGTACAGAGGTACAGAGTTAGAGCTTTGTGTTGATATGCACCAAGAAAAAGTAATTTAAACAGGACAAACTTGGAAGTGAAAGCTGAGACAACACAGACTAATTCTGGTAATGGCATAAATCCTGGGGCATGTCAAGATGGAGAAAGGAAAATTTCTACCACAGCTCAGTCCATTGTAAACCTCAGATCAGGATAAGAGTTATTGCCATTGCAATGATAAGGCAGATATTAAGAAGGTATTTGATGGGGTTGTTGTTTATGTAGCATTCAAATCCACAGTTAATATGTCCTACATACATGAGGGAGCAAATATTAGAAAAATTAAATGTGTTCTTCTACCTCCTGCAAAACGTTTGAGCTGGCCCATAACACAGCTGGGGGGCACACAGCCACTGAGTCAGCCTGACCTGGTTAGGGCTATAGCCCCACACATCCTCTTTAGGAAATCACTTCAAGCTTACACAAGACACTCGCTGTCAGAACAGACTGCACGACCGAGTTACAGGCAAGAACCACCCTCAAACAGTCCTCCTGTCACTTCCCAGGTAACACAACACCAAGTATAATAATTTCACGGGGCATCTCTTGTCAAAGATGGCAAAAAATATACTGGGCTGTCAACTGTGAACACCTGGCATGTAAAGCAAATACGGTGAACTTTAGTGGTAAGTCCTGTTTATTGGGAGTGAGTGAACATCCCAGAGTGCAAGAGCAGGCACATAATTTCAAGGATTAGCCCTAAAAAAGTTTCAGTAAAGCATGTATTGAATAGTTTCTGTCTGATAGCCCTGGAACAGCTGATGTGCCTTTGAACACCATTAGATACAGGGAAGAGAGTTTGGGGTGCAAGTTAATTATGTTCTCTGAAAGATTAGCGTCAAAAAATACTGAAAGGGAAAGGTCTCTGTGTGCAGGAAATGAACAAGAAGAGCCACGGGAGGGTGGAGCTGTCTGCCAGCACCACTGTCCTTCACACCAGGGACTGCACAGGGCAGATGTTTCTGTACTAAACATCAAGAAAATCCTTAAGGCAGAACATGAAAAAATTTTAATCTCTACTTTCAATGGTGTAGTCAAAGCTTCTCTTTCTTTACATCAAAAGTCAAGTTGCTCAGAATTTTGAAATCTTTGAAAATGTTTCATTTTTACTTAAGTTACCACAAAATACAGTAAGTAATTGCTTCAGCTTTGGGACAGAAAGATGTCAGTTCATCATTATTTTCACTCTGATCAGCATGTCTGCTCCATGGTTGTACTAATGTTTTGCTAAGTTTCTCTTGTTTTGTTTGATATCTGTTGAAGTATGCATTTTGAAATTGTATGCTCACTTTGCGAGGGGGTGTGCTATCGAGAGAGGGCTGTGTGTGCCGAATTCAGTAGTCCTTAGTTTCTATGTTGAAAATGACTTGGCCAGTGTCCTGACAAAGTTCAGCTTTTGTCTCCAACTTAAAATTAATGAACTGGTAAATTCTGACAGATTTTGATATACTGGTTGCCTTACGGCCATTTCAAGACTTACACTTCTAACTCTGGCAGTCACTCTAACTTTTATTCCTGTCAGCAGTTACCTTAGAGCGTGAATGCAGTATATCATCCGAGGGATGTTCTTCCTATCGTAGACATCCGTAGTCTCTGGATAAAAGATCTAAAAAGCAAAGAGCACACAGTTAAATAAGAAGACTTATTACTGAGCAGAAACATTTACTCTGCAGAACAATGCCTTAAACTTACAGAACTTCAGCTGTTACTCCTATACAGCTATGAGTAACGTCTCCTCTGAAGTTATTTTAACTTTATCAGTAGTTTTCATAAAGAAGGGCTTAATAAAGCATAAAAGCTACTTAATAAGAGGGGAAAACAGGAAGATAAGCAGACGGCATTTCAACAAGATTTTTAGAAAATGTCCTTTGGCATAAGCTCAGCCAGTAGTGCTTGTCCTCTACAGACGCCCAAAACCTGGAATGCAGTTACAATTTGCAAAGCCTCATTACAAACCAAACCTATCAAGTATGGTTTGAAAATGCATAATTTTAATTGCCAGCACCCCTAACATTGTGAATACATCATTTACAAAGAAAGATATTGAGAGAGAGGAATATTAAGCAATTTAGCCAAGAAGTCACATCATAAGTTCCAGTTCTGGTTCTACCACTAATTTGTTCCTGGCCTTGGTCCCAGTCACTAAACACTGTTTCTCCACAAAAATATAATAAAAAGACTTAGTTAACCGTGAGAGTTGGCAGCATGCTTCCAGCCCAGGCTGGTCACTCGGGGCTGCACTGTCCTATGGTTAATAGGACCAGACTGAGTAAGTCAGGAGCACAGTGCCCTCTTCATCATTTGCTCAAAACAGCTTTGTGAGGGAGAATTGGGAAAGCTTTTGGCCATGACCATCCTCTGCAACAGAAACATAATCTTTCAGAGGAAGGATGGCAGGGTGGAAATCAGCCAGCTGAACAGAAGGCTCAAGGACTGGAAAACAAAAGCCTGGCCTGGAAAAGTCCTTCCCGTCTCTCTGGCATTTCTGATGGCAGCCATGAGTGCCCTTTCCTGGTTATGGGCACCTGCAGTGAGGCTGCCTGCAGTGAGTTTGCCTACAGTAGCTGACCATTAGTCCGTGTAGCCCTTCAAGCATCTGCCTGAGTGTCCCCACTGTGCCTGACCACAGTGCCTCAGGCAGCACCAGGGCTGCTGGCACCCAGGTGCCCCGGGGTGGGGAACTACTTGCCTCGGGCTGCGTGTGGCCACCAAAATGTACAAACAAGCAGCACAGGTGTTTGCACACAGCCCTTTCTTAAAGGATTTTCATCCAAAATAGACTCACTGGTGCCCAGAAACAGCAGCAGAGGGGGGAGATGACAAGCGAAGACCCACAAGGAGGAAGATAAATATAAGAGGTGACCCAAGAAAGCAGCTGGTGGAAGAAGAGCAGCAGCACAGTCACGCAGATGCACTGAAGAGTGCAAGAACAGTCTGGAAACAGGGTAGTGGCAGAGAAACTGGGACGTACAGTAAGAGGAAGAGGCAGCAAGAGGCACGATGTGAGGAGGTAACCTAAAGGAAGCAAATATTTAAGTTTTCTGTTTTAAACCATATTCCTTTCAGGCCCCCCCCAGAGACTGCACTAGCAAAAAGATTTAGCTCAAACACTGCTAGTGTCCCCACCTCAGCCCACACACACTGGCAACAGCAACACAGGACTGACACCCCCACTGCTTTCCACATTACCTTCTCCTCAATTTATTTCTTGAATTACCCCTTCCCTGTAGACTTACTGTAAGGAACTGTTTATGCTCAAGCGGATGAAAGAGGATCTCAGTGAGCCAATGATTTCAGCCACTTTCTTTGCTGAAATTTGAAGGCTTACCTTAGGCAGACCAATGGACTCCATTGCTCTTAACCACTGCACAGTGTTGTCAGTGTGCCGAAAGTGAAGGCCAGATCTCTGTTGGAAACATAGGAGAAGATTATAAAAGTCACATTAAGCAAATTCTCTACTTATTGATCCTCCTGTTGTTTCCCCGTTTTATATCCTAAACTGGAATTTAAGAACGTTTGCTTATTTGAGACCAAAGTGTAACAGCTTCAATTTTGCTAATGAAGCATCCTAACACATCAATAGCTCCACACTGAGTTCAGCTCATTCTTTCATACTACATAAGCCAGATTTGTACCCATCAGGGTGGACTGTGATTGTAGTAGAAAGTTGTACTTTCAGTTCAGTATTCTTTGGGAGTAGAGGCTGGATGTCAAATACCAGGAACCAAAATACAGAAATAGTAATACTGCTCAGCACTACTACAAAGAACAGATAAGGAGGTCTTGGACTCTTCCGTTCTACCTGAATACCTGACCATCCCTAAAGCCTACGAAAGCAGCACAAGAATAAAGTGGGAAAGTATTTTTATTTTATTTTCAATGTTACCTTTAAGAGTAAAATGAAAAAGGAATCTCTCAAGTTTTGGAGATTTTAAAGAGAAATATTTAGATGTAACTGGAATTCTTGACCATAAATTTTTTTGCCCCCTCCACACGTTGAGATAATGCTTTCCATAGTGGGACTAATGTGTGTGAGTATATATTTCTGTATTATCAAGGACTTTGGAGCTAAAAAAAGGCATGCACTGGGAACAAGCTAAGCTCACTTAGTGGTAGCTTGTTTTTTGCTTCTCATTGTTAAAGCTGATAAAATAAACACAGAGATCTAATGAAGCGAATGTCAGGTACGCTTACATACAGGATGAAGAAAGCTTGAAATAGTTACCAAATTGATTTTGACTTCTATTCCTGATGAGAAATAACTTTATAAATTGCAAACCTCATGTTCTCCTTGGAGCCAGAAGTATAATTTGTGCAGCTTTAAAACTTGAAGTGACACCAAACCAATTTTTATAAGGGCAAAATATTTCTAACTTATCATACAGGCTTCTTACAGCTGTGTGTCTTCCATCTAGTCTCTATGGCGTTAAAAGAGTGATCCAGAAGGATAACTAGCTGTGCTTGGGAATCTCTAAGAGCTGGAAGACAAACATTACTGGGTTTCGTCATCTTGGTGAGAGAACTGAGAAAGTTATTACCTTGTAGCGTGACTGCTCCACATCATAGATCTTTTTCTCTGACACCACATTAGGTGCAAAGAATTTTGCAAGCTTAGCGAGGTAAACACCATTTCTTAAGCCTTCTTCCAGTTCCGTAGTTGGGGGCAGCTCTTCGTCCAAGCAGACCTCCATCCATCTACAGAGACATTCGAGAAGCACTGTTATTTGGATTTTGATATGAGTGACAGCTTTTGCCTACAACTATCATACTTTATATGTCACTACCACAATGTAATTATAACAGAGAAGGACAAGGGCTAAGGAGAAAGTTCACATATTCATTCACATGGCATATCAAAGTGACTAGAGGGTCGTATCTGTGATTGTGACCCATCAAAAGCAAACAGCGTGCTTTGAAGTATTCACACCCCAAGGGGTCTAACTCAAATGTTTTGAACAGTACTAGGCTTATAAAGAAACAGTAATTTAGGCTGAAAACCAGAAGAAAACATTTAGCATTGTGTATTGTTGATGTTTACATTTAAAAAAACCTCTGTGATTTCTACGCCAGTGCTGAAACCTCATGAGCATCAAGGACAGCAATGTTCTGGGTGAGGCAGGTTTCTATAGCCAATGTGCTCTGCAACACAACCTCTCAGCAATGCCCACCTCAGTACAGAGCACTCTTACAGATTATCCTCCTCCTGCGTGGGAGCTCTGCACTCACCCATGAAATGCAGTACTGGTGCTGGAGGGAGGAGTGAGGGTTTTGTAGAAAAGCCCATGATACTTCATGCATTTGAGGTCTGCCTGGCAGTAAGTAGGCTGAAACATGGCTTCTTGTTAGTGACAGTCACTAAATCCTCCAAGGTGCTGAACTAGTTATGCGTTTGAAATTTAAGATGTGATAGACATGGTACCAGACAGACAACAGTATTAATGGAACACATAACCAGTTCAGAAGGCAAGTAACAGATATGAAACAATATTATCCAGTATGTTTATACTGAGTAGCCAAGAGAAATTGCTTCCAAAGCACTTCTGAAAAAGATTAGTGTCCTAATCACTGGACCAGAAGTTCCTTACATTGGTGGTCTAAGTGTTTTGGCCCTGTGATACTATTCTTATTTCCAGCAGCTAAATCACATTACGAGAGCTTTAAATCTGCTTAGTTCTTCCCAGTATTTTTTAAAATTTGCTTAGTCAATCTCTCATGCTTTTAGGACATTAATATCAATACAAATAAAAAAGCTGAAAGGCAAGGATGAAGTTGAAGACATTAGTTCACGTTGCTTACTGTCAGTAAGGCAGCGTCATTTTAAGCGAGACAGCATTACAAATCTAACATCACCTCCATAGGGGTGACTTCAGAAACCAGAAATCTTGGATCCAAGCTGAAAATGAGCCAGTTTTCACTCCACCATGGAGAAGAAGAAAGCTCACTACATCACTTTGTTTCACATTAAAACTCTACACAAATGTTCTACTCCATTCTGCTTTTGGATTTGTTACAGGACATATGAAAGTTGTTTCACTGAAGCACGGACTACCCAAATAGCTCTTTAGAAAACCAACACCCATAAATCTGACACAATATCACACAAAACTGCACTAAGCGAGTGTCATTAGGAGAACTGTATTTTGCAGTATAAAAGCTGCTTCAGTGAGGAGAATCGTATTCCTGATGAGTTTCCCAGCTTTATCCTGCACTGCATGTTTGTGTATTATGGGTCCGTGCCAAAGGTCCCAGAAGTTACCCTTACTAATGACATTTTATAGACTAAATAGATTTATACACTAAGGCATCACACTTATCTTCTCCAAAGAAGACAAAGAAGAGTATACTTCCAGGCAAATATGGTTTTTACCTGAGCCAGTTAGCTTTTCCTATAGCATTTATTTCCTTGAATGTGTCTTCTAGAAAAAGAATTGTACAGATAAGCAGGAGCTTGCTGAACCACAGCAGGTATTCACCATGAACCACAGCTGACTCTGCTGTTCAATGGACCATCTCCAGAGATATGAACTGTGTGCCCAGAGCAGCATTGTGTATTCTTTGCACTTCAAATTCTCAGTTTTCTTGTGAAAAGATGGTTCTAACATCTTAAGTCCAGAGCACCAAAAAGGTACTGCATTGGAACTCTTTTTGGAGATACACACTTGTGCCCACCTGCAGTTTTTCTTCCTTCCAGTACAAAAATTTATTACTTATATATAAAACTGGGTCATTCCCTCAGCTCTGAATGAGATGCTGATCCAAAGTGAAAGCTACTCCCCAGCTTTTCAAACTTCTTGTAGTTCAACAACAGAAAAACTGCTGTGGGTTTTTTCCCAGCATGGTGATAAGCCTTTCAAATTAATCTGGAACCCTCCTGTTCTAGTTAGGGACGCTCCTGTGACTAATGGGTAAATGCAGTACCCCGAGAAACAACCAGGAAACAGTATAAGGGTGCAGAGAAAGCAGACAGAAGAAAAAAAGTAATGCAGAATACAACTGTCAAACACAAGTCCAGATAAACATACAAGGGAACAAATATCTCTTGAGAAGGAGAATGTTAGTAACTCAGTGGAAAAAAGAAGGGGAAAAACTAGAGAGAACTAAGTGGAGCAGACCTGAAAGATGTAAAGTTTCTTTCCATTTATAGCCAAAAATCTGTAAGTTACACCTATTCTAGAAAAAATTAGGGGTCTGCAACAGGGCAACTATAAACTTAGAGCATTTGGTAGCCAGTGTCCAAGACTGAGAACACAGCTACAGCTGTATTACATATAAGATATGTTTTACCAATGTCTGGAAGTTGCAGAACTTAGCTACAACAAGATCTACTGTGAAAGGATTTACTGTGTTTTGCACATGTTTAATCAGAGGAAGGGAAAACCTCAGGATTTTAATTAAATCCTGCTAGTATACAATCTTGTAACTCAGTTATGCAAACAGCTGGAAGGTGCTGTAAGTACTCTGCAGAGCCTTCTCCTCTCCAGGCTGAACAACCCCAACTTTCTCAGCCTGTTCCCACAGAAGAGGTGCTCCAGCCCCCTGATCAGTTTTGCAACCCTTGTGCAGGACCCGCTGGACTAAGTCACATCTTTCCCGTGCTGGGACCCCAGATCTGGATGCAGCACTGCAGGTGGGCTCTCACCAGAGCAGAGCAGAGGGGCAGAATCCCCTCCCTGCCCTGCTGGCCGCGCTGCTTTGGATGCAGCCCAGGACACGTTTGGCTCTCTGGGCTGTGAGTGCCCATGGCTGGGTCATGTTGAGCTTCCTGTCAATCAACATTACCTCCAGCACTTTCCTCCCCAGTGCCTCTTGAAGTTACAGAAGTTTTCTTCCCTTTACGCTGATTCAGTCAAAAGGCAATTATGGTTTTAAACAGAAAGAACCATTACTTCCAACCTTGTCCATTTCTGTTTTTTAAGACATAGTTTGGTGAGTTTATGAAGGTTATTATAGGACATGGTACAGTCAGCAGGAGCAGACTGGACTGAGAAAACCAGAAATCCTTTCACTTTTGTTTCTTTAAGTGAAACAGAGAATATCCACATGACAGTAAGGATTTATAGATACCTTTGGAGCAATTTATTTTTCTTCAGGGCTAAAGAAGCAGCATTGCCTTTGGCTCACCCATTGTTTTCGTGAGCACACAGAACTGCAGCATCAGCATCCCATTAAGTCTGTTGCAGAAACTGTTGCCCCAAAAATGTAGTTAATACCACTGATAATCTTAGACAGTATGTTTTCCTTCAGTATCAAGCTTGTAGAGTAGGGCTGTTAAAGCTATCAAATGTGCAGATGCATTTCTACCATCCTTTTTCAACAATACAATCCCATAACTGTGCTTTTAACAACCCTAACTTAGTGACTGAGGTAGGCCATGAAAAACTGACACAATGGTGAACATGATGGTTTATTTGGTCACTCATGTAAGCTAAACCCAAACCCCGCTCCATGGCAGAGGGTCAAAAGTCAGCCTCAGGAAGCAGAGTAGAGCATACAGCATCACCGAAGTTCATCTAGAATTAACAATCATTCAGACAGTCCTACAGAGCTACCCATGCCAGTTATAGTCTTACTGTTCGGATGAAATATGTACAAACAGGTGTTTTCCTAAAGATAGATACCTGGGAATGCGTAAGTACAGCCCACTTTGATGTTCATAATACTGCAGTACATGCCAACACAGAAACAAAGGATTTGCCTTAAACAAAAAAAGCAAACCTAGATCTGATCAATGAAAATATATCTCCAAAACTTTGATTGCAATACATAGTACTAGAGAGTCAGCCAGGAGTGAGGATTGAGCTACCATTCCCTTTTGCTTTGCTTAGTTCTGTTTTAACTCTTGACAATCTATGGCAGAGCTGTTCAGCAGTGAATTTCTGGCACGATAACAATGATGACTTCTATGCTAGACTCAAGAGCAGCAAACAGCATGCTGCTCACCAGGAGATCCAGTTTCCACATTTGACTATGTACTGGAACAGATTCCCCAGAGAGGTTGTGGAGTCTCCCTCACTGGAGATATTAAAGAACTGGCTGAACTCAATCCTGTGCAATGTGCTCTGGGATAACCCTGCATGAGCAGGGAAGTTGGACCGCGTGACCCACTGTGGTCCCTTCCAACCTTAACCATTCCGTCATTCTCTGAGAACAGCAGCAGTACAATTAGCTCAGATCGCACTTTAAAACAAAAACCCCTGCTGAATCTCATTCCAGGCAAGGTCAAGGGAACTGGAAGCCACAGTGCTGCACTACAAACTTAACCAGTTAGGAAGTTGTCATTGACAGTCTGTGTGGTCAAAAAGGTGCACACACAGGTCAAGAGACTAAAAATGCTGGAGTCAGTGTTCAGCAGAGAAGAGAGGATACGTTGTACAACCCACCCGAAGCCCATCATATTTGGCACACAATCTTGCTGTGAAATTTATACTTTTGCTGCCCTGCCCTCTCAGGTTTATGCCGCAAGATGTGGATCCAAGGGCACCAGGTCTGTACCTTGTGGGAAGCAGACCTTCAAAGAAAAAAAGATGGGACTTCAGAGCCACAGCTCAGAACATTGTATGCTGCTATGGAAAAGGTGTAGTGAAGACAAGATGAACATAAGTTACCTCTCATTTATTACCTCCCTGGCTCACAACCACAGCCTTTCAGTCTACTTCAGCACAAGTGAAACAGACTGCTGCCCTAGAGAGTACAATGTGGCTAACTTGTTCCAAAGAAAAAATCTTGTTGCTAGAAAATAATAGCAACCACAATCAGACCCAAAGCAAAATGTTAGATTCTAGCTTTAAATGTCTGTGAAGTGGTGGAAGTGGTTTAAATCAAAACTTTTATTTGGAGATATTCAGAAATATACAACTGTCTGAAGTATGTGAGCTCATAATTTGAAATTCCACACTATTATGTCTCTAGTTTCTAAATCTATAGATTTGTTAAGAAATCTCAGCTCTTAAATCTTCATTTGCTTAAAAAATATAATTTTCACTTAGCTGCCAGCATTCCCTTAAATATTACCTCATAAAGGACAGTGGCAGCACCCAAAGCAACCTAGGTGTGTTCCTTGGCTGAGTAGTGGGGTAGTGGTAGTGTTGATTTGTTTATAAGGAAAACTTGTATGTTAACTTTAGAATTTGTTCTCATTATACTGCAAGCTTTGGTATGATACATCTCCTAAACCAGAAAACTTAGGAAAAGGTTATTTCACAAACAGCCACGGGGCTATTTCCAGAGGAAAAGCATGCAAAGCTTCCAGCCATTCCATGAAAATAGATACACACAGTTTGAATACCATCACAGCAAAAACTATTAGTTGTATTAAAAAAGTGCACAACTTGGAGGCTTGACTTCAAGGCTTCGGAAAGTAGAGTGGTTAGCTGAAAAAACTGCTTTCTTCACACCCTTTCCCCCCCCTTCACATTCTGGTCCATTCAGCCCCAAATGCTCCTTACAGATGGGAGCCTTAAGTCAAGTCAGAGCTATGGTCCTCTGATGCCAACTTACACCTGGAGCCAGACATCCTGGAAACATCATCTTCTAAATTTGAGGCTCTAGATTCGTACTCCAGAGACAGTCTCTACTGCATCTAAAGTTTTACCCATCCTAAGAACTTAACTTGTCTGAAAGAAATAAAATTTTGCGATTGCAGCTCACCACAGCAGTAGGATGAAGGAAGGTATGACATAGGTCGTTCTGGTCACCAGTTCTCTCATGTTACATACAAGAAGTAACATGAAGGTAGCAACATGGAGCACACCATGAATCACTTGGCTACACAAGATCTCAGAACTTCAGCATATAAAGAAAGTGTCAAATCCTTTAGCAAGAAATTTTGGATTAATTTGCAGTTGTCAATTTTTTTTACACTTCCATAAACTGGTTCAAATTTGAAGCTGCATATCTTTGAGTCTCCAGACAGTGTTAGATTTAACAGCATCTCAACTTTCTACCACCATGATCTCACCAGGGAGGATACTCACTTTCGGCAAGAACTACACTGAAAACTATGAAACATTCATGTGTGGATTCTTTGTGTATAAATGTTAAAACAATACACATCTCACTGCACATTACTGCATTTAGTTGAGCTGTGCATGCCAGTGTGAAGTTTGTTGTGACATTCATTTCCCTGATCAAAGCCCTTCTTGATGCATTTCATATTCAATTCAGATAAGCAGAAGCTAGGAGCAGTGACGCCTTGCCTGACCTGCACAGCACACTAAACCCGCAATAAATCATGTCAGCAACATTTTTCCACACCAGATTTCTGCTGCCATGACAACACTGCCATATTTACAAAATAACCTTAACGGTGTTATAAAATTCTGGTGCACAAGATGGCAGCACGGATACTACGTGCTGGTTTAATCTGTTTTATTCCAGCCACCCTTTATGCGGGTTAATCAGTGATTAAAGTCCACAAGGCAAGGTGCTGCTCAGGAAGCTGGCTCTGGAGCCCCGACACGGCCCCACGGCCATCGAAGGCTGCAGGGCACCCAGCAGCAGCCACGTCCTGTTCACTCAGCAGTCTTTTGGTGGGGAAAAACCATAGAGACCCTCCAGCAACACCACAACTGACAATAGCAACACACGTGCATGTGTTGCAGGACAGCCCTCAGCCTTAACAATCAGCAAGGTTTTGTTTTGCTGCCTTGTCTGCTTGCAGGGACATGAAGGTTTAGCACCAGCTATCAACCACAAACTCCAGGACTGCTGTATGAGATAATGGTGCTTGAGCGGGGGGCCAACAAAGCCCAGGCTGATGGCCACAGAGATGCCTCATCTTTTCCCCCTGCTCTTGGCCTGGCTCCAAGGTGCCAGGGTCTGGAGGAGAAAGCTGAAGAGGCAGTAGAAAGAGCAGCGCCAGGAAGGGAGCTCACCATGGTGGTGGAGACTGAACAAACACAGCAAGTATGTCTCCTTAAGAGATCTCACATAATTCTTCTAAGCAGAAACAACAGTACTCAACAGGTTACCTGAGCAAATGAGGTGGAATTATTAAGTCTGTGATCAAAGGTCTCAAGAGAGGAAAAGCATCTGCTGAATGTACGGTCTGAAGTATCCCTTTTTTATGTGAAGAACTGGATTTTCATTTGAATGAAAAGGGAAAAAAAGGATGGAACAGAACAGTCCTCTCCTAAGAATCATGCAAAACCTGTGCAACTAAGTTAACACAACTCAGACTGACATGCATCACCCCGCTGCAGTGTCTAGATCAGTTTTAATAGTCTTCTGTTCCAACAGGCAGCAGAGACACAACAGCAGAAACATCAGTATTTCCTGTGTTGGGCAGTGGTGGCTCAGTGGCCTCTGGAAAGCATAATTTCAGATGACAGACTCAATTTCTGATGACAGACTCAAATCACTAATGAAATTTTAGGTAGTGCAGACACAAGCTCTGTAACAAGTACCACACACAAATATAAAGAGTTTCCCTACAAATAAAGCAATGCTTTTCTCTGAAAAGAAGATGAATTTGGTATATGAATTAGTCTAAACTTAGTTTTTCACAGATCTGTACAGACACTGATTTGATAAACAGAAGCAGACAAGAATAAAAGCATTTACACAGTACAGCATTTGTACGAGTGGAAATGTTGCAAAATAAGTTATTCCCCCCAAACACACCATGTTTGCTTTAGGAAAACACTGTGCAGACTGTAGTTTAGACTTGCACATTATACTGTCTTGCTACAGCAGTTTGCTTTGCTCTGTTATATCTTCTATAGCTACAGTATGTTAACACAGTTTAGGGCACCTTCTTAAAACAGCATATGGTATTTCAGACTTACCAATTTAAAAGGTTCTGGCCTTGAATAATCTCATAGTCTTCCAAGCAATCCGCTTCAGCAGAAGAGTAGCAGAAGATACATGCCCTTGGCAAGCCTCAGAAATGTGGCAGTAAAATAACCAATAATGAGTCCTTGAGATAATCCTCACACTTTCCTCACACAATATTCCCACTAATCTTAAATCACAGTCTTTGCCTAAAGTCCACACCGTGCCATGGTAGCAATTCCTATCCAAATCCATAGAAAATAGAGCTGCAGTCTCTATGAAGTGATCTATCCAACAGTCACTTTTATGAAGCTTCAATTGAAACTAAACGATGTCTGTCCATTAGAGAACATGCATCTTTTGTTAACCCTCTCCCAAAATCTACCGCATCATCAGATGTGCTGCTTCTCGCAGCTGTCAGACTAGCCACACATGGAAGGTTATCTAAGAAAACCATCAAAGTAATACAGCAATTTTTACATCAAGATCTAGTATTATATGTGTTTGCTCCTTACCACTGCGAAGTGCCTTCCATGCAAGTATTAGTCCTTAGGTGTCCAGAGGGATGTGCTATTACCTATCTTGGCAGGTGAGAGGACAGGCAAAAGCATTACCACCATGCCTATAATCATCACACTTTTCTAAGGAAGAAAAGTGACCCATGGAAGTACCTCCAGCAGAAGCTTCTACAGTGTGAAAGTGTTAAAGCCAAGGCTATGATTCAGGACCAGCAACAGCAGGACACAGTTCTGCCTGCAGACCTGCACACTGGCAACTAACACAGCTGGATCAGCAGAAACCCCCAAAGGAGGCGCAGGCTAAAGGTTGCATTGAGGCCACACAGAAGACCTATGTTCAGGGGAGGAAGCTGAATTTGAGCATGGCAGGATGCAGAGTGCTTTTCTGCCTCCTTGATCAGTTCAAGTCCACTGGATAAGACATGGATATTTATATTTTTCTGTCTGACAAAGATTAGTTTTATGAAAGCAACTAGCAGCAAGTCTGCAGGTACAGAAACCACTAAAATAACCCAAGTACATCTACTAAACAGGCAGCTGCAACTTTTAAAGAAAGGTGTGGGACAGCAGCCAAGTCAGAATTAAAAGACACGGATGAGAGAACAAGATGTTAAAGAAGTGAAAAGACTGAAAGAGCCAGCTTGTGAAAGGCTGAACTTTGTTCAAAGCATTTTGTTATGTAAACTCTACAAAACTGCAACAAGGAGTTTAGACTTGGTCCCATGTCAAAAAGAAACACAAGATTGAGGAACAAAGTTAAAACCAAGGCATTTAGGTGAGACATACCATGCACAACACCTACAGTTACCTTTTCCTGTTTACTTCTTCCCATGGGTATGCAAGAAGTGCTCTCCTCTACTTTCTGTGGCTGGAGAGACAGTACTCCCCAACTAGTTAATAACAATCTATAGAATTCTGAGAAGCACATGCACACAAATCAAGTCTGGTATAGATGAGGAAAATGCAGGCAGCAGTATAACAGCATTTAATAATCCACAAAGAAATGCCAACCAAAGAAATTAATGGTATTGCTTTACACTGGTGAAGATAAGCAGCCCCTCTATAAGAGAAAACAGTAAAAATATGGAGTGCTCTGCAGCCTCATCTTTATCATCAGAACATAAGCTAATAACTGCTGAACAAAGCTTTGGGTCCTCCAGGACCATATCTTTTTGCTGGTTTCAAAACTACATAGTGTTTTGTTCACAGAGCTAAGGCAGACAGTTAGCACTGCTTTACACCAAGGGTCGTAACCAGAATTTCTATATGATATGTAGATATGGGCTCTTGGTGAAGAACTGTCTCTAATTTTTCCAGTGTAAGTTGGACTTTTCTTGAGGACGTATAACTAAAAGCCACGTAAAATAGTCACTGGCATCTCAAACACATCTTTCTAGACAACATTCAAGATACAGCAACAAAACCATTCTTTAAGAAAACGTATTGAAGAAATTAAGTGGTAGAACAAGAGGTTTTAGCTGCAAAACTCTAAAAAACTCCCTTGGAATAAGGAATGTACTAAGGAATTATATTAATGTACTACAGTAGCATGAAAGCAAGACTGTAGTTCAAAGACTAGGTTAGGCTAGGAAGAAAAAAAGCTGATTGTAATCAGCATGGTAAAAATTTAACTGTGTAATTAATCATGTCATGCAACAAATACCCAGTGTCTGGTGACAGTACTTCAGTTTAAAGGTTTTGAGATCACCATCCCCAACATCCATGTCCACAAGACAATCTCTTCTCCAAGAGCACATAGTGATATACCCCTATCAGAGTACTCACCAAGTGATAAGAATCTACCGTCTATGCCCCAGTATTCAAGTTACTCAAGACAGTAAGAGAGGCACAAGAAATATTTAATCAGCTAAGAGCCTTGCAGTTACCAGACAGGATATCAGGGACTGGCAAAAGCAGGCTTTTGATGAACCATTTTGTTCAAAGGCATTTTGATGAACCAATGAACCATTTGGTTCAAAGGCCACAAACATGTCAACGGTGTATCAAGTCTGTCTTACAGCATCTAGAACCAATTGAGGACACCCTCCCCTGCTACCATCACGACTCCAAGGACCAGAGTATAAAAATATTTTCTTCTATCCTGTCAAAAAGAAAAACCAGTATTTCAGTGTTTTGAACGGGCGAACCATCTACCAGCATCTACACTGTCTGCTGGCTCCCCTCGCCAGGCAGCCCTCATTGTCTGGCCAGCTGACCCAGTAACACAAGAACCACACATCCACAGCTGACCCAAGCTCTCATGTCCTGTAACACCATTCCCACTGCAGCTGCCACTCAAGCAAGCCATGAATGCCTCTGGATATTCAGCATCATCGTGTTAACCAGCAGCAGAAAAGCAAAGAGGCAGGCGATTCCTTGCCAGTAGTAGCCCAAGCCAAGTGGAGCACACAGCGGCTACACAGCCCCAGCCAGAATGCTATCACCATTACTGGTCACACTGTTTAAACACAAGATGCCATATGCAAGAAAAGTCTTCTTAAGCTCTGTTTTGGACGTTTGAGACTACTTACGAGAAACCACAGTTTTATGCAGAGTAGTAAAATGTAAAACAAAGTTCTTCCTTGTCTTCTTGTTCATGCACAAAGAGGAAATAAAAATGCAAGAATTTTAAAATCTGAAGGAAAAACTGACAAGTTTTAGGGACTATTTTAAACCGTTCACGGAGCTTATGTACTACAACTCTGCTTCCAGAGAGGTTTCGGCATGTTCTAACCCTCTAGCAAATTGCTGGCTGCATAAACTCTAGACAATGGTTTGGTCATCGATTTCTATAGAACTAGTTTCTGAAAAATAAAAATGGCTGCAGAGAAGCTCAATAGAGACTTTTTCAACCAACGTAGTACCCTTTTTGGAAATACTCTTGTACCACCTCCAAGAGCTTTCAGGCCCAGAAAGTAACGTAAAAGCTTCTGTATTAGAAAATAGAAGTAGTGACAGTAATTTTTATTTTGAAATCAAAGTGAAACATAGGGTAGACACCCAGGCATCCTTATTAGCCCTCTTTCATTAGGGAACTAATTTTTAGGCTGGTACAGCTCACTTTACTGTTGTCACAAAAAGACGACAAGAAAGAATAAAAACACCACAATGCTTTACAGGAGCACTTTCCTACTTTTCTTCATAAACAGCAGTTATCTCAGGGTCTCTAATCTGCAGCCGGCTAACAATTTGACACAGAAAAAAAACCCTCCCTGTACCTGTGAACTTGAACGAAAGGATATTTTAAGTCAATTTACCTTGCTGCCAAGCCTGTTAATGACCTAGTTACTTTGATCAAGTTAATCAGCAAACCATCACAACTTGTTAACTCTCGGCCCTCCACCAAGACCTAAGCGACTTAGGTTGCTATTTTCACCTGCGAATTTGCTCCCCTTTGTCCTCTGCCCATTCCTCTACTCTTTATCCCAATCAAGTACAGCACCTGCACAGTGCTGTTCATGCACTCTAGAAAGATACTGCTCAAGTTACACCCAGAAGCCACCACAAAAACTGGATCCCCACTTTCCCCTATAATTCATAGAGCATGTTTTTGTACGGTTTTAGTAGGGCTCAGGTGTTCTGAGCTCCTGGCAGCTGCAGCCTGCAGAGCCTGACCACCACGGGCAGTGTGAAGCATCCTGTAGGAGGGTGTTGATGCTCCTGGCTTCCATGGCAATCTCTCCTGCAGCATGAGCCGGCCAGCCGGCACAGCAGCAGCCAGCAAGGCAGCCCTGCAGAGCCTGGGGACACAAGGGACACACCAGTGCTGGGAACACAACTGCCACAGGGGAGAGAAAGAGAAGTGCAACCGTCACCGTGCCCAACAGTTCCTGTCAACAAGAGAAACGGACAGGAAGAGCCAACCACAGCAGAAACTAGATAACCGAGACCTGATGCCTTAGCTTTTTGATTTAGCTTTTATATTTTCAGGCTCTGTACTGGTTTAGTGTGTAACTCTAAAACTTCGCATAGCCTGTTCGCTATTGTTAGACATAACAAATCCTCTCTGGGCCTGAACTCAAGGACACCTTGTTGTCCCAGGCCCCAAAATATGTAAATTAAGCCTCTGGAAAGGGAACAAGCTTGGGGTAATGACATCATTACCTGAAATTGTAATTGGAGAATTTACCTTGATATGCAAATGGACCAAACTTATAGAAGTGTGAAAAACCCGTGACCCAGGGTCCATTTTGGCTGTAGCCCTACGCCTCTGTACCCAGAGCATACCTTTATTGAAGGCCCTTCAATAAATACCCACTTTTATTCTCCTAATCTTGTCTAGCCTCTGTTTTCAGGTAGCCACTCCAAGGCATCAGACCCACAGGATGAACACTAGGATAGCAAGATCTACAGCAGGGAAGAAAAAGGCTGGTAGACAACGCTGACTGAGGTTTTAAAGGAGTGTGGAGGGTTGTGTACCTTAGCCCAGGTCAAGAACAAGATGCAGCAGGTGCCCCAGCAAAAATATGACTTGCCAAACTTTAGGGAATACATGAGATCCATACTCTCCCATCAACTCAATTATTAGAAATCTGAACACGAGCACTGGAAAAGATGCTTAACCAGGGGCAGGTAATCGCCTGGGATCACAGTAGATTTGGCTGAAATAGTGAATCTAAAATTGTTCAAGAAATACTTACAAAAAAATAAGGAAGACCCCAAAAGAAAGTATTAGTATAATCATGCACATATTCCAACAGATGCAAGATGAAACTGAAGGAATACAAAGTTCTGACACAGAGCACCTTCATCCTTAAACATTTCCCTTCACATAAGATAAAAAGCATGTCTTGCAGAATTTCTGCACATTTCCTTTGAAATCCAGCCAAACCCTTAAACAGCATATTTTACTTCAGCTTTTCATATGAAATGCAATATAGCCAAAATGCCTTCATACTCTTCTTCCTCAGGAGAACTAATTTGTATATTCAAAGAAACTTAACAGCTCCTAATTTTGAACATGAGAGTTACACTCTTTGACTGATTTCAGGAGTGCAAGGGTTCTTGCAATGAAATGAAAAGCCCAGCAGAAGTTCTGTGTTCACCAAAGCAGATGTTTCCTATGCAGAGGTGTAAGAAGTGTTTTCTCACTTGGCTGCAGAAATACCCAAAGACCCTCTCAACAACTTTCATTTACTTCAGATGGGAAAAAAAAGGAACAAGGACAGTCCTCTTGCCCTCTTTGTTCCTTCATAATATAATCAGCCATTAGAACTTGATCTGCTTCTAGTATCAGCTTCTAGTACGAGCAGGAGACATTTGTGCAGACAGTCATTTCCAAGTTCCCCAGACTGGTGGTATGTTTTTGTTACCACACTACAACAAGGGAGTTTCTCCAAAGTGGAAAAGCAGAACTCCACCTGGTTGCCAAGCAATACCTCATCCAATGACAAAGTGCCCCCATCTTCCTTAGCATCAAGTTCTCAAACAGGCCAAATCTTTGCAGCTTTAGCATTCACCTACTTTCAACATACTTGCTTATCAGGAGCCTGTAGGTTTATCCAAGTGTCAAATGTCCAGTCCCTTAAAATCCAAAAACTGTGCTCAGGAGATACCTGCATATGTCCTTCCCTGCAATGCTGCCACCACAACACTGCACATAGGATAAGCCCCATTGAGACTATGCAACAGTGCACTAAATGCTTCATTTTAAAACAGAAAATAATCAAAACCACACTTCAGCTGTTAGGGGTCTGGCAGAAATAGGCTTCTCATGGAGGGGATGAACAATCATTCACACTGAAGAAACAGAACACAGTACTACTGAATTCTATAATGTAACCTGTAAATCCAGTATCTAAGTGGAAAGACATGCACTTAAAGATTTTTGAGGAATTTTGATGCCAACATAGAAGTACTGGGGCATGGCAGTCTAGAAAAGGAAGTGCAGAAGGGCATTGAAGAGGGGAGCAAACCCCACTGTTGCCCACCTCAGTCAACATCTGACCAACCTCTATCCCTATTGCTATAGGGCATTGTCTGCAGGCACATCAAGCTGACACTAAGATGTGGGCTGGGGAACCATATGAGAACAAAAAAAAAAAGCATACGTGCAACCTAATGAGCCAAATGGGATGCACAGCTCCTACCTGAGCAGCAGGTTTGATCAGCTCATTTGATGGCTGCTGGAAATCAAAATGTTTAACAGCAACTGCTTTATCACTAATCATCTTACAGCTTATGTCGCCATTCAAGAAAAATAAATATATTCATGGACAGTAACAGATGGTGAACATTGAAAGAAACACCAGACTATCCACTGACTGATCACAGCAAGCACATAATCTTTACTTCTCTTAGTGCTATGAAAAATAGTGGAATGTGCCCAGCACGCAGATGGCATAAAGTTCTAATTCAAAGATAACCTCTTCTCCCAGACAAAGAGCTGGAAATTATTCTCTTCTATACATCAGCACAAAAGTGCTTTGTCTTCACTATAGCTGGCCAGGGAAAGAGTGTAAGCATTTATTCTTCAGAAACAAGGTGGTTTTTTTTTCCTTTCCAATTGATTTATTAACATGTTAAGTGAAAGATAAGCTGTCTTTTCAATATCACTCTGGTGGCAGATGAAGGCCTAAGATACAAACAGCTTGTTAACAAAATCCTGAGCAACTTAATTCTACATTTATAAATATATATGTTATTCTTGAATTATAGCACACTCCTTTCACACAGCTTACTTTACATAAACAGTGCCTCTCTGCTCCATTCTGGTTTGCTTTGAAAAAAACCCCCTCCCGCCACTGCAGCATACCACATCTCGGGGTGAAGTATTTGCAACAACTGAATAGAGAAACACCAACTGTGTGAAGCAAGAGAGCAAAAAATCCTCTACGTTAAGAGGGAGACTAAACTTAGATTTTTCAGGAAGTTTTCATGTTTTTTTCATGATTGCATTTTTAAACTAATTTTGGTATATAGGTATTCTACTACTTGCTGTGCTTACATGCAAATAGTAAACTCCCAATCTCTCTCATACTGGGTGTTAAGGTTAATTAGATTTTCCTATATGCAAATTTTTAGATCATTTGGGGCTCAAGTCAAACACAAACTTTACATGGACTTTTTTTTTTTAATTTAAATTAAGGTATTTGCTTACTTAAGAGACAGCACCATACATTAGATTATTTGCTGTACAGCAGTAACCACACATCTGCCTTTACTTTTAGGAGTTTGACTGGAAAATGATGGTGGGCAAAACTGAAACACTGTCTTTATATTGCCAATTACCACCACTCAACAGTGGCCAGAACTCAAAAGCTGCCTTTGCGTTGGATAAATTTCTGTTATATAGATGAAATAGCAGCACTCTATGTAAGAAGAAAAACTAACCTTTACACAATTGTAATTCTTGATTTTAAGGAAGTCTTTCAGTCTCTCCTTGGTCCTCTGTCAAAGGGACTTAATTTTCTATGACAAAATACCTGCACAAAAAAAGCTTAATTCTAGTTTTCAGCAATTGCCAGTGCCTTCATCTTGCATCTTCCCAAAAAGCTAGAAAAGGTGATTGTTTTTTTCTTATTTTACAAAAATTTGGATTCAGTCTATTCTACTTTAACACAACTAAAAGTAAATTTATATGATCATAGTAACCTCTATTAGTAGTATGTATGCTTGCAGAAATATGTACCAGGCTGTCCAGCAGCCCTTCAGTTACTCAGTTTTGAATCCACAAATCTAATCACCATGATACTCCAGCCTAAGCACTGGGATCATGTCAGCCCTGTTCAACGCATGTGAGTTTGCATGGCTGGAGTTTTCCAAGAGGAGAATGTGCATGTCAAGGGAAAGCAGAGTGCTTCTAACACTCAAAAACATCTAGAAATATTGAAGGAATGTGGATCTGAGTCTGGGTGGGGGCTTGAAATACTCAAACAACAAGAGGAATGCATTGCAACCCATTTTATTTTGCATACATATTATCAAGTCTGCACTCAGCTCTCCTAATGCCTAACATTTGACTTATGCTTTGTTTGGGGTTTTTACATCTATGTAAACCAGCCACCATGGACATCTCTTTGGCATTTATGACATACTAAGAGCAATTATTTGAACCAGGATGAACAGTATCCAATGTTCAATGCTCTTTAGCTGCAGGCTGGTGGGAGCGTAATCTCTTTTGATAGTACCTGTCGCCCCAATGCCTAAATGTGAAATCCCATTCCACACGTAGAAGGCAGCCAAATAATGAGCCCTTCTAACTTCTTTTAAGTTACAGGTCCAAGATATGATATAGGTTAGGGACAATTGAAGGGCAAAGATCTCTTTCCGAATGAGTTTTAAATTATGAAAAATTTGAGTTAAATGCTGTATTTAATGGTCTTACCAGGAACATCTGTTGGGATTCTGGTTGTAATAATCAGGAGCAGCAGAAGTAGCAAGGCACACTGCTCTAAGGGGCAGAATCAGTACTATATCACGCAGGGAAATGAAGTGTATAGGCTGAACACGTAGACTTAATGTTGATTAGTGCTGTGCTTTAATACAGGTGGGTCAGTTTACATGCCAGGTTTTATTCACTGTTTGGTTTTAACACAGAACACAGAGACAGAAATGAAGTAATAAGAAACATGCTGCTCAGTTCATTTACCTTGGGAATACACGGTGTACTATATTCCAGGCCAGGGTCAGGCATCTGAAAGCATGATGGTTAGTAGCAAGTTAAATTCCACATGCATTCCCAAACCAGCAGAACTCAAACTGATGCATTTGCCAGAAAAAGGAGAGGAACAGAACAAAAAGGTAGTGTTAGAAGACAGTTAATTTTCCCACAAAATCGTATCTGTTGGCCTCTTTTGCCTTTGACATTTTACGAAGGAAAAGACTGTGACCCTAGTCTTACTTGAGGCACGTTTCATGTGTCTGTGCAGGCCCTGAGCTCCATCGCTGTGTGCCGGGGTCAGAATGCCTCAAGTTGCTGTGGCAAAGGACTCCTGAGGACCACAAGCTGCTCCCCAGGGCAACCCTTCCCCAGGTCCCAGTACAGCACAGTGACCACGAAGAGCAAATGTTGGTTTTTTGGACCACGTGGCAGGGTGGGGAAGAGGACACAAAGAAGCATCTCATGTCAATACATTATATGTTTACATCTGAAATTCTGCCAAACTACTTAAGTGAGGCTAAGGATATAATTTCAAGGTTGCTTTACAGTACAGATAGACAGCCACTGGACAAGTTAACGTGCTTGTCCTGCTTCCCATTCTCTACCGCATTCTTGTCTGCATTTTCCTCTCAATTTCTGGCCACACCAGTGCCCCAGAGATAGTGGGAAGCATGGAACCAGGGAACTGATCCTGCTGAGAACTAATGCAACAACACAGGATACATATGTTAGTGTTTGACCAAATCAATTCCCTGATCTGACACAGTTTGGCTGCGTGAACTATTGCTGGCACAAGACAGACAGCAGGAGAACAGGATTACCCACTCTGCAGTCATCGGAAAACACAGTTCAAGAAACACTGAAGCTTTTCTTTATACCTTTTGCATTACCCCTGTATTTAATAAGCACACACACAAGTATACAGATTTTAAAATTGAGATATGCATCTGATATACAGCTATTTCCTTTTTGTTCTTGTCAGCCTAATTTCTAAATAGCCTTTGGTTTGTACGTGGGATACTACAGTATCCAGATGACATCATTTTCTGGCAACTGTGGCAGGCCTAGCCTATGAGTCACTCTGCAAAATGTGGGGAGAGCCTAGCTAGGGAAATACACATGATTCAAAGGTTTCTATTGTTCTAGTGGACCATGGGGTCCACACAAGTTCAGCCACTGCTCAATACAGAAAAAGCAGCTATAGATCTCACTTTTGACTTAAATGAAAAGCAGCACCTTAGAGAAGGGATCAGGCAAATACAATTGTACAGTCCCAAACACCACAGTTACATATCACATGCTTGCATGAATTGGTTTATTAATGGGCAAGTCATAGCAGGTATACAAACACACATTGAGGTGCAAGTTACTTTATCTGCTTTTTCCAGCTGAGCATTTCCACAGCTGTAAGCAGCAGTTTCACTAACCCTGTGCTCAAGGCAGGGCTACAGGACTACAAACAAGGCTTCTCTACTCAACCCTGTCCAGCCCTCCAATTAATCTATCTGGGAAACAGATGGAAAGAGATCCACAAGACTATGGAAACAATTTCTCATTACAGACTGTCTTGAGGAATAATGCTAATTATCATGGAAGTGTTTCTAGTTCTTCACTGAATCCAGACACTTATCCTCCTCTAGAAGAATGTTTCGTCTTTAGTCACTAATTGGATCTTGTTTGTAAAGCCAATCTTTGTTTCTAAGTCTGTCACAGTTTGGGAACAAGGTTGCTGTAGGGGCAGAAGATTTAAATGACTATCCACAGCTGACAGAGACAGTAGAAATATTGTCCACAGAAAAAAGCATGGCACACATTAACATACACCACTTTCAGCTTTCCTTCTGTAGCGTGGGTAAGATCTAACACTAATAACTTTTTCAAGGTGTATTGGAAGCATTTAATCTACTGCAGCTGCAGAGTCTCATTGCAAGTGTTTGCTAACCAGAAGAGCTGTCTGCACACCAAATGATGTATTTATTAATTGCTTAAAGAGACATGTACTCCAAGAAAGAACAAGCACACTCATTGAAGGCAGTGGTGCATACAGGAGCAAGATACAGGTTTGCTGTACCCATGTCTCCCTGGTTCAGACACAACCATTTTTCCCCTCCCAAAGACTGGAGTTAGCTAAAAACACCTGAAATGCTGTGGCTGAGTTTGCAGTGTGTGTACATCTCCTTCATGTGACACTGGAAACAGATTATTTCTACCCCGGTCTCTAAAGTAATTATAACTGTTTAAAATTAATCATAATTTGATGCTTTATATCCAACTTACGTACTTTTGATGTGTTTCTGCTTTTCATGACGTTAACAAACTAACACAATTACCATTAAAAAGCCATCCTCACATTAGAGTATTGTCTAGTGCTCTCTACTTTTTTTAAAAACCATCTTCCACTTCAGCTTTCTGACCTCTAGTCAAGGAAAGGCCAAAGATACCCCATGTTCTTCCAAGTCCAGCAGAGACCACATCATTCTGAAGTATTTTGTGCTCTAGTTCTGGAGGATGCTAACTTTTCCCAGCAGACAGCACTAGATGAGTATTCAGGCACAGGTAACAGATGGCCTCCACAGGCCAAGAAATCCTCAGCAGTAAAAAGATATGGAGTAAAGCTGTTGTTAAGCCAGCTCTGCCCTGTCTCATCTTCACCCCACCCTGAGTCACCGAGACATCATCCAAGCAGTCCCAACCTCTCCCCCCAACTGCAGCTGTGCTTCTGACAGAAGAGCAGCAGATGGGCTTTCACTATCTCTGCTTTTAGAGTCACGTACAAGAGAAAACTCTCATGTGCTAAGCTGTCAAATCAGGCAGCACCACTCTGCAGAACTGCAAAGCTGACAGGTGACAAAAGGACCAGCAGCCCAACATCTCTCACTGGCTACTACCACCACATTTAGTCACTGAAAGCACAGATATTCATGATGCTTTAGGTTTTGTATCAAGTTCAACTACCAAAAATATGCCTCAGCTTTACCTCTTTTTTTACTACACTTACAGTAAGCTATATACATTAGCAGTATATTTCTCCTAAAAAATAGTCACAAGGAAGGCTGTCCAAGCTAAGCTGTTATGCACTTGGGTGATTTTAAAGCTCTGTTTTTAAATGTTAGAAAAATTATTCTGTGCAACCATGCTGGTCTACTTTCAAGCAGAGATGGAACAAGCTTATCAACATACAGTTTGTCTTTTGGCAGAAAAGTATATGAGGATTTCTGAATAGTGATCATTTTAATGCCAGGAAATCCTACTGGTTCCTGAATTTTATACCAAATTGTTCAAAGCAAAATGCTTCAAGACAGAAAATCAGTGTTTGTTTTCTATCCGCTTTTCTAAATAAATGACCATTTCCTGTGGCTATACCACAACACATGAAAATTGTATGGTGAGCTAAAAGCAGTCAGATAGACCTTAACATCTCAAAAAAGATGGGAAAATGTGTCTTCTCTGCACCTGTGAAAACAAGAGGGGAGCATGGCTTTCAAAGTAATGAAAGAATGGCTCTGAGTAATTCCTGTGCTCAGTGAACTTGGGTGCGACAATCACTCCTGCTCTTATTATGCAGAAGAGCTCTTTGATTAAAGAGCAATTTCCCCAGGACTTGGCTGTCTGGAGAAGGAGCAGTAACCAGTGTTCACCTGGGTGAGTCAAGTCAAGTCAGTTGAATCTATCACACCCACATGCACATTGAAACCAAAAAAAGAAAAGCACAGTATTTCTGATAGAAAAATTGAATTTCTAAAAAAGCTAATCAACAGTACCATTTTCGGTTTTGTCAGCCAAAATAAATAAAATATTGCGGTTTTGTGTGCGCTATTTATGCTTACTCTCAAAAGCCAGTACTCAAGTCAAACTACTGAGCTAGCCACATCTGTTGCCTGCTTTGTTAAATCTTTCTATGTTTGTTAAACATACTTTCTAAAGCAGTTTTTGTAAACTACATCTGAAATGATTATTTTTAGGACCAGGTTCTCACCTATTTATCAGAGCAAGTATCTTAATTTCATATTCCTCTTAAACCACTCTCTGAGAAGCATTTGTCTTCATAAGTGTATCGGGCTTTACAGAGCAAATTCAATGTAATGCGGTTTCCTCCTGAGGAACTCAAAAGAGGACTCAAAAGAAGAGGTTTATGACAATTTCAGTCCCGCATCTAAAAGTTTACCTGAATGTGGAGAAACATAACAGAGAACATAAAGTGGAGTGACAGTCACACAGGCTAGACAACAGATCCATAGCTCCATACCTTACTTTCTAGCACATCCAACAAAGAGGTACAAATATGTTTATTAATTAATCTCATAATACTTTGAGTCTCATTGAGTCTTGGTTTCTCAGAAGTTAATTATTTTAAACATGTAATTCTCTGTACTACCTACACTTCAGAGGGCATAACTAGAGCTGTAACAGAAGAAATGTGACAGGTTTGTAATTAGCTTTAGTTCTGAGTACTATTAGACCTAAAGTTTACGTACAAGAAATCATGCTTCTTTGCACACAAACATCATCGGACACTAATCAAGAGGCTGTTTTAGAGCACAGTCATTTATTCCAGCAGTTGCACTGTGGGAACACGCAAGTGTGCAGATGGTGCACAAGAAAAGCAGTGTTACCAAAGACTGAAGGCTCAAAATTACTTGGTTCCTTCCAAAGGCATCAAAACACAGCACTTAGAATCATGTCAGGCTGAAATCTAACTCATACTTGTTTATTAATGCATCTAGACATTGTTCTATGCATTTACACGGAATGTATGAAGGTAAGAGGTACTGGTCTAATTATCTTTAGCAGAGCTAAGCTGCTGCTCATTTTTTTTTTACTAATTTACAAATGACAGCTTTGTGGAGATCAAAGGTTGTCACTAAATTATAGGTCACCACCCCAGCATCATAAAGATATACATGCCTGCTCTTTGTCAAAGAGATCAGCGTGTTTCATTACGAGATGTGGGTCTGTTTCACCTGGTTTGAATACTTGTTCTCTGTAGGGTCCTCTGTGCAACTCCCCTACAAACCTAGGCATTGCCCTGAGTCTGAGGACAGTGGTACTCATTATCTCTAAAAACACTTTATTCTGCTTTCTAGGTACAGATCATCAGAGCAGCTAAGTTGTTGTGCAGCTCAAGCTAAGTTTATTTGCTTGCCCAACATCACATATTCTTAGGCTAGGATTTATGGGCCGTATCTGAATTGCTAACAAAAAAATGTGGCATCACTTACACAACATCTGAAATTGACCATCTAACATAGCAAGTCAGATGCTACAGATACACGACCCCTCTACTTCTTCTTGCAGAGAGAGCAAGTACAGAAAGGTTGTGTGTCCTTGTCACTACCCTTTCCAATGACAAACACACTGATGTGCAAAGGTTGTTTTACCATAAAATGGTTCAACACTCTAACTAAACATTGCTCTTTTTATGCTTAATCTCTACTTAAACCTCTTTTTTTATCCAAGTAGTATTTAATTACATTCTGGATGGAGATCTTTTTAAAATAACAAGAGTTATTTTCTTAAGAACTCTAAGATGGTGTTTTGGAATCATTTAAGATTAAAAAGGAGAATATGGGTGGCTTTTTGGCTGACTTTAACAGTTCTGCAACAACATCTTCATGATACATTTTCATCTGGTCAACAGTGCTCACACAGAGATCTTCTCTGATATATCCATTTCAAAGGAAAAAAATCTTGCACAGAAAGGAACTTGCCAACTGTCTCTAACCAAGAGTGCTTCTTGAAGTAAAGCCACTAAGCCTAATTCATTCTGACCCTGAACAGGCTACTACTATAACTGCTGGGATTTCTCCAGATCCCCACAAGTACCTTGACGGAAGCCGCAATAACCTCAAACAAGTGATTAGTACCTAGACAGCAACCTTGGCATCCTGCAGAAAGCTATTTTCATAAAGTTTTGTTATTGTTTTTCCATGTGTTATAACCAGCTTTTGCCTCACTACTGTCTAGTAATCTCCACTGTATCTCCACTGATGTCCACTGTATCAGGGTTCCCCAGTAGAGGGAAAGTCAAACATCTCCTTTAATTTTTTGAGATAACCCTTTGGCCTGACCCGTGAGCCAGTTGCTCACCCATC
Source organism: Platysteira castanea (assembly GCA_013397175.1). NCBI lineage: Eukaryota > Metazoa > Chordata > Aves > Passeriformes > Platysteira > Platysteira castanea. Next base: position 276,727 of record VYXC01001038.1, read on the forward strand.
ATATGACAGTTTATCCAGCTGTGGGATGGACATTTTGTCCAGAAGGAGAAGACACAGACAGTATCAAAAGCTTTACTGAAATCCAAAAAGATTACATCAAATGACTTCCCTTGACTACCTAGGTGAGTTACCCTGTCATGAAAGGAAATCAGGTTTGATAAGCCGGACTTTCCTCTCATGAAGCCATGCTGGCTGTGACCCATGACTGCATTGTCTTTCAGGTGTTTGTCAAAACATCCCAGAATAATCTTCTCCATAAATTTACCAGGCATTGAATTGAGACTGAAAGGCCTGTAGTTACCAGAGTTGTCCTCCTTGCCCTTTCTGAAAACTGGGACAACTTCATCAGCTTCCAGTCAACTGGGACCTCTCTGGATTTCCAAGGCCACCCAAAAATCCAGAGAAGTTTTGCAATGGACTTAGACAGCCCTTCGACAATTCTTGGATAGATCCCATCAGGCCCCTTAGATCTGTAGGGATCCAGCTATCGCAGCAGATCCCTAACATCACATATTCTGTAATTCTGAGAAATAACATTTACAAATAAGAATAATTAGGCCGCAAGTGCTGGATTTACACATTTTCTATGTAATTGTACGATGTCTAATCTAAAGTGATGGGTATGTGGACTTAAGCAAGTGTACTCTTAAGGGGAGACTCAGATGAGACCACAACCTAGAAATACTGAACGCTAATTTGATTTCTAGATGCAGTGAAAGCCACCGCCAGCACTATTTGTCTGCACTGCCCAGCACACTGACTGTATTGCCACTTGCCCTTCCTACCCCAAATACTAAACTGAAATATCAAGTAAATTGCAAGAGCTTCCAAATTCAATGATAAAAGGCAATCATTGTTCTAATGCCTGGAAATTGTGGAATGAAGATTAACAATGATGAACATCTGGCTACCATCAAATCATTCTTTGAGGATCAGAGAAGAGCATTAGCTGAACCAAAAGTATTTAGTGTTTCTACCTTCATGCACACCAAATGGAAAAATCCTTGCCAGAAAAAGTATCTGCACTGCACATAATAACAAACAGCTGTTCTGAAGCCTAACCAATTCTCTTTTCCAGGAAAAAGAAGTTTCAGCCAGCAAGGAGCACAGCACAGGAGCTGCAGCTGTGCCATGGCAGCCACTTCCTTTACCAGTGCCCAGTTGCTGAAGCCAAGAGGAGAAAATCTCTTCCAGGTTGCATCACAACTACTACTTCTCTAGGTTGCATCACACCTGCCAGGGTTTGCTCTGAAAGAGGATGAAAGCTATTCAGGTCAGGGAGGAGGCTAAGTCTGTAGCAATCATGATTTGCATGAAAAAGAAACCTCCTGGAAACAGACTACACCAAGGTGTAGACACATGCTTATTAATAAACAAACCAAATGGCTAGGTGACTTACAGTGACAAATTTTGCACCTCTTAAGCCCAAGTCTGAACATTAAATAAGAAGCAACAGATGCCTATCTGTTTTCTGTATCATTATGCTTGTTCTCATGTAAAAGGCAGCATTATTGAGCTGATAGCATTCTGTTATGGGGTAGGATAGCTTAAAAGGACAAATATTACACAATGATTCCTTTCAAGCACAGCATACTGGCAAACTTCCATCACTTGCAAACAAGAAGTTTGACCTGGGGGGATGAACTTTCATAGAATTATAAGATCTCATTAAAATACGTGGTTAGAGTTCCTCATTACAGCAAAAAACTTAAAATGTGAATGCAACATAAAAGCATCACCAAATTTCTGAGCATGCAGACAAATTGGCACAGTGTTTTAATCATAATTTACTGCCTTCGCAAAATCAGGGAGATGATATTGATTCTAAATACTTTGGCTTCTGATGTTCAAGATAAGGAAAGACTCACACCTGTTTCGGGCAAAGAAGGGGATGCCAGTAAAGGGTGGGAGCCTATTTGGCAGTCATAAACAGGAAGCAAGTCTCTCAACCATCCCAAAAGCAAAGGCTGAGGGAGATGCAGTCGTGGGAAGAACTAGGACTGACTGTAAGAAAACTGCAAAAAGGGAGCCAGAAGAAAACTCCACTTTTTTTTAAATCAAAGTGAGGAGGCAGAACAAGAGTTAGAAAATATCTTCAAAAGAAAATCTCTGCCATAACACGCTTAACGTGTTTAAAACCACTTTTAAAACGTTTTAAACATTTTAAAAACGTTTTTAAAACACCAGTTTTTAACTGTCAAAATTACTACAGCAAATCACCATTTGATCATCAAATATCTTGGTTATACAAACTGTTTAATGTGACATGTTCAGAAGTTGATTAATCTAGGGATCAGTGACTATCAGGTCTTAGGCACTCCAAGAAATGCACCACCAAGGATAGGCAGGCCTTGTCCCCCTCTCTGTAGGCGAGTCCCCCAACAAATACAGAGCTGTCATCCTCTAATAATCACCGCATAGCTAGCATAAACGTGTTGATAGTTACAGCACATCTAAGCTACTTTAAAAGAGCAAGGAACACAGTCTGCTTTAGCAGTTCATTATTAGATGCAAATCATTGTTTACAGCATGAGTATACAGAGTTTACAGTTCAACATTTGGATGGAGCAGAACAAAGATCTTCTTATCCTTACAGAAGTGAGCACTCAGCACTTGTTCTGAGGGAGGAGCAATGTTTAAACTGTATCGATTCAAAATTTCAAAAATTGCAAAGAATTATCTTTAAAAAAAAAAGATAATAAAGATGAATATAGCTGTTCATAGCATTACATAAGGTATTACTATCCTGCCTGCTAAACTGAGAGAGGTTACAACAAAACTATGTCCTGGCAAGTATCACAAGCCCACCATGGGGCAAGCCTGCTTTGCCTGATGGTCCTGCAGGCTGTCAGCTTTCCTGCACAACATGTCACCACCCGAGTTTTCATCCATCTCTCTCATGACAGTTCCAACCAGGCTAGACTCCAACCCCTTCTGCCCCCTCTGCAACTGCACAGCCTTGCAATCCCATCTATCCACCTCTTTGACTGTGTGCTTAAGGAGAGAAAGAACAATATTTTCACCCTATGAAGAATCAATCTCCTCTCATCAAAAAAGCTACCCTCAGTTCCCCATCCCCTCCTCCACTGCTTTTCCAGTTTCTTGGACTGTTTGACTGTGTCCTGTTGGGGTAGACTCCTGGGAGAAGTTTGCAGAGTTTGCTGTGGCTGTTCCTCTTCTACCTGCACTGGTCACCCCTGCTCCCCCACACCATCAACCCTTGTTTGCTTCTGGCTCTTCATCTGGTTCCTTTCCTTCAAGCTCACATTTGAATTTTTCTGATGTCATCCTAGTCTAATTTAAGCCATAAAGACTGTTCATGACTTTGCCAGCTGCTTTTCCCAGGACATAGTCTGAGGCTAAAGCAGATGAACAGCAAGACAAACTCACTTCAAATTCAGGAACAGACTTTACCAGCAGTGGCTAGGGAACTGCACCCCCAATCTGTCCCCAACACTCAGATCCAGCTGATGGAACAGAAGTGACCATTCAAATCTCACACTCAGAATAGCTTTTCATCTTTCCCTTCCCTCTTTCTCTGCTGGTGAAACCATTTGGTTGCAGTATAACCAGAGGGGACATCTGAGCATCACCTCACCTGTTTCTTTTACCAATGCATGTCTGTAAGTATTGCTATTTCCTCATCCAAACCTCATGCTTTGACACACTCAGTGACAGCAGTAAACCATCTGCACTGTACCATGTTCAAAAGTTTTCATTCTCTGCCTGCCTAGCAGAAAGCCATATGTGCTACAGCAGTGCCACACTTGCTGTGCAATGTCTTTTATATGTACCGAGACAGGATATTCTCTGTATTCATCCCTAATCGGTTCAAGCAGGTCACTCAGAGTTCAGTGCTGCACACACCACTGACAAAGTATCTGGAAAACAGTATTTCCCCAAATACTCTGAAAAAGCATGTCAAACACAGAGCTCAATCAATGTGACTACCTAAAAAAACCCCCCAGATTTAATCAAAGCAATAACTTGTCAAAGTCTGAACCTCAAGGCCCTCTTATCTGTAGATTTAGATTTTCAGTAGCTAGTGAAGCACTTCTAAAATGAGACCTAGTGGGAGTGAAAGAAGAGAAGAGAAAAGAGATAGGGCCCCTCTGCTCTGGTGGGATCCCAGAGTCTGCAGTGCTGCATTCAGCTCTGGGCAGTCCCCAGGACAGGAGGACTGTTGAATAACCTGCTGGAGCAAGTCCAGAGGAGGAACACCAAGCTGATTAGAGGAACTGAGCACCTCTCCTACAAAGAAAGGCTGAGAGACTTGGGTTTGTTCAGCTTGAAAAAGGGAAGTCTTAGGAGTAACATAATTGTGGCCTTCCAATACCTGTAGGGAGTCTACAGGAAGGATTGAGACAGACTTTTGATGGCAAGATGGACAGCACAGGGGAGGAAAAACTGAAAGAGTAGGTTTAGATTTGATATTGGGAAAAAATTCTTTACTGTGAGGGTGGTGAAACACTGGAATAGGTTGCCCAGAGAAATTGTGGATATCACATCCCTGGAACTGTTCAAGGCCAGAGAGGGAGGGGCTTTGAGAACCTGGTCTAGTGAAAGGTACCCCTGCCCAGGTCACAGGGTTGGAAATTGATGATCTCTAATGGCCCTTTTAAACCAAACCATTCTATGATTTCAGCAGCTAGCATCACATTTGTATTAAAAGTATTTTAGTTCCTCCAACACACTCGATCAGCAGTAAAGACTTGCCACCTGTAATTCTTACACACCAGAAGAACAGAGCTACTGCTGACTTTAATGGGGCAGGCACAGAAATGAACATGAAGTTAAATCTTAGAGTCTGCATTTTTTAAGTTTTAGAGAAAAGGTATTAATGGGCTGCTTAGAAACGTGGGTGCATGGCTCTTTACTATTCACATCATGGAAAACTGTCAAACCTGCTGAACAGAAACAAGTCAAATAAAACAAAGCTATCAGTCTCCTCTCATACATCCTCGCACTTTCCCAGTGGAAGAGGAAGAAAAGGTCTGGATCACTATAAAACACCTACTGAGTGTTTCTTACACAGTTCTGCTCCAGAAAGTGGCAGGAGTCCATCTTCACCTCACATCCAGGTATGACAAATTTATAAATCGAAACACTTCTTCCAGTGTCCAACCTTAAAAACCTACCACGGGCCAATAAACTGTTTCACAAGCAGTTAGGAAACTTCTGCAGATCAAGTAATAAGTGTCTGATGTGTCTTGACAGGTTCACATCAATTAATAAATTGTAGTTAGAAATCTTACATCTAGGAAAATCCAGTACAGTTCACTTAAAGCACCACAAGCCAGCATAGCTAACAGAAGTGAATTACAACAAAGGCTCATTTTTATCACCAGCTCAAGCACTTTTGACCTTTAAAACATGACCTCTATTCAAGGCAGAATTGTACTTTAAACTCATTAAGGACATATTATGTCAGGGTACTTCATCACAGTTTCTAAATGTGTGACTTGAGAGAAACTTTCCAACAAATGATGCAGCAGGAGAAAAGATGCCTGAGGTTATTCAGATTTTTGGCTCCCTCATCAGACTCCTTGGAGTAATATGGTCATCATGAAAACATTCTGCAAACACTAACTGAATAGTATTTCAATGTTTAAATGTCAAAATTGGATGAAAGCAGTATTGTGCAAAAGCACTAACAACTGTTATTTTAGAAAGTGCTTTATCAGGCATTACCAAAGCTGTACTTCTAAACAAAGCAGTCTTCTTGTTTTACTTGCATGCTCTAATGCTTCCCAGACAGAATTTGTGCTAGTAGGCAGCCATGTGAGAAGATTCACTGCCTTGAGGTAATATATCGCATTTTACACTAGACACATTCTTATTTTAATAGCAGCACTCAAAGAGCTGAATGCTTCACACCAAATATTTTTAGACCTAATTCAGGTAACAAATTTGCATACGCTTTTCCCAAATCCTTGCTTCACCAGCCATAAGACAAGTAGATGTTTCTCTCCCATAGCAGAAGGAAAATCCCAGCTGCAGATTATTCTTCTGTACCTGCTTCCACAGCTATAGATGCTCAAGCAGACCCCATGCTACCTCCTCCCTGCTCTGTGCCAGCACTGCACCTACCAGCACAACTGTCTGACCTGAAACAAATGGCTAACAGAAGGCGACCACAGAGAATGGTCAGGAACTTTGTTCACTCACTTCTTTAAATGAATCTGAGAAGCAGAACACCTGTAAAACAACAAGCACAAGTAGTTCCTTCGGTGCCTTCCTAGCACAGACATCAGCCAAGAGCACAACATTTTTTTCTTTGAAAAAACAATGGACTGTTTTTTCTGCCTGGGAAAAGCACAAGCTGTGATAGCATTTCATTTACAAGAACTGTTTCTTTTACCTTTACCTTATTCTGTCAACCTCTTAATTTAAAAAACGCAAAAAAAAGGAGGGGAGGGGCTGTTTTGGTGTACTGTCTTTCTGAAAGGCCAGAAAGCCATTTTATACCAGTTTTATTTTCACCAACTGTTAAAAAAAAAAAAAAGGTGTTAAAAGGAATTTGCTTATTCTTGAAAGTTCCTAAATGAACCTTACACTCCCTCTCAGTCCCAATCCTTGCTATTCCTGTAAGCAAGAGAAAAAGACTCAGATAAAACCAAAACATGCTAGAAATTTCTTGTTATGCCTTTTTGTTGGTGATGACCCATAAGCCTTTTGTAGATTGAAGACAGAGAATTTTTCATAACAGTCACCTGCTTATTCACGTCCTGTGTCACATGAAAGGCCACACAGCACTCTCAGCATTAATTATTAATCTAATCATGTTATCAAAGTACCAGCTAAGCAGGATCTTCAGAGAAGATACAATTCCTCTGGTGACACCCAGCTCAGACAGCACAGAAACATAATAACCACAGAGCCCTGTGAACTCTGCCCTGAGACAGTGCCTTCTTTTGAAACACATGGATCTTGACATCGATGTAAATCAGAAGCACTGCATGTGTGTTTTCTCTTTGAACTTGCTGGAAACTAATGGATTGCTGAAAATTCTGCACTGCAGTGTAGGTATCAATGCTTTTAAGGAAGCCTGTAAAGCAATGGCAGAGTTCAGCCCTTGGTTTTGACACCTAAAGACAAGCCACAAGAAAGTGAACGTGCTTAGAGACGAACAGATCTAACTCTTTCTGTGTTAAGGCAGAATCTAAACAAAAAATGCATGAAGTATAATCTTTTGCTGATGTACAGATCTTGACTTTACTTGCTGAAAGCAGAACAAATATAAATAACAGTTTTGCTGACCCCAGTGAATGTTCAGTACATAAGGAGCCCTTCACAGATTTCAGAGGAGGTCTCAATTCAGCAGCTGCAGTCTACTGCCTCTTTCGTGGCACCTCAGGTTATTAAAGGTCAATCTTGTTAAATCCTCCAGTTACCCCTGCTCTCCTAGTCCTTTTTTGCACTGTAATGCCACAAATTCAAACTTTCGTTACACATGTTTACAAAGGTCTGAAAATGCTGTTTAACATGGAGTTTTCTTATTATTACAGTCATTATTGCTATCATCATCATTATTGTTATTATCATTATCATTATTATTTTCGTCATCATCATTATTATAATTACTAAAAGGTTCTTCACCCACAGGGTGGTTGGGCACTGGAAGAGGCTCCCCAGGGTATTGGTCACAGCACCAAGCCTGACAGAGCTCAAGAAGTATTTGAATGACACTCTCAGGCACATAGTGTGATTTTTGGGGTTGTTGTGTGCAGGGCCGGGAGATGGACTTTGATGTTCCTTGTGCGCCCACTGCCAGCTCAGGATACTCTATGATTTCCTAAGAAGCAAAATAATTGCTGTTGACATTGAAAATACCATTGCAATCTCAGTCAGTAACCACCACAGCAAATGAGTTACTCCCTGCAGTTTCAGGCAAGGAAAACTTGCAGACACCTTTTTTCTTACGTATCTTATTCTCTAACAATAAAGAAACACAAGATGCTGCAAAAATAATGAGAAGTCTCCCTACACTACCTTGTCCTCAAGAGTAGGTGTGCATAAGCTCACAAATAAACAACACTCCTGGGATAAATTCTGTTCTTTTTTATTGCTTCTCAATTAAAAAAATAGTACGTGCTACTAACTGTCATGTGATACCGCTTTGACCCTGAGGAAGTGGAGAAAATGTTGAAATTGGAATCACAACAAAACTATATTTACTTAGGAAAGATAGATCAAGGTCTCTCTCCGTTGAGACCGAAAGCAGCAGCAGTATTAAAAAATACGTCCAGCTTTATAAATTGAAAATAAACATATGCCAATACCATTTCATACTTTACCTTGCATTTACCAAGACTTCAAGTAAAGCTCTCCCCTAAATAGACAGTAGACATCCCATATTAAGTATTATGCTAATCACAAGGTTAGATCAGGGCTCTTGTGGGAGGAAAAAAAAATGGAAAAGAGGCATGAAAAAAGGATTTGAAAATACTGTAGAAGCATGCTATTAAAAATTGAAAAACCTGAAAACACGTATCTCTTTCAATGCCATCAGTACTTCAGAGAAAAAAAAAGGAAAACAAACCACAATTTTTCCCCCTCTCCCAATAGCCTATGTTCAATGTTAAGCAGAATTTTGATTTTTGTTTTTGAAAAAAGTTGAAGATAGTGCACCTCAAAAGTTACTGGGTGGATCAAGTCAACACTTCCCTGTTCTGTAGATGTTAAACAGAAAAATGGGAAGCCCTAAAACCCAACTTCAGTCACGAAGCCCATTGAACTCTGTTCCAGCAAAGAAGTTGCCAGACCAAGGCCTGGCACTCTCCCAAACATGCTGCAAAGTAAATCCCACATGACTGGGTCTGTACATCAGGCAAATGCAGATGTAGTTGAATAAAGCACACTGTGCTTTCCTTGGATCACGGCAAGGGAGGGGATGCAATCTGCAACTTGGAAACTGTCAGGAAAGAAAGACATTCCAGCCTTTAGCATCTATTGATGTGACATCATTTCACTGCTTTGTTTCTTTAACAGAGAAGAAGAGTTCGGCACAATGTGTAAATAGATATTTGGTATTTACTCATTTTAGAGCAGCCTGTTTGACAGCCAGGCTTTAAAGACACTCCTGCCACAGAGTATAACTTATGATGCAATTGATGCTTTGATCCTTTCTCCATGGCCAGTGACAGGCTGCTCCATGGGCAAATATTCCTGGCACGCAGCAGCATCCTCCACACCCCCACCCAGCCCCACACCCCAGGAGCAGCAGCCAGGGTCCATAACCTGCACACAACGGCCCTCCACAAATTCCTCCCACTCTTAAGCCTCCTGTCTGGGGTACTTTTTGCACATTTCCAGTGAACCATTTCCCTGTCCTTACTTGCTCCCATGACTTCTTCTATTCTATCCACTGGCAAACAAACACACCAGTGACCTGAGCATAACTACAACACAACAGGGCAATTTCTGTGCAGGTGGATATGCATGGCTGCAGAAATCACCGTGGTTTTTATTGCCTTAGTGGACAAATTCTGCCTAAAACAAGCAGACTTAGAGAACGGAATGATAAGCGTAATGAAAATCATTGAGTTTAAGTCAATTTCATTCATTACAAGAGTTCCTCTTAGACTCTTACAGCATCGAATGTTATAATGCATCCACCTGCCTTGATGGTAAACAAGTTTTAGAAATAGTTAACATACTCTAGCTGACAGAAGGGCTCAAGTTGTCTTGAGACTAGCTTTATCACTTCTCCCATGAGGTGACCACATCACCAATAGCCCATGTGGGAGCAGTAAAAGCCAGGATGAGAATTCAGTCTCTGTTTGCCGCCTTGCAAAGTGAGTAGCATACTCCTACACTGCAGGAATTACAGCCTGCAAATCATAATTGCCAATCCATGACCTCTCACCCTGGGGCAGTCTAGCTGTTTGTCCTCTGGATAGCTGGAAAATTCTACATGGCATTAACCATCTTCCCACCAAAATAAATTTGTACTCAATGCCACAGTACAACTCACTTGTCAACACTTAACAATTCAACTCAAATCATTTTTAAAAACCCTGTGAGATTCCCTCCCCTTCAAGCTCGTAGATGTGCTGCACTTGCAGAGAGTGGAGGTGTCTTCTTCCAAGCCAGAACCTGCCTAACATTTACAGACACTGGAAGCCGTATGAAGTACTTCCCAGCACTTCAAGCTCAAAACCAGCTCCTTCCATTCACTTGAGAGGCTTCATTAACAACCCTTCCCCCAGACTCAAATTTGTGAGGCTCAAAACCCATTCACAGCTCATTCTCTGCTTCTGAAACCAATTTCAGGCCTTAGTTGTCAAGAATGGTACTAGTGTACAGTAGAAACAGTTGAATACATTAAATGTTTGAGGCCACGTCCTGCTGCCACTGCCGAAACAGACAACCATTATCTCACCTCTTTATTTTGTCTCTAACACAAGGCTAATTCTGAACACATACACCAGATTACAGCAAGGATATTTGGGCTATCATTTCTCTTTGTAAAAAAGAGGTAACTCTACAGCTAGTCTTTTTTCTTTCATCTGTTTTTGAATTGGTATCTAATAGCACCAACCACTTCACATGAGACACCAACGAGCTCATATGATTTGAAACAGTGAAATAAAAAGCTTGTCAAGAATTTTTTTTCCTTGTGTTTTTAAGAAAATATTCAACTGAATTTGTTTAAGTTGTACTAATTCAAGAATGCATGCTAGTTCCACAACTCAGCTGAAAAACAGATACATCACTTAAATCTTCCAGGGGATGGTTTGGCTTAAACAATCTTTCCCCTTGTTGGTGTTAAATCTGGGATTGAAGAGAGTACCCTGAAACCTCTCTTCCTGTGCATTACAGAAAGTGCATAAGCAATTCAAAGAAACAGGGGCAGCTGGAAAACAAACAGTGAAGAACAGAGCCATTTTCACAGCTCTATCCAATTTGAGTGAGGTGGAAAGAATCTGAGGCGTTTACATAGCCCCATACAGAGGTTTGCACATCCCTATCTAAATCTAGCAACAAAAATAGCAAAAGCAACCATGGGAGGCTGTCACAGTATCAGCCGCAAATGACAGCGGCTCCAGAACATCAAGAAGTGCTCTGACAAACGTCCAAGCTCCTATCAAGTCCATATAGGCTCTTATCTACTCTGAGACACTACTATACCTCTTAAGAGAGCCTTGAATTTAAATGCAGGTGAAAAGAAAGTCATCTTTATTAAAGCACATGAATCATTGAGACCAACAGCAATCAAAAGCACCATACAGTGCAGATGGCTGAGCCACACAACCTCACAACCCAACCAGCCTAGTTGTAAATCTGACCACGTGTTGCTTTAAAAAGCAACCGCACCCCTTGCAGAGGACTGCCACTCATCTCATGGTGGGGAGCACTGGTTGTGCAACAGCTCTATCTACTAACACAGGATTCACATGGTCTGTGGCAAGCAACACCCACAGCCAAAGCAGTTTCCAGCACTACTCCATTCTTAAATATCAGATACAAACTGCCAGAGTGCTCCTTCTCTGGGCAGTGAACTGTTGAGACATTGGCAACGGAAGTGATTTTTAAAGGAACCCAGACTACGTCTCTCAGAAACTGACTTACTCTATAAAGTGCTCATTTGCAGTACCTGAAGGCAAAATCTGGGTGCAAGGTCATACCTACACATCCAGTGAGCACTGATCCCTCCACTCCTTGAGCTGCTTTTCCCATCCAGAGTTGGAGGTATAACAGCACATTGGTTCTTTTGCAAGTCTCAACAATCACTGGACCGATTTTAGGATTTCCAGTCTCAAAGCAGTGGCTAAGTCATGGAGATACAGATTTTTAGGGTCCACAAATAAACTGCAAAAACCTCCTGCTCTAGGAGCGTGCTTCTTGTGAATAGTTGTTTTTTGTATCCAATACAGTAACATTCCCTACACACCTGTAGGAAGCTCATTAGCAGCAGTGGTCAGTACAAAATAGTGCTATAAAGGTCACCACACAGAGCTGCTGCCCCATCTCTTCTGATCTGTGAAGAGCTATTCATCCTCCCCACAACACTTTCTGCCACAGCCTGAATAAACACTTCTTCCAAAGATCAACAGCTCTCCAGGACATGATAAGCTGAGAAAGAAGGATCTCAACATATGAAAAGTACACTCCTGCAAAGGGACTGTAAAGAAACAAATTCCATCAGTCCAGCTAATTTCCTCCTCTGGTCCAAAGCAAACAGGTAGATGATGACACAAAGCTTTTCGAGTGCTACACTAGGGATATAGCCTGATGGGATGTGCGCCAGGGAGAATGCACCCCTCTCTGGTCAGCTACTCCAGCAGCACGGCATGCAACCATCGCAGCCCGCAGTCCAGTGCAGGTGGCATGGGCACAGCACACAAGCACAGTCACACATCCTGTCACTTATTCCGTCATTAACACGCAGAGAAGCGAAGGTCTTGGCTGCTCTCAGGTAAACAGGAAACAGTGCAGAAGGACTTACCCAAAGGTCAAGAGCAACACTTAAGTCCTTCAACACCAAGCAAAAGATGTCCTTCCTTCCCACAGGTACTGTCACAGATCCTTCCAAATAGCAGCTTCATAAAACTCTCAGGCAAAGTGCAAACCTCAAGTACCTCTGCTACCTCTAATACCGGCAGCTGTGATCCTCTCTACACATCTCAGCCCCAAGCTTTCCTTTAGTAGCCTTCCAGGTACAGAGTTTTGGCTTGGTGATATGCAGGCATCCCTGCCAGTGTCCCTACTCCTTTGTGTGCTCCCCATGGAGCACAATGGTAATGTAACTACTCAGCCACTACTGGCACCTTTGTGAGGCCACCTCAGGTCATGCTTAACATTAACTAGGAGCTACCCGGAATGAAGCCATCACTTCGATCTGACAATCACGTAGTCTTGTGAGTGGAGTATGAAGTCAAAGAAGTTTTCTAGCTGCACCGCAAATAACCCAAGATGCAGAGGGGAAAGTGAAGGAGAAATGAAAATGCTGTGCTCTCTTGGTCAAGCTGAGCCTACAAACACCAATACAAGGGCAGCATGAACTAACTTCAAATTTGTCAGTCTTCCATTAAAAAAAACAAACCTTAAACTAAAATTCCTTTTACAATAGAGTAGTGCCTAAAAGAAAGGTGAAAAACTTTGAGAAAGAGAACTAGCTGGCTCTGAAGGAACTATACTGTTAGCTTCAGTGCATGCTACGGGACAAGTGCCATATGGTTCAGTCTACAAAAACAAAGGTCACATCCATCATTACTTGGCATCATTATTCCACAACTATACACACTGAGCAATGACCCATTACACGTTACCTCAACACGCCAGTAAGCAGGTCAATGCATCCTGTACAGAAACTAGCACAAAAGATTCCTTTTGCTTTTAGATCTCACCATTAAGACTTTTCATATGCAAATATCACTATCCAAGCAATTATTGGATTGATTGATATCACTGACACGTGCATACAAAAATTTTGTCTTATACACAAAACTGTATAACTCTTCAAAACAAAAAACTGTTCTACCACTATCTGGCAGTCTAGGTTAGTATGCTGAGGACCAAGACATGAAACAGCAAGTATATTTGTAGATCAGTACTTCTGTACGGACCAAGATACTTCAGCAATAGGTATACCACAGCTAAGTAAGTTTCTTCAAAGAATTTCACCTCAAGACGCACCCTAGTTTCAAACATTTGACCTTTATGGAGGCGCTGCCAGACACGTTCACTAGTACTTTATTTGGCTTAGAGCAGGCAGAGGTGGGGAGACAAAGCAAAGTTCATAATTTACAACATGATAGTAGACCGTCAAACTGAAAAGAATTTTCTGACAAACCCATATGAAACATGTAACTAAGAAATATTTCGATATTTTCTGCCTACAAGTGCATAGTTGTACAGCTAGATTACAGTATTTTATATATACTAAAGGCATAGATATTTAAAGATTTCCTGTAGTCTGAAAGCATTTGAGTAACATTAATTCACTCATGACCTCCCAGGGCTGAATGGTTGCCATAATTTTGCTCCTGGAGAAACAGCAACATGAAACCTGGCAGACCTCACTTGTAGTACACCAAGTCTTTGTGGGACTCTGGTACCTTTCCCAGAAACAGAGTGGTCCCCTAAGACACCGGCCACAGTCTCACAGTCCTGGCAACTTGAGCTTTCTATTGTGCTATGGTAGTGCAAAACTGTTGGCTTTAACTGAAGTCAATTAAGCACTTCAGGGTTTGACCTTTTAAGTATATTAAACTGCATGTACATTTTCATTCAGCAGTTCCTAAGTATCATCAACCTGTATCATCAACCAATACTGCAATTAACCATTGCAAACCAATTAACAAAAACCAACACTATGAGAGAAGCAGGTTTTGGAAATAAAAATGGATAATTTGTTTTTCTATTGAAAAGAAGTTGGGGAAGAATGAGAATCTACTTTTTCAAAACAAAAAAATGAAAAATCAGAAAGAAAATTCCCGGACAATTTTCTTTTACCGTGTCTTTATTGTCCTAATATTGAAGCTAAAGCTTCAGTGTTTTACACAAGTTACTACCTTACTGAACAGAGCAAGGAAAAAAACTCCGGCAGCTCTGGCTAGGAAATTGCAGAATATGGTGTGTGAAAAAATGTACATTTCATTTCAAGCAGGGAGGGTCAAGGCTAGTAAAATGACGAGTTCCATGGTTCAAATTCAATCTTATCTTAAAAAGATAATTTCTTTTAAAGGAGAGAAAAAAAGTCAAGAGAAATAGTATCTACTTAATTATGGATGATTATAAGCCTAGCCAGCCACAACACATTTACTGAAAATTTGATTTGCTTCATATGCCAAAGCTTCAATCACAATTTAAATCCTTCAAATCTGTATTATCTTTACAGTGCAGTAATTACACATTTGCAAAGAGACAAACAACAGCAAAAGCCAAACTCAAGGCAGAATTTGATGTGCTGGGTATTTCCTTTGGAAAGGAGGATGCTGTGGTAAACATTATCTGCTAAAATTCACATAATTCAAGAAGACATGAGGGCTTCTGACACAGCTGTTCATGCCCACCCTAGACCTTTGCTATTTAATAGTATAATTTTACAAACTGTACAGGATATGTGTCAGGATAACATCTGGAGGGCTTCTATTAGCGGCATATACAGCTACATTTCTTGAAGTGAGAAAATTCCTATTCCGAGTTGTATATTCCTGATTTTTTCTTCTCAGAAGTGCAAGGACACAGGATACTATCCATTTTTTTGCTCCTTTTTGGTTTTTTGTTTAGTATGCAAGAGACTTTCCTTAAAGGCAAAAGTAATAAATAAAACAATATATACAAGTAACCAAAACCTCATTTTATCAGACGTGTAATTTCAGGGAGAAAGGGGCCCAGCAATCTAACTGAAAAAAAAGCTTTTTCCTCAATATCAAATATAACACCCTATCAAACTTTACTGACCTCTGCAGATATCACAGCCCTGCTCATTGTGTTTAAAAAACAATTTCCTACACTGTATAGGTGTAACAGACACTGTGCCTAGCTCAGAACGTATTTGCAGAAGCATCAGCTACCAGTGACAGGGTTCTTCTTTCGTGTTGAACTTGCCAAGTTTTTATTAAAGCTAGGCTACAGGAATTAAGTGTGCAAACAGTGATCTGAAAAGCAGCTGAAAGCACACATTCTTTGCCTGTTTAATTAACTGTGGAATTTCAAAATGCAGAGCTGCTACTAAATAATGTTTTGGTTACAAATATGGTGAGAAACAAAATATGCCTCCTGACATAGTGCTGTCCCAGTCACGTTCTGCCTCATCTTTTGCTATTTATTGTTTATTTCAGTATTTATTACTCTCCAGTACGGACCAAAACACACTGTATTTGCATAGTTGATTATCTAAAACAGTATTTGCTGTCATTTCAGTAGCTGCCAATTGGAAAAACTCACCTTGACTTACTCATTTCAGTCTATTTATTGTCATTGATATCTACAGCGTTTTAATATTAAAAAGTCCTCTCCAGGCACTCAGGACAAAGATTAAATATGTCATAAAGGCAGTTCCCACTCCCCAGACTCACCCAGGAGGGTATTGCTGCGAGCAAGCAGGCAGCAGGCACAGCTCTGAGAGCTGCACCCGGGGCTGCAGGCACCATCCTGCCTGCTCTGACTCACACCCACTGCTGCAAGTACGCAGCAGAGGAAGGAGCCCTGCACATCCCATGGGTGCTGCTCCAGAGCTGGGCAGCACCCAGCTGGGACTCCTCCAGTCAGCAGCAGCAGAAGTTGTGGATGTCCCCCCTGGGAATGTTCAGGACCAGGCTACATGGGGCTTGGAACAACCTGGTCCAGTGGAAAGCATCCCTGCCCATAGCAGGGTGGCTGGAATTGTGTGATCTTTAAAATATCCCTTCCAACCCAAATCACTCTGTGGTACTGTGGATGGCCAACCCACCAGCTGGCTCCTGTGAAAGCACTCTCCCAGCACAGCTGAAGGGCAGGACCCACCATGTGCTGTAGAAGTAGCCTGCACTCACGCCTCCCCAGCTGGTCTCATTTGAATTATGACCCTGTTGCTCTCTTGCTTTCCAGAGTCCCCAGTTTTGTTCAGGCTCTGTAGTGCCAAGATAAATGCTATAATCATGCAGGTACAGACAAGGACTGTACATCAACGTGTTTCACACCCCTAATCAAGCACACAAAGTGAATAACCATACAGAGCGGAGTGATACAGAATTCTCTCATGTTTCCCATTTCACCACATTAGGGCTGGATAAAACATGGCCATGTGCCTTTGACATCCAAGCCTGGGCCTGGCACTAGCTCGGCCACCTTGGACAACATTAGTTGCACCTTCTGGGGAAGCTAGGAGCTACACAGCAATGAGATACAGGCATTTCTACTTGTTTCTGCAAGCTATTTTGTACGTGTTTGTTGCTGGGTTGTTTTCACAGTAGTAAACTGTCTCTGGACAAAGTCTCATGGTACAACAAAATTACCTCAGTGGTTCTCTGTGAAGGGAGAAGTTCCCCCTCACACTCTCTTTATTCTCACAGCAGCCCTGTCTACCCAAAAGCACTCTCAGGGCCTTCACCACACCTTGCATGACCACCCCTTCCTTCCTAATGAGCACTGGGACCAGTGCACTGAGGCAGAGGACAGGACATGCAGCAGCATCTTGCTGGCACATCAGATCCATCCATGACAGCCCAATCCCTTGACAAGGGAAGTTCCTACACTGCAGAACTCATCCCCACCTCATGCAGTAACAACCACTGAACAGTACTAGTATATTCTGATTTTCCAAACAGAGATCTAGAAAAGCTTCCAGGTACCTAACAACCCTGGGAGTAACTGTCCTGGATACGAAGTCCCATCATGGACTGCAGAGCTAAAGGAATGCTTCGTCTAGAAAACTGCTAGTGGCAAGAATCTCTATGAAAATAAATACAAGGAAGGGGAGGAGGTTACTCATAGCAGATGCTAATTTAAGTCATTATCTGTAAAAATAACTTCACATTTCCTTGTGAAATACCAAGGGAGCTGCTTCAAATTAACTAGAGGACTTGAGTTCAAAGTGACAAGTAGCCCTGGGAAAGGGGAAGATTGAAGAGAGCCAGGAAGAAAAAGTAGTAATAATAGCAGCAGAAGAGTAAAGGTTGAATTTAGAGACTAGATGCCATAAGGCAGCAGGTAGGTGAGTTGCAACATACCGAGGAGAAACTTTGGGTAAAATCAAACCTTGACTCACTGAGGGTCTGCTGAGACGGTGGAGCTGATCTAACATCTCCACAAACAAAACCTGCTCCCTTCCCTCTCTCCAGTGTGCAGCTGCACCCCAGCCCCTTCCTCCTGCCTGCACAGATTCTCCTCTGACCCCCTGATCAGACCAGTCAGCTCACTAAACCACAGAAAACTAACTAAGCAAAAGAGCTAAGAATTCCCTGCCAGCATAGCAAGCTGATTCATCTGACTGAGGGCAGTCTCTTGCAACTGCAAGATGGGGGCAGCAGGAGTGTGCAGAGCAGGTCAGTCCTCCCTGGCAGCAGGGAGACACTTGCCATCTTAAATATCTGAACAGGGGACCATTGCAGGAGAAAGAGGAAGAAAGAGCAAAGGAGGCAAGGTTTGCTACATCAAATGGAACAACATAGTGAAGAGGAAGAAAGAACGGCTGATTTTTATAACAATGCCCCTAGGACAAAACCACTGGCAGCTATTGAGAGGGAAACTGCGTGGATTCAAGGCCCAGAGCACAATTTAATAGTAGATTACTGACTGAAATACACTGGTTTACTCCATTACAACGATTCTATGCTTTGTCTTCACACTAAGGTTTCACACCTTGCACTACTAATCAGTAGCTCAAGTTTTCTTTTCTCAATAGAAATTCATAGGAAAGTCATCCAAATACAGTTTATAACTAAAAACATCATCATCAACAAATGCAGAGCAGAAGCAAGACACTACCGGTGGTGCCAATAACAATAACATGACTACAATAGGCATCTTTGAAAAAGTCTGATCAGAGAGAATATAAAATGTGCTTTTACATACAATAATTGCGGCACTTGAAGCTACTTCAAAAGCACAAGGATACTGTACCTTGTTTCCCTGCTCAGTAATTATGAAAATGTTGTTGAATATTTGTTTTGAGAATGAAGTAAACATAGCACAGTGCATTTGCACAAAGGTGATCAAATCCCTGTGCACTTTCAAATCAGTGTTTCATCACGGGCTGCTGCTTCAAGAGATGAGTACTGCTGACCAGTAGGAACTGAAGCAAGAGCAGAGTCCATCTTATCTTATTGCCCTGCCTGCACTTACCATTGTAACACTGAGATGGTATCGATCATTAAACCAGTAAGAGCCCAGGTGATTTTCTGCCATCTTAGCAACCTGAGTTGTTCCACAAGCACTAGTGACAAGAAGGGAGCACAGCCACAGAGCCAGGAGCAAAATACTTTCCCCAGTTAGTCACGTAAGCCTGACTCAGCTTCTCACAAAACTACAGCCTCTATCCAGCCCCTACTTTTGCTGAAAATGGACACCATAGCCAGTTTCAGGATGTTGTCTGATTATTTCTAAATCTTTCTTTGAATCAGACTTTTCATATTGGGCATTAGTTTCTCATACTGAGTGCTATGATACTCCAACATTCAGTTAATCCAAGTAATTCAAGATGTTGGACTAAAAATTGTGATGCTCAAGAACACAACAAGCCTGAACATCTGCATTTAAAGGCCAGAAATAAGTGTGCTTTCATTTACTTACCTTTTTGCTTCTTCTAAGTGGCACAGATACTCGTAAGCAATATTCTGACGCCTTCTCTCATCCATTTCCTCTGCAGAAAGCCTTTCATCATCCACAATAGCTGCAAACAGAAACCCATATCAAGTTACACATGAGTCGGGGTGATTCTTAGAGCAATTTTACTTAGAACCTGGGTGAATTACTGAAGAAGGGAAATTAAAATAGTTATCACTTCTCTTTAAAAGAGGCTTTTTATAGTATGGTGTACAAAGATGTCTAGGTCACCAAGAGTATTCTGTTCTCTCTACAGTGAATTCCTCAAGTTTCACTTCTTCAAGACCAAGCACGTATTGCTCTGAGGCCGTTGCCTGGTTTGGGGCCAGGATGGAGCACTGAAACATGGGGGGCTGAGCTTCAGCAGAGCTTCAGCTTCCACATCCTCAGAGAAGTTTGAGGACTCCCATGAGGAAGCTCAAGAAGCAGGTGGAGCAGCCTCATGCTAAGTAGATCTCAGCAACAGAGACAAAGCACACTGCAAAGGTATCTCAAGGACAACGTGGGAACTGGCTGCAAATTCAGGAACTCATGAGACTGCAACATGCTGAGCTGCCTCCCACTGATGGAGGTGATGAGGGTTGTAATCAAATGAACCATCTGTGGTTTTTCCTACTTGCTGCTGCAACCTCATCACCTCCCATAAAAACACTCGCAGTCTATTAAGGATGTCTGTGCACATCTCCAGCTGCAAATGACCCCAATGATTTACAGCTATTAGCCAATGACTGGTCTTTCCCCACTTGTAGAGTACAGAGGGGGCCTCTGTGAGCAGCTCTCCAATTCTTCCAAATGTTTCTAGCAGTGAGTTTCAAGGAGCATACTGTAGTGATAACTTCTAGATGAATTTCAGCCAAGGCAGGTGCGACTTCTGGAAACAGCCTTCAGCATAAAGCAGTCACCACGATGACACCTTGTTTGTACAAGGCTGACAGTTGGACTAGATCATCTTGACGGTATCTTCCAACCTTGATGATTCTGTGAAAAGATGGGGTCCTACATTCCCTCATGTTTCTCAGCCACATACTCACATCACCTCTCATGTCATAGCTGGCAATCCAGTGGCTGCATCAGTGAACTAGAACAAGGGGCAGCTCTTGCTAAAGAGACCTGTTTCTGAGAAGATTGGATCCCTGATCTGAGCCACTGCACACTTGCAGACACAATGGTGCAGGCACAAGGGAGGGGGTGGAAAAGCAGGGCTGGGCCAGCTGCTTTCTCGGCAGCCTACGAGCCGGTTAGCTGAGAACATCATGACACATCCTCAGTAAAAAACCACAGCCCCTGCTCCTCCTGAAATGCACTGTGACATGCTTTGTTAGTTCCATTCCCACGCAGACTTGTGCATGCCACGAGCAAGTTCTCAGCTTTTTCCTGACAATTGTTTCAAGTAGTGGATAAACACTTTCTGGTAATGGATACAGGTAACTCAAATAAAAGGCACTTAAAAACAGCAGGACTCTAGGCTTTGCAAATACTTGCATACTTTGAAACCTGTACTTCAAAAAAAAAAAANAAAAAAAAAAAAAAAAAGCGAAAAAGCGCCAGAAAAATGATCCCACATGCATTTACTGAGGACACAAAAGAAATTACACTGCTCAGCCACATTTCAGACTGATGCTACCATACATTTCTTAATGTCTTGTATAGCTGCTTCAAGCTTTGTAGTTTCAGTTTTAATGACCATATGAGAGTTGCGACACCTCATCTTCCTTTGCTTTTAAGATTGCTCTTCCTAATTACCCAGATGTTTTATACACCGATCAAATAAATACATGTCCTGCTCAGTTTCTTTCAAGTCTGGTAGCTCCAATAAGCATGACTCACTCTCAAATGAGCTCTCAGATACTGTAATCAGGATATCACTTGCCATGAACCAAAACATTAGTTTGGAGGCAAAACATGGGATGCAGATGATAAAACACTGTGCCTGGCAAACTGGCCATGGAGGCTGCTCTAGTACTGCTCTTGCCCTCACCACCATCAGCACAACTAGGGCAGATTGCTCTCACTCCATGACATAACCCCTCTGCTGCAGAGGGCTCCTGACTTCCCAGAGCAAGGGAAAAGTACTGACAACCCACCACACAGAAATTTAATAAATCATTTTATTGTTTGCAACACAGACCTGGGGCCACTTTTCAAGAGCTCTCCCAGCTTTGAGTGCTCATAAATGGAGACAAGTGCTGTCAGAAGAGCCCAGCTGATTGTCCTAGTTGGCTACGCTCCTGTCATCTGGGGTGGGACAGCCAACACCAGGCCAAGCCTTCACCCCCATCACAATCCCCATGCCCTGTTCCTCTTAACTTGTTGAACAGTCTTTACTCCTGCCCTCCAAAGACAGCTTGACACAGCCACAAGCAAAACAGCAAAAAAGGCAGCTTGTCTGAAGGTAGGTGAAGGAAAACCACATGGCCTATTTGATAAGTATCAGTCTAGGAATTAACCTGAATAACACTAATGCTTTACAATCTAGTCCTGGATCTGCATATCTATGGGTGCCTCCCATCCCCAACTAAGGCATCCCAGATCAAGCAGCCCTGGCCAGCCCCAAATGCCTAATGAAAATTATTTGCAAAGATTGATTCAGAGAGCAGATGAAGGTACCAACGGATATTGTGGAATCGTAATAGTTGTTCTGCTTAGCAAACACTGCAACAATGAGAGGAAAGGGCAAGATTCAAGAACAAGTAACTTGTAGACACTGGGAAGTGGAAAACCCAACTCTTTTCTAGAGGAGGTATCTATCAACAGCTCATAAGTTATAAATCAGACTTTTTTCCTGTCAGGGCCAAAGCAGCTGAAGTTTCCAGGCTGAATATCTGAGCACTGAAAATAAAAAGCACAGGGAATGCCAACACCTACAGTGCTAATCCTGGGAGGAGTCTCTTACAACACCAGTTTCCAATAAGTCTGATTACACGCTTGCCCTCCAGCATATACTGGCTTCAAAGCAACTGTGCTATCACATCAAGAGTGGTTGCAGACAATTTTAGAAATAGAAATGACAACCTGCAGGATAAAGGTGGCCTCAGGACTGAGGTGCAGAGGCAGTTACTTTGAAGATTTGGGTTTTTAAAGTCTAGTCTATAATAATATATTTCGGCAAGGGCTTCAGTCTTTGTACTGAGCCCTGTGTACATCTCTCTTCAAACATCCTGAGAGCATCCATCAAGTCAGCCCCACCAAGTTCAACACAAACAAGTTTGGTTTGTAGACAGAAACCTCAGTCTTTCTGCTTAACAGAGCAAGTATTAGTCAGACGACTAGAAGATTGATGAAAGAATAAACATATTTCTGCTATATCAGTAAATTTTTGATAATGCTCAGCTCACAAAGGAAGAGAGTGTTGCAATAAAGGGTGTTATGTGGCAGAGTAATCAGGGCTGGGCTTCACCTGAGGACCTCTACCAAGCAGGATCCTGACACAAAATGTTCCTACTGAAGAGATCCAAATACAATAGAAAAAGGCACACTCTACATCTAAGCTACACAGAGGAAAAAAAATGCATCTAAACAACATCCTATGATTAAATTCATCAATTACATGACTTAATTTCAAATTGAGAGGAAAAATCTAAAATATTCCCTCAAAGAGGGAACGTTAAGAGTGCATCTGGACAACCAACAAGGACTAATAAAAATGCTAGCCTTAAAGCTCTCTAGTTCAAATAATTTTAGATGTTGTCATCCTGTTAGCCAACAGTTAGTAGACACAAAACATGTGCTAAGACACCAAGTTCACTCATGGACATTTCTTCGTGAAAAAAACACTAAAGGAAGAGTGTGTATGAAACACATGGAACAGTGAGCAATACTAAAGCTAAACTGCCACACATGAGAGACTTATTTTGGTACTCAGTATGGTGCACCAACTTTCTAATTCTTTCCACAACTGATTCAACAGAAATAAAGTAACGTTCTACAAGCAGCTTCCTACATATGTATATCCTACATATTTAGCACAAAAGCAAGTGGTTACCAAGGAGTTTTCCTAAATTGAGAGACTTGGTCATCCTTCATCAACTGACATATTGCATTTACATGCACTCTCCTCACTCTAGAATTGTCCTGTGTAGGCAGTAGCTAGGACTAATTGACATTTGGGGTCTGGTTATGAATTGCAAAAACTTTCTGATGTGCCCTGACCCAAGACAACCACTCCAGCTGTTGGCAAATACTTGGAGCTATGTCATTTGCTGACCCCAGAGCTGACAACTCAACCCACGGCGCTCCATGTATCCATGTGGCTACAGCCAAGATGGTGTCTGCAGCATTTACAAAGTCTGACTCAGCATTAGTAGACAATATGAAAACATTTTGAATTTCTGGATTTGAGTAAGTTTTCAGAACCAGAGCCACTGAAGATTCAATTTTATTACTGAAACCAGCAATCAGCCCAGGTGCACAAGAGCCACTGGAGCCATTACTAACAGAATCTGGAAAGAGAATCAAAATTTCAGGTTCACAGAGTTGTGGTCACTTTACATAAGAATTTTAAAAACAAGTACTGTCTCTGTGAATGTCATCCAGTTCAGAGTTCACCCTCATATTACATCCGTGACAAGGATTTTGGAGGTCCCAAGGTCACAGGGATAATTTACATTGATACTGAGTTTATTGGTTCAGTGCCTCACCACCCTTAGAGTAAAGAATTTCTTCATAATGTCTGATCTAAACCTATCCTTTTTCAGTTTGAAGCCATTCCCCCTTGTCCTATCCCTACATATCCTTACAAAAAGTGCCTCTCCATCTTTCTTGTAAACCACAATAAGGTCTCCTGGAGCCTTCTCTTCTCCAGGCAGAACAATCCCAATTTTCTCAGCCTCTCCTAACAGGACAGATGTTTCAGCCTTCTGATCATTTTTGTGGCCTCCTCCTCTGGACCCATTTTAATAGATTTGCATCCTTCTTATGCTTGGGGACCCAGAGCTGGATGCAGCACTCCGCATGGGCTGTTACATGCCTGGAGCAGAGCAGGTATAATCACCTCCCTCGACCTGCTGGTCACAGTAGTTTATGTTTGAGTTTACATTAACGAAGAGGAGTTTCACTGGTCTAATTTGCAACAGTTTGCAAATTAGTCCACAGATCCATTGACTGTATTTTAAAATTACGCTTAGCTTAAAATTCCTGTAATATGTAACAAAAGAGCAAGTAAAAGTAACATTTGTTACAATTTCTGAACACAAATTTATGGAATACTTTATGAGGCATAATCCTTAAATTATTCAGGTACAACTATTTACCAAAGAGTTTTTGTTGTGTTGAAAAACGGAGGGTGAAAAAAAACCCAGCAAAACCTACAACAGCACATAAGGCTTCCTGGTCACTAACTTTCTCTCAGACATATGACTATCTGCAACAGTTCAAGAACAGCACGTGGCTGCTTCTAGCAGGCAGACCCTTTAATAAGGCATTTGCCACAGACATACCAAAGGACTTCTTATACTGAAGAAGGCAAAGAAAGGAACAGAGGCTTTTATTTCCCAAGGCCAATCCCCCTCAATTTCCTGCCACCAGAGACTTTTTCCCATGGAAAGCGAGATGTGAGAAATAAGGAGGAGAGCTCTTTTGGCACCACAACAGGGAAGCTCAATGAACAAGACATAACAGAGGATGGAGAGAATAAAATCCTCTTACGATGACAGAACAGAATTTGTAAAGTCGGAGGGGAGGGAAGAAAGAGATACAGGAGAAAATACTGTAAAATGCTGGATAGAAGTTTTTCACTAGAGTGTTTGAATTAAACATCAGCTAAACCACATTTGGCAGTCTCAGCTGTCTGCTGTCCGAGCCACACGGTAAGCAAGGCAAGGCAGTGTTTCAGTCCACTGGCAAGAAGTTCTGCAAATTTTGTGAATGTCCCCCTCACACGTTCCTGCCTCCTCCTCCCAAGCTTATATCCCCTACCCAGTACTCGTACACTCAAAAGCACTTAATAGAGCCAGGCTACAACAAAAACAAAAGCCAGGGAGCATTTCTCTTTCTCCCTTGTGCCAGGGAGCACAAAAACTTCTGACTGACAGTTTGCTGACCATAGCCAGTCCCAGTGATAGCTGAGCCCAGTACAACAGGCTCTAGGCTGCATCCCATTTACGTCTCCCTGTACTGTGAGGACCTTAAGCATTTGTCATCACAATTCAGTGCTGTAGTTTCAAGAAGAAGCTAGTTGCATTTTAGATGGTCATAGTGACTTGAAACCTTATGTTATTTGAGAATATATAATTATTTTGTCCCAGTTTGAAAGAAGCCAGTAAATTTATTTATCTTTTGTACCACATTTTTATTCCTAGTAAAACTCACGCTCTCAGGTACCCAGCACCCCAGGAGTACCTGCCTTGGGCAGTTCAACTCCATGGTTGTGCCTAGTTTGGCAGTTCATGTGCTGTCACTGCACCAACACAGCACCAGACCTGGAGCAGGTTGAGCTGGCAGTGCTCTGAGGCAGGCTCACTGCTCCCTGAGCTGTCCTCACTGCAAGAGGACAGGAGCTCAGAGAGCTGGCAGGAAGCTGCAAAATACAGGGAAAAGATACATGTACAGATATCAGAAAAACACTTNGAAGAAAGTATGTCAACTATAACTATGTGAACAGAGATAATTCAATAGGCTATGAAGAAAAAATGGCTTTACAGCACCAAGCACCAATTACAGGTGTTCTGTTCAGGTACCTACAGGTCTATTGTTATGCTGGAAGTTGTTTATCTTTGGATGAAAAATTTAAGGCTCTGATGAAAACAGCTTTCTATAGACATCTTCTGTCAAAAAGTACAGTTGCAAGTAACTAGCATGTGTCTCACAGTAATGAAACCAGATGGCCTGAACCTTTTTCTGGGTCTCCAGTTAAGGGCATTCAGTCTATTCCCTGAACATTTGCTCCAAGAAAGGGCTCTAGACAGACAGACTGCAAGCACAAAAAACCCCTACCACAGCTGTGAACTTGGAGGGCAGATTCACATGAGACAGTAGACTAATACACTTAATTAAAGTACGAGAGTCTTCAATATGCCATTTTTCAAATGTTTCCAACATTGAACTACTCTCTCCCTCCCTTAAAAACGGCTGTATCACTCCTAATCTAGTCATTTCATTGTCAAAGCATGCAGGCTCATATTTTCAAACAAAAATACAAATACATCTTCTAGCCAGCAGATAGACATTATCCGCTCTCACAAACTGTGCGACACACAGGATCTCCAGGGCCACTGTTCTGGACTAGGTCTCACTGCCAGACACTGAGCAAACAGGAAAAGCAAACACACACCATTAGCATGGGAGTGTTGACAACAGATACCCAGCAAAAAACATCCTGATGTAAAATTAAAAATGTTTGCTAAACCAGTCTTTCCCCTGAGCTTTCTCATAGAGCCTCATTCCTGCGCATTTACTTTCCCGTGTCATCCTCCTCCCATTTCCTTGATAAAGGTCTTATTTCAGTCTTATGTGTCTGCTACCACAAGGCCAGCCACATCCATTTACAGATACTGAGCAGTACTGCAATACGTGGACCTTGGGACTATCATCCAAGGGGGACAGTGATGCAACAGCAGTCACATTCCATGCTCCTGGAGCCAAGTGTCAAAACCACTTCATTTCAGCCGGACACTTTAGGGCTCCTTCAGACAAGTCTCAAGACACTTCAATCCCCACAGAGTTTAGAAAAAGTCTCATTTAACCACAGACACAAGATGGCCTTGGCATTGAGCACGTGACTACGTGTGCTGCCAGAAAGTTTAATATTCAATTTTCTGCTTATAGGTATACACATCCTGCACTCTGCTTTTAAACCTCAAGCTTTCTACGTTACCATCAAGTAAGACCTCAGCAGAGGTAAACACTGAAAAACACTAAGTAGTTCTGACATTACCTTACTCTATGATGATACTAGAGCATGGTCCTCTCTTTTCTAGAAGGATCCTTAACCCCATGCAGAAAAATAACATGTTTCATTCTACCTTAACTTCATTATAATTGTTCAATCTGTTTGGACGAACAAGGAGACAAAGCAATGGAGTTGAAGCAGATGAAATCCCAACCATTTTCAGTTAGCTGCAAGTGTTGCCATCTTTGGCAACAGGCATGGAATGCAATGTATCAGCTTATTGCTCAACCACTTCCACCAGCATTTAACTGCTGGTCTCACTGTCTCCAGCAATACTTGGTGTAATTGCTTAATAAAATTATAACTGTCTGTCTTTGCATACTCTGCCAGCTGGTCAGTTCAAGGCACAACAGGTTTTCCCAAGATTCAGGTGCTCTAAAAACACTGTTAAAACTCTAGCTCCTTTCTATGACCTTAAACTTTTAGGTCAACTTAAACAATTGACCTTAACGCTCTTCACTCATGGTTTTTTGGGGGGGGGGTTTTAAACACCCTTCACTCATACTCACTATTTACTAATTATCCCTCAGTCTAGGTTCCCAAAAAAATCACAGCTCTAAGGAAGCACTCAGACTAATGGACCCTGAAGAGGCAGTGAACACCAGTTACAAGCTATTTCTTTCACTTACAGGCCATACTACCTCCACATGCTCACTCCAAACATATAAACATGGTCAAACTTCAAGGCAGCTTTCAGAAGGTTACACTGGTATCTCCTCTGGTTGGAAGGTTTACTTTCCATACGTTTACAGCAAGAATGACATTTTTCATGTGGGCTTTAAAAAAACACCCACACAATTTTTTGGAGACTCAAGGCATTCAAAATAATACTGCATATTAAAACACACTTTCCTTCTCCAGAGATTAGTTCATGAGAAAACAAATAGTAAAGTGTCAAGGATTCCTTTGCCACCTTTATCCATTCACTATTTTCTTAAATAAAGAACTTGTAATTTGAATTCTATGTATTTTGACACACTTACCTTTTGCTCTGTTCATGTCACTGGAATTACTTCAACCTGTTTGCTTTTTATTAGTAATATACTTTAACAATCCTAAATAAAAGAGCCAAAATTTTACCATATGGATCCCATTTCCTTACATTTTACCTACTGTGACCTCAATTCAACTTAACACGAGCAGACTGTAAATGAAATAATGAGAAGGACAATTTAATCTGGCCAGGCTAGTAAAAGGCACTACACAACTATGAAAGACAGAAAAATGCTAGTGTCTATAGTGTGCCCTGGTATCAACCCTGTTATTAGATTTAGTCAGAAGACAAATGAAAGTCTTTTGCCTACGAATGCCATCAAATTTATTTCTAGTATTAGGCAGTTTGTATTTAATTTTTCTCTGCAGAGAATTGCAGGTATATTAATAAGTCAAATGTATACACACATCTACATAAAAGGACGAGTAACTCATCGGCAGTAAAATACTGTGATGATCATGCAAAGAAAAAAAGCAAAAACAAAACCCTAATCCAAAAAGCATTCATCCCTATGCATGCAGTTGGAATTAAGAGCCACAAGTTAACAGGAAAGGTGACTGTGCCTGCAGCTTTCTGCAGAACCCCAAAGGCAACTTTCATTCTGTGTAATCACCCCACACCACTGTCTGTGGTGTCTGTGGCCACTACCCCACCCATCAACAATGGTGGCAGGGCAGAAAGCCACAGCAGAAGTGGAGTGGAAGAACAGGAAAGTGGGGCTGGAGACCATCAGTACGTAGGGCAGGGCACAGACAGAACTCCCTACAGTGGCAAATCCAGATTCAGGCTTGTCTGCCCATCATGTGTTCACACACGTTGTTACCCACACCTCTGTGGCACTCCTCTTAGCTATCTGCACAGCAAAAGCTCTGACCTGGCAACAGTAAGATTGCCCTAACTGTGTTGTTTGAGACATCTCAGCCAACACACAGGACCAGAATAAAGCACAAGGCTTACTGTGGCAAAGAGGGACCGCAGGGTCTGAGGCAGCATGGCATGTTTGACAAGAGCTACTGATGCTTCACCAAAGGCAAACTACTTGAAGTTCACAATGAAGAGCATAACACAAAGGTTTTCTGCTTCTGTTGTTACTCCTTGCTAGAAATTAAAAAAAACTGGTAGCCATTTAAACAGTAGCTAATTAAGATAATGCCCTGCAAATGCTGCACAGAGTTTTTGGCTGTCAGGACCTTGGTCAAATTCTGTTTCAGTCTTGAAAATGCCAGAAAACTGACCTGCATTACAACTTGAGGCCAGAACAGTGATTCATAAATACATCTGAAGCAAACCTCTACTATCCAGGGACTGCTTAGGGAAGGCCTACGCTTGAATACAATAAAAGAGGAAGAAAAAAAACAGGGACAGGGGAAGTGAAAGAGAGGGGAAGGAATGAGCAACTCAGACCTCCTGGAAGAAGTTTGGGAGCAAAGAGTTACCAATTGGATTCAATATTCAGATCACTGGAGTGCTGAAACCAAAAAACTTCCTATCACCAAACTCAGTACAGTAAGCAACTGAAAGAAATGTAGTAAGGTGCAGCTTAAAGAACAGAAAAGCAGGATGACGAGCAGGAATTCTGGAATAAAAGAGAATCTGTGGAGAAAGCTGTGTCTGGGTCTCTAAATAACTCAGACTGTAGAGCAGTAGGAGTCTTGGTCTGAACCATGAGACTCCAGAGGACTGAAACACCTGTCTAGGAAAAGCCATAAGCAAGAGCACCATTTAACCACTGAGTAAATTGGAAATCACCATGAGAAAGACTGCAGTGTGGAAACCCTCAGCCTTGACATCTGGTCTTTATTCTTCCTTTGACTATTCATCATCTTCAGCTTCTTTCACAGCCAGTCAGTTGCAGAGTCCTTCTACCAAGGTCTGAATAAACAATCTGCTTCATTTTTTCCCCATTCTGAAAGGAGCTCCAGAAAACACCTGAAATGTTGCAGCACATTTTTCCTTCAAGATACAAATATAAGCATGTGAATATGCCATGAGGTTTACAGCTTTAAACTTCAAGAACACATTTGCCTCTGCCTGCCTGGGTTTTCATTCCTCAATAATTATTACAATCACAATATCTTCAAAATTTGTAATTCAAAATCTTCAATTTATAGGCACAATGCCTTTTTGTTTTTAATCTTAATGGAGAGAAAAAACCTTAAGCATTAGGGATAATAGAACTGAAAATTTAGTTTGCACCTACAGACCCAGAGAATGAGCTCGAACAGTTTTAATACAAAAATGGCTTCAAATTCACAAGAAGATAAAAAAAATGCTGTGTATTGCACAGATATGGTAAGTTTAGGTGATGAGCAGGACTCTTGGGCACCCAGAGGCAGAGACAGAACAGATCCGTGGCAGTTCCTGTCCTCCCTCCAGCATTCCTGGCTCCCCTGGAAAGGCAGCTGAGCTGCTTGTTGAACAAGTTCCAAAACTGCTGTGCATTCAGTAGCTGTTTCTACAGCTGATATGGCCCAGCACAGGCAGGAACCACAAAATAAAGGGTGGAGGCACAACATCAGGCTCACAAGCTAGAATCTCACTCCAAAACCTCTTGGCTTTGTTCACTCTGCTGGTCCACACAGAGGCAGAAAGGCACAGTGGATGGAGATGCACCTTCTTTGCTCCTGCTTCCTGGGTGAGATGACAAATTCTTGCAGGAAGAAGGCAAACACAGGGTACCTGTACAGGTACCCAGTTCCGAGGCAGTGCCAGGCCAGCAATGACCTCAGTTACCACTTGAGACCTGCTTGGCTGCCTTCACCATGCAATAAGCAAGTGTTTGCAGAAGTACTGGAGCTGATACTGCTGGCTCCAGGGTAACCTCCTCCCAGCACTCCCTGGTAGGTCACGTCAGGAGCACACTGCACAGGCAGGCAGGCATTGCTTGCAGGGCACTTGCCCACAGGGATTCTGGATGACTCTGACCCTTCTCATTTACATACACACCTAGCAATAGGCATGAATTTTTCCTTCATCATCAGGAGTTAGAACCATAGGAGAGAACAAAATAATAAAACATTTGCGTCTTGAAAAACAGACTTTAGAGCAAGGTTTGAAAAGAGCAGACAAATCCTGACCTTTTAAGTCAGTACATCCATTACATATTTCCTGAAACTCAAAACTGCTCTGAGTGACAATGACACATCTACCATTGCATATATCACTGCAAAATCATCAGATACAGAGCGAGCAAGATGTTGCTCCTAACTTATCAATAAACCAAGTACTTTCATTTTCAGGGCAAGTCTTTGACAGCTGCACGTAAAAGATAAATTTTTACCCAAACCATATACTCACAAGTTTCTAAGTATTTGTTCTACTAAATTTCCTCTAACCTGAGAGAAACTTTGTCAGTAGCATCCTGAATAACTTAATTTTTCAGGTTATTTGCTTATGTCTACCCTATAACTCCAAGTAATTTCTGGGTTAATGGAGCAAGTACTGACCTCAGGACAGACTCCATGTTACCCTGAGCACATTTTCTCTAATGAGAGTATCACAGTGATAATAATAAATATCAATTGTGTATAAAATATCAGGAGCATTTCAGAAACACTATGTAAACACCCCAAAACAAGCGATTTGCTTGAAACAGCAATATTAAGACCACCAATATAAAGGAAGCATAACTAGCCTTCAATCACTGTTATGGCAACAACAGTGCAAACAATATACATAAACTTAACACCAAACTAAGTTTTGTGTTTGCAGTTTTTGAAGTCTCTCTCCAAAAAAGAAATTTGCATGCATACAGGCTGAGCACAGAATTTTATAACCTTTTGTAGAGCTGCATTTTGTTTCCTTTCTTGAAGCACAACTTGGCAAAAATCAAGACTTTTGCTCAGCTTGTAGCAGTTCTTCCTTCAAGTTTTGCCCTGGTTTCCAACTCAGACTCTGTGGTCAGCTTCCTTACAATGAGGTATTTACAGCTGCAAGAGGGAGTGGAGCAGTGTAAAAATATAGCTACTCCATCAGCAGAATCTTGCCCAGGTGAGTTTCTACCATTCCTGTTCTGTATGGTAACTTGTTTCTGTGGAGACCCACTGTCACAACAAGCCTTGTTCATCAGAGGTATTCCTCCTCTTCCTGGCCTCCACACTAAAAGCTGTGAAGCATGAGCACGTGTGAAATACTTTCTACCTAATTTGTAACAGTTTTTATGAAAATGGTCAACTTTCAAGGAAGTCGATACTTTATAATTTGAGGAAATTACATTTAAAAAATTTGACCGCATGTAAATTTTCATCTGAAATGTGCCCAAGAAGCTAGCGGAGACAACTTCTGCTACTGCCATAAGAATCCAAAATTCTTAACTGCTCATTCATCTTTTTGGGGAGTACAGATAGGCCTGTCAATGGGCAGCATTTGCAGCCTTCCTGGCAGAGTTTCAGGAAAAGGAATACAGATGAACATAACAGAAATCCACCTCTGTTTTTATCAGAAATTTCTGCAAACATTAATGAAGCTACTTAATTTTAAGTGTGGCAACAAGAAACCAAAGCAAACCCTCCCCACTCGCCCCCAACAAAAGAGGAAACTACTGAGTGCTATTGCTATGGTTCAGTGTTATAGGAAACACCAGCCCTTGTTTTGCCTGTTACTAACCACAGTACTAAGAAATTTGATTCATTTTGTTCTAGGACAGCTCATATCCGTGTCATCTTCAGCAAAACCATGTGGTCTTACTTCTCATTTTCTGTGTGTAGATGTAAGTTGGAGCACAAGAGGCTGGCTTTACAAGTAGTAAAAATCTGTGTATTTTCTGGATTATTCTAACCCACCTGTTAAACATCACTACCATAGTCACAGGTGATATAAATCAGCAGGCAGTCGCATCCAGTCCTCGAAGGTAAGCTGTCTATCCACCTTCAGTAATCACCTGCCATGCAGCCTCGAATGCCAAGCCAAGGCTGGTTCATCTCCCAGCCTCCACTAAATCACAGTGAAGAAATCTGTGCTCTGCCATGGCCTGAAAAGCAGTACTCAAAACAACTTCTCAGCTCAGATGTAGTGAAATCACATTTACCGTGTGCCTGGTTTTAAAACAGCTGACCATTATTCCTTGGTAAAAGCTCTGTCCCACATTTCTCCACACATAATCCCTCCTCTACCCAGGACTCCTTCACACTGTTTTCAGTTACACCACAACATACCCATGCTGACATTTCAATGATTACTTATTCTGCTATACTGTATTGAGAACATACGGAATTTTAGAACTGTTTACTACTGAATAGAGACCATCCAGTCAGTTAGAGCTTGGGTAAATCAGCTGGGCTTGAAAAAACTAAAAATCCCAGAAATAAGCAGCACATACCACAAGTTACATCTCATCCCCTGAGGCCCTGCAAGCCAAGAGCAATTTTATCAGCTACAAAAAAAGGTTGAAAAAGCATCTTGAATCTCACTTTGTGCAAAAAAAGCATTTCTTTTTCTTCCTTGTTTGAGTAGTCTAAAATTCAGACAGTTTCTTTAAATTTTCTTACCACTGAAGCATTGCCTGGCAAACAGTAAAGGGCCTTTGCTGACATGGATTTGTGAAATTACAGCAGTAAAGACAAGATTACCTCAAAAATACTCTGCACTTCAATTCTCCCTGGGCACCAGAGAGCTGAAAGCAGCCCCAGCCCTGTCAGGCAGAGAGGGCACAAGGGTGCCAGCAGCACCACAGCAGAGGCAGCTGGGGACACCGTGGCAATGCACGTGACGCTCCTTCCTGTGTGCCCCAGGCCACCCTTGAGTTCTGCCTGCACGTTTTCCTGCCCCACTGCATGCACACCTTCCACATCTCTATGTGCAGCAGTAGCACAACTTTAACTTCCATTCTTCCAGGTGCTTGTGCTCATCCCTACTCCAGCTACTACATCATGCTGGCAGACCTGCCTGCGGCCTCATGCTGCAAACCAGACTGGGGACCTAATCCAGCCAAAAATAATTCCATAGGAGTAGTCAAGGTCACTTCTTCCACGGGCAGAGTTGACTGAAAGCACACTCAAACCCACAGTTTCAGGGTGTGGTTGCAGAGCAATTTTAGCACCTCTAAATTCTGGCTGTCACAGTCCCACCTGGCCAGAAAGTCCCCCTGCCTCAGCCAGCATGCAAAGCTGTGAGACCTGCAGTCATCCCCTGCAGAGACCAGAGGTGACTGCAAATCCAGCAATGCAAATCAGCTCTGCTAAAAG
The DNA here is from genome assembly GCA_013397175.1 of Platysteira castanea. Classification (NCBI taxonomy): domain Eukaryota; kingdom Metazoa; phylum Chordata; class Aves; order Passeriformes; genus Platysteira; species Platysteira castanea. The sequence continues at coordinate 311,042 of VYXC01001038.1, forward strand.
AGATTAGCTGCCTGACAGATTGGGTATCTGTGCTGGCAAGAGGTGAAGTTGTCTTCAGCAGCTTGACAGGGCAGCTGAAGACAAGTTCAGGCTGCTGAAACCTCACCAGCTGCAGCGGTCTGCAGCAAAGCAGGAGATGGGATCCTGACACAAAATAACACCAGTTAAAAACAACATCTTATCAAAGACGCCGACCCTAGACAGAGGATCATGTTCTCAACAAATCTGTATCCTTGATTAGTTCAAGTTATTTTTGCCTTTTTTTCTAATCACTTCAACGAGAGTATTAGGCACAGGTAGCCCCAGTACTCATCTATGATTCCTCAAAACATCTTTGAAACAACCCCCTTAAAACACAAGTGAAACATTTACTGGCCTACAGTTCGACCCCACAACCCTGTGGAAAAGCAACTGCCTTAATGCTCCACACTTCTGTAGAGAGTTTGGGCACTTCCCATTCCAGCTGCCACTGGATTAATCTGTGCTCTCCTCCTAGAAGAGGAAGCTCCAATCTCACAAATATAACCAGTTTACAGAGCAGTTTTGTAAATCAAGCACAAATGCAGGAGGTAGTTCTTCATTTCAGGAGGAATAGACAGTAGAGGATTGATAGCCTGCACGACTACAAGATCCTCTTCACACTTTGAAGCGTGGTAAGAGTTGGTTTAAACACCTTGCTAGATGCCACAAAAGCTTTTACTGCACTTTCAAAGAAGGAGGTCAGAGTCCACGAGAGAGGACTGTCAGAGACCACATCCTTCATCGCTAAGTTTAGCAGAAGCCATGAACTGCTTAGTCTGATACACACAGGCCAAGATAAGCACCTGAGATGAGGACAGTAGTTTCTAACAACTTTGGAGCCTGACTGGCAGACAGGGCAGGACCACACCTGGAGGCAGAAAGTCTTAATGGGCTGGTAGCAGTTTGCCAGCAGCTGTGAGTCAGAGCTCTGAAGTGTTCCTTGAATCTGATTCCTGAAGAATTTATAGCTGGACGACCTCAACTTGGGTAATAAGTGATAACAAAGAACTGACACAATTCCTCTGGATAAGTATTTCTTGCTAGTGCATATTCATTTGAACAAAACAGTAATTTAACACTGAAATCAGCCACCAGCACAGGTTCTTAATGGCTGTTTATTTGCTTACACATTTCAAAAGGTATTTAGAAGCTGAAGGTTTCACTGTGCGGAGTTTATAGGAACACCATCTTGTTCAGTATCCCATTCCCTCCCTCTCCCGCCACCTTACCAAGGCCATTGGCCACCAGAGAACACACTGCACAGCACTGCCTGCCCCACCAGCCCTTCACCACCACGGACCAGGGCACTCCTGTCCTGTGCCACAGCAACTGGCAAAACTCAACCGGAGCAGTGCCAAGGCAACATGTTGGTCTCCAGTACAACCCTATCCCTGTGTCAGATACTCAGCAGCCCCCTTCTCCTCCCAGCAGTGAAAACAAAGCAGTATGTGTTCAGCAAACCTCTTCAAAGCCCAGCTGGCACCAGTCTGAAGGGGACACTGCTGTTTTCTGAAGGTGAATGCAAGTGCCAAGGTGCAGGAAGTGCTGACCCATGAATGAGCTGTGCAGGACACAACTCTTGTCTCAGTCTTACCAAGGATCAGCAAATGAGGTGCATACAGCAGGCACCCCTCCTCAGGATGGGGGGCACCTGGCCCCTGCGCCCCCAGTCACGGTCCCCAGGCCAGGGTGGGCACAACTCCTCCCCTGTCCAGTACCCGCACTTTCATTCCACAATTTGCACCAGTTCAAGGATACCTGTTCCAAAAAAACAACGAAACAGCCCGAACAAGTGAAGCAAACACAGCAGGTTAATCATTTCCTGCAAGGAGCAAGCACAGGAGAGCACACTTGCTTATCACCGCACTGAAATATGACCCACCAGTCCTGCCTGTCACTGACAGGCTTTTTTCCCCCCTGCCTTACATGTAGGGTTATTCCTAGTAAAACACAGTCAGCTTGAATCAGTAACAGTATAGCTAGAAAAATTACGTAACTGAAAGCCCACTTAACAGAAGAGGCCAGGTAAAAATCTGCATGCTTCCTATTCCCTGTCTGGAGTATCGAACTCGATGTAGCACACTCACATGTGCTATAAATCCTGTTTCCAGCACAATATTAATACTTCCTGTTTCAACAGCATTCAAATAGCTTTAAGCGTGCTGTGACATAGCTCTGTCCTTTCTTTACTAGCAGACCTCATGGGAGATGAACCTGCTTTGTACAGAAAGCACACAGAGAACCACTCCTACCAAGCGAATTACGTGCACTTGGTTAAACAAAGCAGTTAAACTTTTTGAGTTCTCATTCAGCAGTTTAATTATTAGCAACCTACAAAAGAGTGGAAGAGATAAACAGTGTATTTGGTTGCCAAATAACACCCATCAATAAAAGAGGAGAAAAGTGTTCTCATAAGTCATAAGCACTACAAGAAAGCATACACCCAAAAGAATATATATGCATAGGACACAGCAAAGCTTTTTTTTTTAAGTTTAAAAAAAACTTTAAAATAAACCAAAATCCCATCAGTTTTCACTTAGGAAAATCCTATAGAACTTTTACCAAAAGACTTTTCTCCCTTTTTAGATTGAAAAAGAGCCATTTGTTTCTTTGCACTTGCTAGACATGCAGACAAATTTACAGTTTTTCATGTTAAAAGCTTGTTAAAAAGCCACTGGTTTGCAAACTTTCACATCCTGCTGAGCAAAGAAGCTAGGTGCAGTTTCATAGAGAGGCGTAGGCTATGTTTCACTTCAGGTTTGCCCTGCCTGTCTCCACAGGCAGAGCAGCACTCCGTCACGAGGCTTCATGCTGCTCATGTGTCTCGTCTCCAAATTCCTAGTGCCAAACAGTAGCAATCCCGGGAGCCAGCACCAGAAGTACAAGCAACACCCTCATCGCTGGATACCAAAGGCAGTTTTCCCCTGCATTAACCCATCATCCATGCCCACTAAGACCAGCTTTCTGGCCTCCACAGCAGAGGTGAAGGCTCATCTGCGTCTCCAACGGAAGCATCTGCTGATGTTGGAGCACCTAGTGTTTCTTCTACTCAGTAGACAGGGACTCAGGGCATATATTAATTCAGCTAGTCTGAGCATGGAAATGCCTAAAATCCTTTTCAAATCCAGACTCCCATGGCCTCACTCTCTGTAGCTTCATTACATTCCTGGAAGTGCAATGAAGCCATTCAGACAGTTCACAAAAACAAACATTTGTTTCTGCACACAGTTTTCAGGGAAAACTAGCTATAAAGGAGCTGAGAGTGTCAGGAAATGAGCATTCTCAAAGATACAGCACTGTCTGATTTGCTATCTTCCCATGTTCAAAACTTCACGTTTAATCAGTGAGGCACATGAGAGATTCATACTTTTTTTGTCTTCATAATCTTCCACAGCACCAAGCATTTTTGTTGTAAAAATGGCTCATACCTCTAGTTGTAATATAAGTGCCAATTCTCAGCAGTTATGTGAACCTCTGCTTCTGATTGTCCTGGGATTGGGAAATAAACCAGGGAACAGCTGTAGCCAGACTGGAAACCACTACAAAAATTCAGTTGCAGTGTGCCTGTTAACATGGTTTCAGCTGTATAAGCTGCTTCCTTGTAAGTTTATGTTCTCACTTGAGTTGGTACTGGAGATAAATATCTGTCTGAAGGGCTCAGTGGAGCACCAACAGAAATCTCTTCTTCATCTCTTTCAAGCTATCAACAGCAGGCAGAGTTGGAGGCACCTTTCAACAAGTGGTTCAGGAAGCCTCAAAACCTTGGCCCTAACAGACTAAGGGAAGGCTCTAGGATTTTGCTCTGAGCTCTGATTCTCCCATGAACCATGCTCATCCTGAACTAGCACCCACCCAGAAAGGGACTGCCTTGTTTGATTTCATTCATCTATTTCCTGACTCTAAATATGGAAACAAGCCACTCTAAGATTTTTTTTTTTAATATTTATTCTTTTTGTTATTATATCAGTAAAGCTTGTAATGTACAACTACTTTTAAGTTAAATATATGTCTTCCCAGTTACTCACTTTGTGCTACAAGGTTTTATGCTCAGGGAAAGTTTTTTTCCCCAGCTGTATCCATCAATCTATAAAATGCAGCCAAAATTTGCATATGTCTTCTTCTCCAGTTATCAAAATGAAATGCTACTGATAATCCTGCACTGGTTTATGTAGTACCTTGCAGAAAATTATGATAGTAAAATGCTGGCATTCTTCAGAGCAGTACACAAACTCTGCCAGGAGCTTGAAGCCAAAGTCAAAAGTCCAAGTCAAGTTAAATGTTTAAAACAGTTCTAGGTCTCTAGCGCAAGGAGTCTTAGAAATTTGATAGCCTAACTTGGACAACTTATTAACTCTTTAGGAAATCCAGCATAGATGTGGTGTTCTCAACAAAAGAGAGTTTGTTTGCCAGTAATCCAAAGTGCAGTTTCAGTTATGTAGAGAACCTACAATTTACGATGGGTTTTCATAAGAGCTCAGATAACGCTAGTGTAGGCTTTCTAGGTAGGGAGACTTTTCTTTTTCTGTTTTTTTAAGGTGCTGGGTCTCTTCACTTCTCAAAATGGCAGCCAAATGCAGTACAGGTAAAACACACATATTTCTCTAGACACAGGCTAAAAAAAACAGATATGCACCTCTAGTTATCACTACAGACAAGGCTATGGCTTGTTCTTTAAAGTATGGAGTTTTTTGGTGGTTTTTTAAAAATACTGCCATCAGCCTGGCATGTTTAAAAAGCCTTTGCCTAGTCTCTTAAAAGGAATATAATTTTAAAGATTCCTGCAGCAAAAACTGCACCCTAAAAGAAAGTGGATGAAGTGTGGTACAGCAGCCACAGTCTCTCAATCAGGAAAGGATAGGATAACTACTGGATCCTGAGCAAGCAGACATTACTGGCCAGAGGAGAGGTGCCAGTAGAAAGGACAAGTGTACTGTCATCCACTTCTGTACCTGGGGCAGGGAGACCTAACACCAAGAGTGGGTAAAACTCAGAACATTAACTTCTCCATGGTAACCAGAATAAAATGCTCTCAACTACCATAGCAAAGCATAAGCACTGAGAGGATCGACCATCCCTTCAAAACTATATTTAGCATCCTTAATACAGTCATTCTTTCCAATAACAATTGAGACCTAAGAACCTTAAAATACTCCGAGCGGCTCTGGCAGTAAGGTAAATCATCTTCAGCACCAGACAGGAACAAGGCTCAAAGGATGAGCCCTTTGCTTTAAGTCAAAGCCTCATCTTTGGCTGTATCAAAAGCCATGACAGACTGACTTCTATCTGCCCAGACCCACATAATCTGAGACCAGCCAGGCCAGATCTGCACAGGAAAGTCCCTGCTGCTGGAGTTGGGCATATTGATGGGCATACAACACACATTTTGCATCTCAGGCAAGTGGACGCTGTCCAAACTGAGGCTGGAGCACAATGCAGTGCACCTGGACACCGCCCAACTACATGTGCAATGGAACAAGCAGCTGGGAGGACTGGCTTCAATAGCAAGGTATTCACCTTTGCTAGCACAATAGCATGGGCACTCAGACTATGCCTGTAGTAACCAGTGAACACAGCGTCCCAAGGAACTCATCCACCTACTGGGTAAAATGAAAAATGAAACCTACAGGCAGGCTCCACAAACTGCCCCAACAGAGGGCATCAATAGTGGGAATCAGTCACCAATAAGGGAAATGCTCAGAAGAGCATGGCATCCTCCAAGCTGAAGGTCTTGCTGCCAAGCACCACTTTTTCTACCCGCCCGAGGTGGAATCAAGGTGGTCCCTAAGGCTGTTAAAGAGTTTTGTGTTTCTTTCTAAAAGGAGGTTTCAGAACCGGTTTTAAACAAAGCCACTACGATAAGAACTGGGAAGTTGCTTATTAGACCACAGGATGCCAGGGTTGTTGTGAACTTTGCAAATAATTCGCGTGTTCCCATTTTGCAACGCCTGAAGTATCAGAGGCATTTCTTGTAGGAACGGCACAGCCATGGGCTTGCGCTGCTCTGCCCCACAGAAGCCTGGAAAAGCACAGGCGGGTGCAGGATCCCAGCACGGCACAGCGCGGGCGGGAGAGCCCTGCAGCAGGAGGAGGTAAGGTGCTTCAGGGGTTCTTCCCAAATATAAGTTTGAATATCCTCTGAAAAGAGATGCATGCCTGGTACCTGCACAGTCTCTCCCCTCCTCCCAATTACTTAAGAGTTGCAAAGTTCTAAAACGAAGTTATAAAACTAGAAGGTAAAGGTTTAATTTTATAATCAGAAATTCCGAAGTGATAATCCAAAGTTACAAAGCTACAACCTGAAACTACAGTTATAACTCAAGTTATGAAGTTACAACCCAAACCCATACCTGTAACGCTAAGTTATAACGCTAACACCAGAAGCTCTAATCTAAAACTCCCGAGCTGCAATGCGGAATTACAGCTCTAATCCATTCAGAAAGCTACAGAACAAAACGCAGCCCCGTGAAAGCCTGTTCAAAACCCAGCCGGAGCTGGCTGCGAGCTAACCCAAAAGGAGCCGGAGCGCTCCGCGCTGCGGCGGAGTCTGCTGGGCGGGTTTTATTTTGCCTTCAACTCGCTCTTTCAGCATTAAAGCCAGAAAGCAGGCAAGGGAGCGGAGCAAACAAAAGAGAAATTACTAAGAAAAGGTCCCGAAACGCCCCCCAGGACCCCACTCACAGCCGTAGCGGGGCCGCTGCAGGGACGCCAGCTCCTCATGGTGCATCCTGCCGCCGCCGGGAGGGACGGCGCCGGCCCCCGCCCGCCCTTCTTATGCGCGGCCCGGGCCCCGCTGATTTGCTGCGCCCGCGGNAAAACACCCCCCCCAAAAAAGGATGAATACAAAAAAAGTCCTAAACCCAAAAATCAAAAAGAAGAAATCCTTCCCCCCCAAATGCAGAAAAAAAATCCCAAACCAGCAATCAATGCAAACCCTCTCAAAAAAAGGGAAACAAACCAAAAAACACCACCCCATAGCACCAAACAGTTTAAATAAACCAAATTCCACAGTGTAGAAGGCCGAAGAACCTCCCGTATCGTGTTTTGGCAGAGTGGACTGGGAAGAGAGGTGAAGAACCAAGCCCGAGACTCCCTCCTGTAGTTTTGCTCTTTTGAGAAATTGTCACGCCCCACAAGCAGTGTTTTTGCCAGGCCACAAAGCCATCACCACAATCTGCAGGGCACCTTTGGAGTTGAGTGTACATGTGGACGTGTCCCATGTCGGTGCCCCTTTCTAAGGGAGGGAGCTAGGCACATTTCTCCATTTGAAACTTCTCTGCAGGGTGTCCTTGTCAGAGAGGGCTTGATTCTGGACAGCTGAGCAGCAAAACCATGCATCAGTGATTCATGTTCTGTGGCCACGGGCTCCCAGGTCACTATGAAAGGCACCTGAAGGTGGTCAGAGGCAGAGGTTTCTCAAATGAAGATGTATTATAGGGCAGGACCATATCCTCTTGACCGTCTCTAAGCCTCTAACATGAAGTTTTCTGGAAGACAGGATGCAGCAGTCTCTGTGCACAGCCACAGCCTGCCCGTGGGACACAACGCACCTGAGCATGCTTGTATTTTTAATGATAGGTAGCAGGTGACTCTTAATGTGTGTTTGCAGGTTGTCTGGAAGATTGCAGTCATTTGTATTTCAAAATAAAACCATGCTGGATCTACAGAGTCTCCTCTGTGATTTTCCACAGGTTTGAGGATGTCTGTAGTCTGTTCATGAGGACTTTGTTTTGCTCATTCCCTTTTTGCTCATCTACAGCTCACTGAGGTGGGGAAAGACACTCCTGATAGTACTTAAGACATGGATTATTTAGGAAGAAAAGATTGACAGGGTACAGGAGGAAAACGACACCCATGAGCAAACTCTGTTATTTTTCTTAAGGTCCTTTTGATTTCCTCTGTTCTCTTTTCCTCCATCCCTAGAGATCAGGGAGGATGACTTACAGCAGAGGTGTGTGACACAAGCACCAGCAGAGCTGCAGTCTGCACTTGGCTTTCTAAATGCTTTCTTGAGTTTTGAACAAACACACATTTACTTGCTTCTTATCTTATAAAAGAAAGGGGGTGATCAAACCAAACATGGAAAAGAATAAATTGGTTTCCACAGTTTAAAGAGTTTATTGAAAATGTTGCATATGCTTTAAATGACCATTTCTGCAGCCTTTTATACTGTTACACAGCCTAAGTCAAGAATGTACTGTAGAACACTTTATCCATCTCTTTTATTCTTTAGTCAAAGTAAGATACTTCAAGATCTTCTTTAAAGTGTATTTTCTGATTAAAATCAAGGGGTCTTCTCCCCCTGAAAAGTTTGTTTTTGATGAAACTGCGTCACGTTTCAAATGACAACACTTCTCTGAGAGGCACTTGGCCTGCTCTGCAGCTTGTGTAGATCTGGTATGACAGAGGGACAGAGGGGTCTCTCTCCTGAAGGAACACTCTGCCAAAGCCCCAGAGGGTCTCTGTGTGATATTACCAGTCTCTGGTGAGTTTTCTTATTCCCTCAACTGCTGGAAAGACAAGGTTGTGTGCAGACACAGTGTCACATCCACATGCATCGACACCTCCGCTGAGAAAACGTTCGTCCCTGTGTCTCAGTCTCTGTGCCTGCAATGTGTCCCCTCCCTCCTCCTCCTCATGGGTCTCCTTGCTCTAGGTTGGCAGCAGCATTTTTGTAACTGCGTGAGGACTCAGCTAGTTGTCCTAGATTGAAAAATAACTTTTTTCACTTAGCAGGGTTATTTCTTTGGCCAGCACTTGGTTAGTTGCTTTCACGCAGATGCTTCTCAAATGCAAGCTTAGAGCAGGGGGCAGACCAGGGTAGGAAATGAAAGGCCAGGGTAGGGAGTAGGGTAGGGAGAAGTGAGAATGTTTTTTTGGCAGCAGTAACCTCTGTAATGCTTGCAGAACAACAGGCATGACAGAAACCAACTGCTCTCAGTGGGAACTGAGACAGGTAAAAGAATATTGGAGTAACAAGCAGCAGCCACGCAGGTCTGCTCATGACATTCTGCATTAGGTTTGTTAATCCCTGCTTTTCTGAAATTAAAGGCAAATTCCATCAGCTGTTCGTGGTACGAAGACTTAGACACCTCTGGCAGACACCAGGCAGAGAAGTTGCAGCCTGCCTCTGTAAACTGCTGGGTGCTCTGTGCCGAGTGGGGGAGCAGCCCCTCTGCACCTCCTTCCTCTCCTTCCTGTTCCAAAGTCCTCCTGCAGCTGTGACTGGCTGGAAGGGTTCCCTGCAAGAAAGGCTGTGCATTCTCCCACCTTCCTATGGGAACCTGAGTGCAGTAAAAGTTATAAAGTCATCCACAGATTATAGGCAGCCTACACCAGAGCTAACACTGTGGACACTACATTCTTTCTTATGAGCATACGCAAGCACTCCAGTTCTATATGTTACATAGAAGCGTGCACTAAAGAAATCAGTGTAGTCAGCTATCTAGAGTAAATGTTTGAACGTGAACATTTCCTGTTCATACTCTGGGCCCTTTAATGGAGCTTAAGATCAATGTCCTCGCCTTATTATCAAGGACACCGTACTGTGGATAACATGTTTCCCACTGCATTCATATTAACATTCCAGCTCTAGCTTCCACACCTGTGAGGACACTGTGCCCCAGCAGGGACAGAACGTGAGAGCCAGCTAGGAACGAATAGCCCGTATTTAAATATAACAACAGTGTGTTCAGAGGCAGATCTGGATTGCTCCAGATCTAAGAGAGAAATAAGCTGAAAGAAGGGAGGAATGAAAACGTATCCTTCCTACATATCATTGTCTGTACTTGGATCAAAAAACTGCAGAGGCCTCTGCTACTTCATGTTTCCTGACAGTCCTGTTGTGTACAGAGGGATTTTATACGGTGAAGGATATTGATATTTGAAATTCTTGGATGGCTTATGTAGCAGTGACGCAAGTACATGCAGGTAATTAGAGACACTAGGCTTTTTGTTGGAATCAGAGGCTTTATTGTCATTTTTTCAGTGACAATACCTGAATTTATTGTTAAATCATATGCCTTGGCTGGCTGCATTTATCCTACAGAAAGGAAAACTGCATTTGTTGATTTAAAAGAAGTTGGGTGGCTTTGATTTGGTTGGTTTGGTTTTTGCTTTACCCTATTAGTTATTGCAGAGAAAGTCCATATCCATTTTATTTTTGCAGGAGAGAAGGCTTGGGCTGGAGAGATCGCCCTGGGAAGTGGGAGTGGGGAGCTGCTCCTTGGGCGGGTCACCCTGAATCTCTGCTGCACGATACGGAAGAAGATTAGCTCCAGGCAGGCTCCCAGTTACCGCAAGGACCTTTTCAATTGTTTCCTTCTTACAGCTAATTAAAGGCTGACAAGTTTAAGCTGGACATGCCACACGGGTGCTTGTGCAGACCCAAGAGCAGTGTGTCGTAACCAAAAATATCTTGCTGCCCTTTGTGCTCCCAGTGCTGCCAGAAGGTCTTACCCTGACTAGTGGAATGGACTCTCAGTGCCTCAGGGTGGTGGGAGGGCTCCCTCAGCCCTGCTGGATATCGGAGGTGGCCAAAGGGATGGTGACCCATAGGGGCATTGTGGCAGAGCTGGTGTCCCTGCGTGCTGACGACGATACTAGTGGGAACACCAGGTGAACCTAGAGTAATACTTTTGCATAAATTGCAGAGAAAAGGCCACAACTGCTGCGTTTATGAATTCAACCCAAAGGTCAGGAGGCACTTAAGGCTATGTTATGGAGCACAAAATCAGGAAATGTCCCCAGCACAGCTGCCTCTATGGTCTGCTGTGGGCCTTGCAAGCAGCTGCATCCGCAGGGAAAGGGATCAGCTCTGGGAACTGCTCTGGGTTACTGCCTCCTCCTCAGCACAGTATTCATCTTATGCATTATTTATTATCATGAGGTAAGTAAACAATTAAGTCATCACATAATTGGCCACAGAGATCCTGGAGAAAATACAGACTGTGTCAGTGGGGAGACTGTAAGTGTCCCGCTCAGAAAAAGCAAGCAAGAGATATCATTTGCCTCTGTTCCCTTCCTTGTGTGCCTAGAGGGGAACAGCAGTGGTGAAACTCAGCCCTCGCTTCCCTCGTTCTCTTCTCAGCTCTTCCTTTCCAACAAGTGAGGGCCTGTGGTTACAGCAGAAACCTTAATTAAGAAGGTATATTCAGATCAAGCTAGACTGGAGCTATGTCAGTCAAAGGATCCTAAAGAAATGTGAGATTTTACAAATTTAAAATATCATGGCAAACTGAATGGCAGGTTAAATGGAGACCTGTAACAAAAGAGCTGAAGTGCCTTTCTTGCTCATCAGCAATAGTTCCTTCCCACTGAGGAAGTGATTTTAAATTCTGAACTGTCCTGGCATATGGTTGGAGGCAACACTAAACACCAAACCTCAATATTTAGAGGAACACATTAATCAGATTTTGTAACAATTGCTAGGGTGAGACAAGGTAGTTGGAAATATGCCTAGCTGAGCTCCACTGGGCCTCAGCATAAATAAAAGAAACCAAATTATATTGTTATTTAATAAAATTGAAAACTCAGTTTTAAAAGTAAAAGAAACTGTTTGTGGGATGGAGGAGAAACAACTATGTGAGTAACTTTGACCAAACTTGTAGAGAAAGAAACCAGAAGACATGTATTAAAATGCATGTTAAAGGATAAAGCATTACATTAAATGTGTGTAAAAGGATGTATTTGTATAGCACTGACACCTGAAAAATAAAATGGTTAGAGAAATTACTTCAGTGTCAGAAGTCCCTCTGCTTTCTGCCACTCGCAAATCTCATACTGTTTGCCTTAAAGCTCCAGCTGCCAAAGTAAGAAGGTGCTTAAGCACCCACACTTCAGTTGTTCTGAGGAAAGTTACCTTTTTAGACCTTGTGTTTTGAGGGAAAACTAGCAGTACATTCCTGGAAATATGAATAGCTGTATATCCTCCAGCATTTTTGTCAGAAAAACTTAGTGATTTCCAATTTAGTCGTAAATCCAAGGGTATTTATTTCAAACACTGACATACTGGAGAAAGCATTACTGTGATTCTTCAGTGACTCTCCCCAGGCCCCAGATTGCATGTTACAGACTGGAGAAACACCGCTCATGCTGGCATGGTTCTGCTCACAGATCTGTCTGTAGGGTCACACCATTATCTCAGTCATGGGACTAAGCTGATTTAATGTTCCTCATTGCTGCCCAAAAGCTGTGGTTTTCTTTTTCAGAAGCCAGCTCAGCTCCCAAAAAGCTGCTTAAGTGTAAAAGAGGCTGAAGTGATGTGTCCTGTGCTGAAAGTGAGAGGTAGCAGTGGAGTGGAAATACCAGGTTACACCATAGCTTGTTGTGTCTACTTCTAATTGCTTAAATGTCACACATCTAACATTACTTAATTTTGAAGGTGTACTTTTATATGCTCTTTCCTATCAGGTGAGGCTCCCTCTGCTTTCCCTATCTGGGCAAGACTTTGTTAAATCTTGTCTGTCAAGGTACCTAAGAAACCAGTTTCTCTGCTTGAACAGGTTTTTTTAAAAAAGGAGTATTTGTTCAAAATGTCTTGGACAAATGCCCTGGTTCCTGCAAAAGTGGCATGAGTTTAGCAAGACAGAGGTGGAAATCTTTCTGCCAGCACCCTGCCAGAAAAGAGCTTTCTCCATTTGCCTGTTGGAATAAATATTTATTCATTTAACAGAGTACTTCGGAGTGGAATGACCCTCCTTGTCTAGACATAATGAATAACCATAAAAATGAATTCAGAACTGTTTGAAAGCAGGGAACATCTGTGGCAGGCTGCAGCTCACAGATTCAGGAAAAAAGCATTCTTTATTGAGCTGGATGTAGCAAAACTAAAATCTTGATTGTTTCCTCACATGTTATCCACAAGCTGTAAGTGGTCTGCCTGTGGCAGTGTTTCTTTGGCGGGGGGGGGAGGGGGCAGTGGGATTTTTATGGGTTTTGGAGTGGCATTTTTTTGGTTTTGTAACACAGCATCTGTGTGCTTCTTTGTGATTGCATGTGCTTAGCAATGTTTCCACTCCACTAAAAGTCTATGCATTATTCACTCATTAATGTTTTATTTATTTATTACTCTTGAGGCACAGCATTAGGAGCTTTGCATTTACAGCATACTGAGTGACAGCTAAAGCAACCCTACTATTTCTTGCCTGCCAACAGTTGCCCCACAGATAAAGCACAGGCTGAACTCCCATGGATTTCCACTAGACTAATTCTGGTCTTCTTATTTCCATCACTTTTCCACTGGCACAGCTCCAGCCTTTTGAAAAGCTCCTCATTATTCACATTAGTGTAAAAAAATGAAGAACGTGTCTAAGAGACTGACAAATTCAGGCTCCAGGAGGCTCGGCCAGGAGAGCTAATCCCAGCATCCAGGACCCTTCACAGTGTCAGCAGCCTCCTCTTATTTAAATCAAAATGGCTTCAGTTTAAATTACACTCCTGGAAACACCTTTGTTGTTTTCTGAAGGAAAAACCGGTATTCCTCAGATAACCAGATCCCAGATTAGTTGTGTCTGTAGCATTAAAATGAGCATGTGAAAAATAAGCAGTGAAAAATTAATTAGACGCTTATGTGGGTTGGGGAGCACTCGTATCCTGGCACTGGCTCCTTGGGTTATGGCAGTGTTACTCAGAGAGCTCCAAAGCTGCTTCCACTCAAGACTTGTTCCACCAAAACACGTCAGATGAGCTAATCCCTGGGTAAGGACACTGCTCACCCATATCACAAGGTGTGTAGTGCCCGAGCAAGGGAAGGATCTGCCTGCTGCTGAGCAGGGACAGCTGGAACTCTGGGAGCTTTACTAATAAGGTCTCTCCCGCTGTTTTCATTAGTTATTTTTTCTGCTCCACCTGTAGGTCAGTTTGGCGATTGCACTGTTTCAACGTGGGCCAGTTTATCTTCCATAGCCAGATTACTGACAGTAAAATGTGCTCCCCCGACATGGTCAGTGCTAATGCTTTCACAGAGGAAAGATCCCGTGTCACCACGAACAGGTAGTTTTCCTTGATTTCAATGTTCGTGTAACAATAACAATGCAAAGTAATATATTTAATTGCAGATGACTTCTTAAACAGATGTGTGCTCTCACCTATCTGTTTTTTCTTTTGGTTTATGATCAGCCAATAGTTCTGATATGCTTTTGGCATGCAAAGTCCAGAGTTTTACCCTGGAAATCGGGCTCTATTTGACCCTGTATCCCTGTCTTCAGTAGTTACATATTCTATATATCACAAAACACAGTATGGCAGCCCTAACAAAGACACAGAGTTCACATTAACAATGTAATACCAATATTACTCTAAATCAAAAGCACATCAACATCTTAGTGTTCCTTTGTTCTATGTCAACAGCTTTACTAACAGCTGTGACCACATTTTTATTTAAATTTTAAACTCTCTGATTTTAGTGAAAGACTAAAGGAACAAAGTCAAACTTCTCCTGCATGCTGAGAATTGGGCTGATGGGCAATTTACTCTTGAGCAGCCTGAACTTACTTTTCATGCAATTATACTGAACACTATCAAAACAGTTATTTCTGTAACTGTAACCAAGGAGGGATGGGGATGTTCACAGACAACAGTTCATAAAGGGTCCAGACCTCTTGGATGGGGAATAAACCTGGAGAAAAAGACCCTAGCTGAAATGTAATCCTACATACCAGGTGGAATGCCTTTCAGATAGTCTGGTTCTAACACCGATGCTGCAATGCTCTTGGTAGGCAGAACTTGGAGCTTGCAAGGGAGTCCTTGGGGAGTGTGTGCAAGGACAGCCAGCCAAAGATAAATGATGCAGCAGATACAAGAGTCCACTAGTGGCTTCACTTCCAGAACCCTTGAGAAGGTGGATTACTCTTTGTTTTATCTGATTTCTCATTCCTACTCCCTGTAAAGTCCAGTCTAACTGCAAAGCAAAGGACGTTTTTATTTATAGTCAGGAACACCCTGAAAGTCCTGGGGTTAAGTGGTCTACAGTCTGTGTGGGCACATAATACAATTAAATGCATTATAAATGAGCTATTGTGAAATTCACAATTCAGGTCTATCGTAAGTATTAGAAAAAACTGTTCTGGAATAATCGAACTCTGCATTATGATGAAACCCTTCAAATATAAGTGCTATTTGCCTGGAGGAGAATAAAGATCAGCTCTGTAGCCTAGACTGTATTTGGTCAGAATTCAGCTAAATTATCTGGATATCCAAGCAACATTTTAAGGTTTTACAGTGGGCATTTCACAGTTCATTCTTGCAGCTAAGGATTCTTAAGTACCTACTTTTTCAGTGTGTTTGAGGAATACTTTGACATCTGTCATTCTGTGACTAGAAGTCCCACAGTCTGGTTTTTCTGGAGGATAGTGAAATTTACTCAAGAACTGATAAGGCTGACACTGGTTTGTCTTTTCATTTTCACAGCTGGAAGCATTGCCTGGGTTGAATAATGTAGGCATTTCCAAATGTAGTTCAGTCAGGCATTTTTTCTTCCTAAGCTATTTAGTACATACAACTTTAGTCTGCCATAGTAATGCAAAATCGTTACTGAAGACTTAATCAGATTGGTGAGGTTCACTCTGAGAGCCACAAGTAACATGGTGTGAAATGGATCTGCAGAAAGAGTGCATTAACTTGTATACTGTGGAAGTTTACATATGGTGACACCAGAAAATGTACGGAATGGTATGACTTTCAATTCATCTTAATACTTTTAGGAAAGTCTATGAAGAACTTTCAGCCAATATTTCTTATCCCTGTTCCCAGAGTAAAGTGCTATTAAAAAGTTCCAGAGATGACTAAATTGGATGGGGGGCAGTTTGGGTTAGATACTGATATCACATAATATATAACCTGTGTGACTTTACAATTGCTATGGAGGAAATAAAAATTATAGCCTAGCTGGCATCCCAGTGGAAAGCAAGGCATATGGAGGATTCACATGATCTATTTTAACATTTGTTCTCAGTGACATACCATGCTGGATACCACAAAATGCCTCTTTTGCATCCTTGGTCTCCATGCACTCATCTCACACAATGTGTAAATGGGCTCCCACAAACAGAGTGCTGTGAATTAAGTGTCACCATTTTGATAGCATAGCTTTGTCAGCCAGTGTGGAGGTGCCCCCCCTGGGGGATGGGCCATGGGAGTTGAAGCATGGTTACACGGGGTTTCTTGGATCCCTGATGTTATCCTGTCCCTTATTGGATATAGGTTTTTTCCCCGCCCCAAAAACTGTGATTGTCCCATGATTCCTGGGTCTTTGGTGGTCAGTTCATGCCTGACCTGGCTGCCATGTGGTCAGAGAAATAAAAGCATCCATGAACATCTATCAAAAATATTGTTCCTGATTCTTTCTACAGACAAAGCTGCCTTCAGGGAGGGTTGCAGGCTTTCCCCACTGCAACAAGCCAGGAGTGTATATATATATATATATCTACACACATATATATTCTTCCAAAATTCATTTGGAGGAATACTGTCCTACAAGTGAAGTATCCTTCTTTCTTTGCAGGGTGATGTCCTCGAACACAAGATTCCCTGCTACTGAAGGTTTCCTAGAGAGCAGGTGATGTTTCTGAAAGCTAGCTGTGAAGCATATCTTCTAATCTTGGCCCACACTCCCTTCTTGGATTGTTGTCTTATCTTCTGCATAAAACTGCAGAAGGTAAGAGCAGTATTTCTTCCCAAAACGAGACTAGAAGACAAATATCCACTAGAGAATGAGAGCAGTATACCCTTCAAAAGCAAGTAGATGAGGATGAACATCTAAGGAGACTTAAAATATGAATTAGTACTTCGGTTGGTTGTACGTAATAAATACAGAAAGTTGTTTTCCATACTGTACCACAAAAAGACCTAGCTGCTGAAAGACAGTTACAAAATCATACATGTCCTTTGTAACTGGGTTTTGCAGGCAGTACTCTTGCATGAACTGAAAAATGTTTCAATTCACATGTAGCTTAACTTTTCCCTGTTGATGACACAGCTGAAGAGACTCATGTGTTTTGTTTAGTCCATCATCTGTTTAAAATAACCTATATTTGGAAACCTGTTTCCAATTTAGCCATGGAAATGTCAGAATATAAATAACTGCATTTTTTTTTTGTTATTTTAAAGCTACCACATTTGATCTGTTGATGCTTTTTGGATGTCCCAAAAGCACGAATGCAATGAATTTAACATTGCTGCAATTCTGCTTCAGGTTTTGGGGTTTCTGGGTTGGTTTTGATTGTGTGTGTGGTGATTTGGGGAATTTTTTTGTTAGTATGTGTTTGGTTTTGGTGGTGGTGGTGGGTTTTTTCCTGTGAATACTAAATTCTTATGGAACCATAGTTTAAGTTTCTATAGGCCTTTCAGATTCATGGATCATTATACTTTGCAGCGGTATGGTTTTCACATAGAGTTAGACTAGACCCTTTGGTTGATAATGTAATCCTGCAATGCAGTTATATACTGAAAGGCCAGGTGTCTATTTTGTGTAGTTAAGAACCATAAAAATATGAATCCCAGATGGTTAACTAAAGAACTTTGCCTCTTACAACTGTAGTAACTTTTACTCTATCTTTTTTTTACAGTCATTTAAACTTATTTAACTTTATTAACTTGATCCATGTTTACTTTTACTACATGTTCAACGTCTATTACAGGCACTAAAGTTGAGATACATAGAGAACCCTTGTAAAATAACTAACTAAGGTAAAACAAATGGGTTTTGGTGTAGTGGGTAGTGTAGCATCTTGTGAATAGAGAATAACAATATTCTGGCTATCATCACACCTGGTATGTATTCATTGCAGAGAACATATCTTTATTTTAATATAGCAGAGCAAAAAATCATCCCCATTTATTAATCTGATGTACGCTAAATAACTTTGCATTTGTTACACAGATGATAAATATTTTGCAGATAAATTTATAAACACTTCCACATTTTATAGATTTATATTGTACACAGTCATCCCGCACAGAGCATGCCCTTTCACAAATATACAGACAGCTTTCTTCAGAGGACTTAATCAAAACACTTGGTCAAACATTTTGGAAGCTGGCGATTTGACACAGAGGAGGATACTGGAAAAATTAGTTCACAATTGTACCAGCTGGACTTGAAATGAAAAATTCAGAACTCCAAAAGAGAGAATTTATCAAGGCACACACATGCAAACACATACACAATAGTGATGACTGTAACCTGCTTTCCAGGTTCACACAGCAGTAAAGGAAACAAAGAAAGAACAAAACAGAGAGATCAGGACCATTGCCAAGATCTTGATGCAGATTAGCAGATCTGAAGTCAAATTCCCATGTTCAAATGGCAATTCAACTTCAAAGTAGTTTGTTACCCGTATATACAATATGTACATGTTACCTTGCATTGAGAAATGGAGATTGTCAGAAATGGTTATGATTTTCTTGACAACATATGCCCAGTAACATACCTGTGTGTTTGTCCACTGAAGACTATTTGAAAAATTGTATGCCCACTTGGCCCAGAGCAGTTGGAAATTTGAGTGGAAGTTTAGAAGTAGAAACTGGGAACAGAAAATAATCACAAAAAACTAGGAAAGAATACATGTTTCTCTTCTGTTGCTTAGCATTAGAAAATGCTATCAGGTTTTTAAGAAGATCAGTAACCTAACAATGTCAATAAATTCCAGTGAAAGCAAAAACCTAGCAAGTTTTTAAGAAAATCAGTAACCTTACAATACCAATAAGTTGCAGTGAAGTCCAAGAGCTCTACTTTCTGTACTTCATCCTTGATACTTGACTTATGAACATACGTCATTACATTGCAATGGAAACTGCCCACTCAAACAGCCACATAATTTTATACAGTATATTCCTACATAGGTTTGATGCCAAGTATGAGATACAATTTGGTTGTCACAGTGTTGTGCAGCTGAAGGTAATACAGCATTTTCCCAGCAGTTTTAATTGGGGTTTTTAATACAATACTCTATAGAAAATGGATAAAATAAGCTGCCAGTTGATTCAGTTGGCTTGCAGCATTGCTATTAAAATCCTTTTAATCTTTGTGAAACATTACATTCATAGGAAAAACCAGGCTAAATTTATTCATGTTTAAAAAAAAGGCTGAAAGAACACATTTCTCTCAAAATAGCAATTCCAACATGGCAGTATACACAGTTAAAGACTTCGTCTTTTTGAGAGACAAAGCTGGGATCTGGATCCTAAAAAATCGCTTCACTGATTTAAACAGGGATCTGTTTACACACACAAAGCTTCTTTCATGTAACACTTCGTAGGATCCTAAACCACTTGGAGGACAATGAATGCAGGCAGACACTAGAAGCTTTGGGCATGTTTTAAATTCTTATACATGAGCTAGCTTTCCTACAGTGCTAATTTCATGCCTGCTCTCAATTTTTGTTGCCAATGTCAATAAAACCTTTCATTTCATTAGTGAGGCACTAAAGGAATCAGTCACCATATCAGGATGGGTTGGTGGCAGGAAGAAACAGGAAAGCACTAAAAGGTTTGTCCAAAAGAGATCATGGGAGGTTGTGGTTTTTTAAGTAGTTCTTCAAATTTTCTCCTTTTTCTTCCAAGCTATTGGTTTTAATCCATTTTTACACATTTCCATACAAAAGGTAGCATTATGTACTGCTACTATAGATCTGAATGACGTTTTTCTACTTAAAACTGCCTGTTCATGATCACAATTAGAAACTATATGCTATGGTTTCACTCACTGAGTATGTTTTCCTCTTGGAAAGATCCCCTTGTTTCCAGAAGTACTATCATGTAAGCCTTGCTACCCTTTCTTAGTCTCCTCCCAAAGGTTTGGTATGCACTGGTATCTAGTCCATCAACTCATAGAAGACATGGCGATAAAAAAGAATAGCAAGCTGCTTGGGTTGGTCGGTTTGTTTGTTTTAATCTTATTATAGAGCTGGCTTTCCTCTAGCAAGTATACATTCCTTCCTGTGGAAGGAATACGCCCTTTCTTCTGCTTTCTTACTTCTATAGCATGAGTGCATGTCCCCTACCAGAGGAAGAATACTGCAAAGAGTGAACATCCTGCAAAGAGCAAAGAAGAAATGTGGCAGATGCCAGAGCTTTTGGAAGAGCTCTTTCCACTGTCACTGCTCTGTGGGTATGTGCTGATATTTTCACCCTGGATTCTCTTGGTTTATAGTATCCATGATTTTATATGGCACTAATTACTGTAGAAGATCTTCATGGGTGTTAATCATTAATTGAAAAACACCCTGGCAATGGCTCTGTTTCAGGCTGGTCAAAAATTGCTGATAAGAACAGTAGCAAATAATTCTTTAACCACATCACTAGAACAACAGCAGCCATATATGCAGAAACAATGAAAAACATACAACACATAAAATCACAGACATTTTCTCATACATTACACAGAAGTTAGCATGTTGATATCCCCATGGACCATTTTGAAGGCCTTTTGGTTGAATAAGACAAAATTCGTAGCGTTTAGGAGTTTATGTATCTGAGAGTGCTGTGTCTCCTAGTCACTGGAACAACAGTGCCTTTGCATGATGTGCTGCTTTGCTGTTTGGCACAGTGTGATGGGGTAGGAGGGTGGGTTGGGCAGGCAGGGGAAGGCAACAGCTAAGTCAAAGCTCATTTTTCAGACCATTTCAGGAATCCCCTTCCAATGACTGGAAGCTAACGGCCAATTGAGATGACTCTTGGCATCCCAACAATTTTGCACATGAATAAGTAACGGTTTCTGCACAAGGAATGGAGCAGGATGTTATTTGTGTTCAAAGCAATAATGCACAATGAAGAAAGTAACACTGTCACAGAGAAAGAGATGAGAACATGGTTTTTAAATTCAACATATAGAGTGTTATAGAGAGGTGAGTGTGTGCATATGTGTACATACTCACCCACATATGTCTGCATATGTGTTCACTTCTAACTGTGTAATATTTCTTTACAATGTACAATATTATATAGCTTTAGGCTAGGATTTGAAGAAAACATCTGAAAAAATTAAAATAATTGAAGCCTACATCTTGAGTTACTCCTCTTCATCATTTTCATTTAATTTGATTCCACTTCATTATTTTTCTCAACCTTCTTCTTTTTAATCTTTTGATCTTCCTTAAAAGGATCACCTTTTAACTGGGTAAAACAGACCAATGTAAGATTCACAAATTATTTTTTATCACATAGCCAGTGGGGATGGGCATACATGTGGTCATACAATGCAGACATTAAGAGGATAAAAGGCATTTCTTATAGATAGGAATACATGCAGAATTTTACAAGAGAAATGCTAGCTGACAAGTCTAGCTCTTGACAACAAATGAAACTGGAACAACACATATGACACCAGACTCTTGCAGAGTACTGTGCTTGCAACCAGCTGTGAGTGCTGTCCTTTAGCATGAAGCAGCTTCAGCTTGCTTGGTCACGAATGCTGGGGAAAACTTAATGGCAAGTGGTAGACGTCCAAAATTAGAAAATAGAAAGCTAAGCAAAAAACCAGATCCTTAGGATCCACGCAAAATGAGCTTAGGTGGCTAGCTGTGCAGAGAGTGCTGAAAGTGCCTGCCAGCTCTTTTTCTCTCTCACTTTCTCTCTCACTTGTGGACTGATGTGTCTGGCTACAACTCAGATGTGTTGATGGCCAGAGTAGGGGCAAGGTCTCTACAAATCATCTTGGTTATGTGGCATTAAAATGCATATTCATGAATACCCTGGGTGGAAAGAACAATACTTTCGTGTCAGGTCATCCTCACCCAAATAATTTTATTGTTAAGTAATCTCCAATCTTTGGTTATCGGATTGTGTACTGGTCCGAAGCGAGCAGTATGTTCTAGACCTTTGTCAAAGAGAATAGATTGTTTACCCTAGAAAGCACTGTACTTTTCCCTAAGTGTTTTGGTCCTATCAAATGTAACTTGTGTGTATGTTGTGGGAGGAGACTGCTGAAAATCACTGCTTTGTTCATTTTGAGTTGCACAAAATGCATTCAAATGCCCAGAACTCCATATTACAGGCCAGCATTTGGTAGCTAATTCAACAAAATACTTAATAGGAAAAGTAAATCAGTCAGGCTCAATTTATCTTTTTTCTGCTTTTGACATGCTAAATCATGCTAAGCATTTAAAAACAGGTTCTGAATGTCGATGAAGTTCTATATAACAATCTTATACATCTAGAGTGGGACTAAATGTTGAAGGATCCTTCCTTTGCAGGAAGAAATAGGAAATTTACCTCTACAAAAAAATAAAATGCAGATAATTATATGAATCCAAATATATGTTGCAACACTTACTGAAATTATTAGAAGAAAGCAAATGAGGCTGATAGCAGCACATGGACTGGTTGTAGACTGTGTGAGGTTAAATGGAGGTAAGGGAGATCTGAAAGTAGCATTATAAATTGATGTTTTCCATTTAATTCAGGTTTTGAACTGAGTTCTGGATTTTCTCGCTAATATGTCTCTTCTAATTCCACATCATTGCCTGATCCCTGTCTTACCTTCACAGTACAAGCAAAAGTCTGTATTTTCATGCTGTGTTTCCTCAACTAGCAGCATTTGAGAGTACTAATGCAGGAAAATACCTAATATTTTACAGTCAGTTTAATGAACAAGGAGGCAGGAAATACAGAAAAGCAGTCTTTCAGATGTGTTTTCTTCTGGAATATGATTAGTGAACATGTGTTTTCTTTCAAAACACCAGAGGAAGTGGAGCATTTCTGTTTTCACTTCTTGTGTCTTTGACCCCCTGAGTGCAAGGATTCATTTTTTAACGTTGTGATTGAAATTTCAATTGCATTTCCAGGTTATTAAACAGGAAACATGGCTTGTAGATTGTATTAGCGTGATATCATCTTGTTTAGGTAAAGAGGTGCAACTGGATGTAAACATCTTTCTCTGACTAATGAAGATTAATTTAAAATTCAAAATGAGGAAGAGAGCTAAAGTCTAGCACATATAGGCTGTCCATATGAGCCACTGAGGACTATATTACTTTACTGAGAATTGGCATCCACAGTTGTGCCTCAAGAGCAGTTACACAAAGATAAGGCTGCACAGTGGTAGAAAAAAGAAAAAAAGAATACAGAAAATAATTTCCTCCAAATGGAACTGAGCTAGGTGCACAGACAAGAAGATTCCCTGAGATCTGTACTCTCATCAGGAGGCCAACAAGAGCCATTCTGAGAGGAGACCTCTTCTTGTATTAGGTCCGCCTTCTTGATATGTAGGAAATGTGGAGTCTGGCTGTCTCAAAAGGTGAGATTCACAGAAGGGCTTCTAAGGTTGCTTTCCACATTGTTTTAAAAAGTTATGACCAAATTGCAAAAGGTATGTAACAAAACTTCTTACTGAATGTTACTGAGAAATCAGAAGCAGATGAGAGAGTTTTGGAGTTTTTAGTTTCTTTTAGGTTCGTCCCCTAGTAAGAAAAGTAATTTGGGATGAAATGAATGGAATGGCAGGAAGAGAAAACAAGCAGAGGTTGAGTTAGCAATCTTAACTTTGACCCATATTCCCAAGATGATGAAGGAGGAACCATCAGGAAGGAGGGCTAACTTTTTCCAGCAGTCCCCAACTTTTGTAGTACACAACTCTGTAAGGGAACTGGTTAAAATCAAGCATAGAGGAAGAAGGTTTCCCAGTACATTATTCATTATCAATCCTGTTCAGCACTCCACTGTGAACACCTATTCCTAGTTCCCTTTCTAGGAGCCTGTCCTCAACAGCCAATGCAATGGTTACCAAAGGTTGAGGCACATGCTTCTAGGCAGCAGGGTGCTAGCCTGGATAGAACCAATCTAGTTAAAAAGTACTAACATGATGAATAAGATGCTTTCAAGAAATTAGAGTCTGCTAAGTCAAGTTCTACTATTAGACAACCTGTAAGGAGTAAAACTAATTCAAATAAAATTTTCTTGCAAAAAAATGAAAACATGTTGTTTCTTTTGTGGACAGTTTCCAAATTTCAAACTAGTTGACTGTCATGGTTAACAGCATTTTAAATGCTGTGAGTCTTTTGTGTTTTCAGGGGCCATTGTACTTTTTGTCATTGCTGCCGTTGGGATAAGCTTTTCAGCTGCATAGAAAATTCCTAGACATTATATCCTACTTCTGAAAAGGCTGACATGAATTTCTAGTTAGCAGTCAGTCAGTTCTGTGACCAAAACAGACAAATAAGCAGTTTTGATTACATATATTTTATAACTGTAATACACAAGTGTTATCAAGTTTTCTTCTCTCTGGTGTATTAGGAAACTAACCAGGCCACTAAGTGATTCTTTATGTGACATATAAGTGAAAAGACATAGATAGGAAGTGCAGGTCCTTCCATCCAATATTTATTACCTGTGGTTTCTTTGGAAAGCTTTGGAAGCTGCAAAAAAAAAAGACAGATTTGCTGAAGAACGAATTACTTTTGCTTATAATGTGAGTAACATTTGTGTCCGGATCTCTACAGATTTCTGTCCCAGTCTGTGGATTTCACCTATCTCACCATGTTATTTATAGCATGAAATTGCATTCACTTTTTTGTCTTTATGAGATAAATTTTTACTGCGCTCAAGTGAAAACTATTGATTATTCAAACAACTCTGATGCTGACTTGCACACTAGCTCAAATCTGTTGAGCCAACTAGTTTACCATCTAGGGAAATTCTAATTTTAGATTTTGTTTCATATGTTGGAATTGTTCTTGGGTTTTTTCCTTGTTCATCTCTTTCATGTACCTATTCTTCCAATTCCTATCAACTATTCTTTTTTCTTTTTTCTACCTTAGAACATTTTAATTCTGGACCATGCAATGTCCCTGCAGTCCCATTTTTAAAAATCTCTGTTAATTCCTGTTGTTGCTATATTTCATTTCATCCAGACTTAATCATAGACTTATGACATAGTCAGGATTTACAATAAGACCAACATTGAAATCAACATAGTTTTACATGTCATGAGATTTTAGAGTGTTAAATTTGAATCACAGCCCTCAAAAGCTGAATATTATTTTTCTGTGACTCATTTCCTTCAAGCTGGTCAGATGCTATGAAGTGTTGTATCTGAGTGTTATGGGAATTACATGCAGAGATGGACAGAATATACTACCGCAAGAGGACAGCGCATAGCAACACAAAGCAATATTTTACCATTGTTGTTGATGTTTACTCCAAATATGTACAGAGGCTTCAGATTTCAAAATAACTTTTGCAGTACATGCAAGGAGTTAAACATGTGCTAGTAATGAATGGCACAGAGAAATAGGGGTCAAATATAATATTAATTGTACAAAACAGCCTTAAAATAATATTAAGGCTATGACTAGTGGACAAAAGCCATAGATGCAAAACTAAGGCCAGAATTTCATTCTTAACCTAGAACTTAGTGAAAAAAATTCTTTCTCATTTAGTAGCGTAGTTTTTAAGAGACATGTCTAAGTCAGATTTAAACATAAAATATTTAATCTTACATGTCTTGATCTTAACATTTCAAAATAAACACACTTCCTAAACTTTTTTTCCTTACTATAGCATATTTAAATTAGCAACATCAAAATAATGCCCCCTAGTTTTCCATACTCATGCTTTTTTAATTCTACCACTTTTCTCATTTCATAGCAGAAAACAACATCTTGGGCTAACATTTTTTGTGCTACAATGTGTAGCAGAGGCATTTGTTAGTAACTGAAAACATCACTTCCAGAATCAGTAGATTAAACAGTGAACTATAAATGTGTTGAATGATCTTATGTAGACTTCTACTGACTCTTTTAATATGATGAAGATGATGACTGATAAAGAATGCAGTGCCAGATATTACTACCCAAATCTAAGTTCACATCTAAGAGCAAGAGAAGAATTAATGAAAAAAACCCTAGCTTACTAAACTATGACCTTATCTGAAAACTTAGTTCCTTGGCAGTGATTCATCTACCTACTAAATGCTGTCAGACATAATTAGGAAAAAAAAAGCTGAATAAACTTTTCCATATATTTTATAGCAAATTTGTTATTTGACACTTGAAACTGCAGATAGTTCATCAGCTGATACAAGCTGTCTTAGCTCCACTGAAAGCAATGTCAGTTTCTGTCATCAGAGGATCTGCCACTTTTCTTATAAATAATTTTATAACTGTATCTGTATTAAATTTTTAATTTTGATCCCATAACCTTTTGCATAGCATTTGGACTGATGGGGAACTTTACAGTAATCAGAACTGTCCACAGCTTAGAAGGAAGTTATTTACTACCATTTGCTCTCCATCTATGCACTTGGTCTAATAAAAACATTACCATTCCCTGCAGCCTTGCTATGGCTTATTTCTTAATGGCCTTTCAAAAAGACATTTGAAAATATTAAGTGTTCAGACATCTCTGGAACAATTAAAAATTGGCTGAGAAAATGGATAGATTAAGAACTGAAGAAACGATGAAAAAAAATAAGGTGTTTACATATGTAAATTCCAAAGAAACCTCTGAAACTATCTTAGTTATCATACAGTTCCATGGCCTGATTCTTCCTTTATTCATCTTAAAACAGCGAAACAATTTACATTCATTCACTCCTGGAATGAGACAAGTTCACTGTTTTAAATGGAAAAAATATTCCAGATGCTGCAAGTGAGAATAAAACAAAATTTTTCTGGGGGATTAGCAGGAAAAAGTGAAAAATGTTACTTTTGTTATTCTCTCTGCTGCATACCCTTACGGACTTCTAAATTCCCTGCAGTAGCTGTTGCCTTCTCCTCAGCCAGTATGGGGTGTGGTTGTTAATCTTTACTTAGAATGTATCTGCCTAAAAATGTTTCCCAAGAAAGAGTCATCGCCACGGGTTTTTACCACCTAAGCACAGCTGCAGAAGGTCACTGTTCCCAGTTCTGATGCAATCAGTAGAGTTTCCTGATAAATGCTGCATGCCTTGATACATTAACATTCCCTGCACCAATACTGTTAAGTAATTGTCTCACATGTCTTTACCGTTACAAAAGCTCAAAATGCCATGGCCAAATCTAGCGTGTTTTTGAAATAATCTGACTTCTTGCATTTTAAATATCTAATAATCACTATGGTTTTACCTTCCTGGATGTTTCACCAAAACTGTTTTAAGAGGTAGCTTTGCACTTTGGAGTGAAATGGGTTTGAATAGCAAGGTACGCAAGCAAACAAAAGTGAATTTTAAAACTTTCATACAGAGATTGTTAGATCTCTGCTACTCCAAAGTATCTTTTGAGTTTGATTTCTGACATTTGAGCACTCTACTGTGTGTTGAGAATCTGAAGCCTTTGCACCATCAGTCAGGAGAGTTGACATTTGTACAAAGAAGGAAATAAATAGTAAATATTTTTTCCAGTTACATCAACACCTGGGTTCTTGTATCAGGAAGCCGAAGTCCTACCAGACCTCCACATACTAGAACAGTAGAAGCAAGGAGAATAGGGATTGCTTTGGTAATACCAACAAGGGAACCAAATATTAAGCTTCCAAGTACAGCTGCTGCTTTGCATAGTGCATTCAAAACGCCAAAGCCTGTTGCCCTGGAAGAGAAAAACAGAATAAAATTAAAAACAGGTGAAAGAGTAAAGCCTTTGAGACAAACCCTCAGTGGGAATAAATCAGTACAGCGCCAACGTCTTAAATAAAATGTATGCCAATAAGGATTCTTCGCTTATATTCTGTGCTCTTATTTATAATGAGAAATTAAAGCTCAGCTGCTACATTGTAGTAGTATTTCATTGAGGCAATTCATTCTTCTGCCTCAGGGATCAAAATGTGAAACGAATGACTGAACAGGTGAGTTTGTACCTCTAGAGTTGAACATGGAACTTGCAAATGGAAATTCAGTAAGACTTAAATTGCTACATTAGGAGAGTAGACAAGGCAAGTAGCTCTTGCAAGAGAACTGCTTCGTCATCTGTGAAAGAAGTCACCAGAATTAAAGGACGATCATCTTAAGGTACTGAATAAAAACTTATTTCTTACAGCTGATACACATGTAGAACCAGTGCTTTTTCAAAAGGCTAATGAGACCTCCAATATTAATGAATGTTCATCTCTTAGAGGTAAAGAAGATAGGGTATATAAAATCATGTTGGGTGAAAAAGACATCTGACAAACTTTGGACAAAAGGAAAAGGAAATAGATTGCCAACAGAAAGTATGACACAGGTAATTCAGGTGGAGTCTTGCATTGCAGTGATGTGATTTTAGTAGTCTGAAGTATTTTAATTATTTTGTAACCCTTGCGTAGATGTATTATGCAAAGTGCTATAATTTAAATTGTGTTTTGACATGACTGTATGATTCATAGATGCAGGAATAAACTTGCCCTACCAAAAGTTTCCTAACAAAGACACTTGTATAATGGTAGAATATGTAACATTTCTCAACTCTCTTAGAAATTAAAGAGAGAAGGTCTACAAGGACTCCGACTGTGTTTGCTCGGATAAAATAAAAAAAAAAAAACAGGAAGATAGTTGTTCTGATTTTCAGAAAAAAAGATGTCTTGCTTGCACTTACAAGTCCTAGTCTAAACAACAGTAATTAAGAGAAATGCTAGTGATCTAAGTGACTTTAAAAGAGCTCTACATATTATACTGAAGTACCTGTGAGGGAAAGGAAGAAGTCCTGTGCTCAGATGTAGACTGAGTTCCTAGGAAGTTTAAAAAGCTTCTACTGGAGGAGCCCAGGAATCAACTTGAAGAAAGAAGACTTGACCCTAGCTGAGAGCAAGGATATAGCGTCTCAATGCTCTTAACAGAACAGATTTTTGATCTTGAGAAGAGCAAACAATGATATCAAGGCATGAGAGATCCTCTGTCTGAAGAACCTGATAGACATGGACACAGCCCAGCGTGTCAGAGTTCATCTCCTCTGCTCTTTGGCAAATCTGTATCTCAATAGTGTAGATCAGTTAGGCCTTTTGGTGTCCTGCTTCCAAGCTGTAAGCTAAGGGAGAGGTAAAAGCTTCAGTCTAGTAGAGTTGACCAGGATATAGGGGCTTTCAGCACTGTCCTAGCCCTGGCTGGGATACTGTGCCTCAGAATAATACCAGTCCCGGTATATTTGAGGACTCCTCATCAAATGAATGATGAAGGTAGGTCTAGATCTTTCTTGTATATTTTTAAATTACTGTGGTTTGCTCTAAGAAGCATAACTCTAGTTAACCCACAAAGTCAACTCCACAATCTGAACAAGATTCAGAATGTGCCATTTTGAAATTATGCTTCTCCTGTCAAATTCTTAAATCAGTTAAAAGAATATCTGCAGAACAGAATTGAGACATGAAAAAAAATAATTAATACACCTTCAAATAGATTTTTTTTTGCATTACGTGAAATATTTATTTTTCCATTGTTGCAGACCAAAGTCAGTTCTCTTACCTAAAATGTTATAAAAGTAAAATCAGAAGAGTTGACAGTGTTCTAGTGTCAGCTTTGGGTATTATGTGTCTTTTCTGAATCTGGGACAAAACACAAATTACATTTTTTTAACTGGGTGATTAAGATCATAATATATTTATTTATTATTAGTTTGGCAGTATGTCTCTTGCAATCCCCAGCAGCATTTTAATCTCTGAAATATCTGATATTTAGCAAAGAAATTATTGTTCTGTCTGAAGCACAATTCCTCTTTGTGTAAAACATGGCATCCATCCAGATATAGCATGACACTAAGTATCTGCAATATCTAAAGAAAAAGAGAAAGGTCATTTCTACATCATGGTAGAAACTACCCAAAAAATCTGTGCCAAAAAAAAAATAAGCAGAAGAGACCTACATATGTCTTTTATATGTTCAAAGTCCTTATTTACTTGTTTTATCTATATTTGATTGAACCTGCAGTACTTTCACAAAATACATAGTGCTAAGGAAACTTGAACATGCATATCCTGGAGATAACAATTTTGAAAATGACATGTCCTGCCCTCTGGCAGTTCAGGCCCCTGAGAGCTGCCAGAGAGCACACTGCTGAGAGCAGCAGAGGAGGAAATTTTCAGAAGTGTTGCCTGTGAAGATTTAAATGGAGAAACATTTGCAGGAACTCCTTGAAAAGACCTTCCTCAGAGGAGAAACGAGCCAGTTAAAACATGCCCATTCTAAGCATGACCTTTGGAGGAATGGGTCTGAAGGAGGAGCATGAGATACACTGAAGAAAGCACTGAAGGGCCATCCTACTGGTGAGCTTCCAAAGCCTATGAGAAAACAAGCAAATCTCTAGTATGGAAACATTTGTGCTACAGGGATAGATAAATCCCAGAAAACCTAGAGGAAGATGACCCAGGATGGGGGGTAACTACGGGGAGGGAAGGAGCTCCAGACTGACAAGTCTTGTAGGGTCCACAAAATCACAGAATGGTTAAGGTTGAAAGGGGCCACAGTGAGTCACCTGGTCCAAACTCACAGCTCAAACAGTGTCATCTTATTCCAACAAGTCTGCCCCCAACCTCTACTGGTTGTTCTTCCCCAGGTGCAAGACTCTGCTTTTGCTGAATTTCAGATGGTTCTTCTCTGCCCATCTCTCCAACCTGTCAAGGTCCTTCTGAAGGGCTGCACAAAGCATGCAGGTAGGAGGGAGGTCCATGAAAAGGAAAGGCCTTTGTTAACAAACAGACTGTATTGCAAGCAAGTAGAAAGAGGTTAAAGACAACGCAGCTGGACTGGAAAACCGAGTTTACATGATAGGATAACAAGAGATTGCAGCTATTCTGAAGAACTCAAGGGAAGAAGGAAAGGAAAAGAGTCAGAATGGTTCTAATGTCAGCCTCATTTATGCACAGAGAGTATTTCTAAAGTTATGGTGGTGACTGGCTGTGATCAGTGTCTGCACACATAAATATGATTTTCTCGGTTGCCAGTGCTGATGTAAAATCAAACTTAACTCCAAATAACAGTAACAGAATAACACCATAGAGAAACTAGACACCTGGTCGTCAGTAGCCTCAGGATATTCAGAGATACCGGAACTCCCCAAAGAGTACATAGATCCAGCTAAAACAAATTTGGATAGATACAGGCAGGAAATCTTTGGGAAAGCAACAGCACAAAACATATGGGGATGTTTTACTTATGTTTAGTGTTGTTTTATACTACCTTATAAAGGCAGGCTGTCTCACAGATATTAGTGGCTTGTATCAACTAGTTATGACAGTGGTCTGAATATAACTTTCTGAGCAATTTGAACCATTTCTTTTCATGTTCTGGTCTCTACAGATGCCACAGACCTTTATATCTATCATTTTGCTGATTGTATTTTGCTGTTTGTAAGGGGTCATTATTAGTCTAATCTTATCAGTGTTATCAAATTATAAACAAATAAAAGTAAGAAAAAACAAGCTCATTTTATTGCCCTTACCTGTCCTGATGATTAAAAAATGAACAACCCAGAAGAAGTTCAATTTTTTAATCTTTAAGCAAGCATATTCTTTTGCCTAATACAAGCACATAATTGGCATGACCAATAAGATTTTTACAGGCTTAAGTAAATTGTTGTTACGACCTGTTCCTGAAAAGCATTGTCACTGTTTCATCTTATGCCTTCATATCCTTCAGTTTTAATTCTGTGTTTGAATGTGTTTGTACTCATAGTCAGAACAAGGTGTTCAAACCATTATTGAGCTCTAGTAGTAGCAAATTCAAACTGCTTGTTTTTTTAAACATCCTTCTTAGAACAGTGTTTGTGATTCAAACCCTTTAAAATCTGTATTAATTCATGCTTTTATAATTAATTCTCCTGAATCCAGGGTAATAAAAGTAGCCAGGAAATAAATATGCTGCAAATCACACACACATATGCCTGTAGTCTTTTGCAGCATTAGTACAGTCTCTGTTACAATGTTTGAAGAAAGTGCAAGAGTGTCTGCAAATGATCAAAGTTACGTGATGTATCATCTCAGCATCATGAACAAATTAAGTGAAAAATTCCAAGGGAATAGGGCCATCTATATATATACAAATTTTCTTTATGTTGATCAGTTATTGGACAAACGTTTGCATAAAAATGTCATTTTGACTTCACGAGTAATCCTCATTAATGGTCAAGGGAGATCAGTAGTAAGTAGCAAGAATCCTTTGCTCAGCTAGAGAGTTCACTTAAGTCCTTCAGGCACATCAGTAAGAAAATGCTGGTTAATCAATTTGGGATTGTCTTAAAAAAACCCCAGATACAGATTTTAGTGTTGATAGGAGAAAAATATGGAAGTCTCTATAAAAATGTCAGGATGAAGAGAAAGCTGGATGTTACTGAAAAGGAATTTTCCCCAATGCATTTTACTTCTGCTACTGAGAAAGCTGTGACAAAGAAAAATACTTGGCTTCTTTTCATCCAAGGTCCACATAAAAATGGCAAGAGTCCAAACAGTTAAAAATAGAGGGATTATCCAAGCCTTTAGATTAAAAGAGCTTGTTTCCTGATTGCCACATATGTTCCTTCTTAGACCAGGTGCTTATATTCCTACACAAAATACTTCAGATCCACTTTTCCACTGCTGAAAGAGTATCTAAAAACTCCACGGTCCTGCAGCAGAGTGCTACTAAATGTGTAGCACAAATATTTGTCATCTTTCTTGCCAGAGCTAGTTACAAAAACCAGCAAGTTACAACAAACACTTTGAATAACACTTTTGTTAGAATTGATAACATGTAAAGTATTAATACAGAGTTTCCAAATGTTCCATGGAGAATTTTCTAATATCCGGATGTTTTATATTCTCTTAAAAAATTAGTACAAAAATACATATCATAGCCTGATCAATTATAGTACTTCGTGTGCAAGTAAAACTGTGGAATTTGCCTTCCTTCCTTGGACTACTGCCAAAGGCATAGGTCTAGCATGTCATGCCTTAAAAACTTTAACATGAAATTTCAGCAAAATGCAGTTGAACCATATCCACAGGATGGCAGTAGAAAATAGCTCAGAGGAAATCTACTGTAAGTCAATTACTGCTATTGTGACTCAAAAGAACAGAAAGCTCCTCTTCTGACAGCCACTTATGTCCGATACACACTTGGACATAAGATACTGTGTGGATAATATTTATTGCTCTAGGCATAGATTCTCAGTGTTGAAGAAGAAGTGAAAAAACTAACTATCATGAACTGAAGATAGGAGACTTATTTCTTAATTATGGCCAAACCCTTATGAACTTATTTCAGAGGCATTAAAAGAACGCAAAACAGGATGACTTGATTTTATATCTCACCTTGAATTCTAAGTATTCCTGGACAACATTCAAACCCAGATGTCTGGCAGGCATAGTAAAACGATGAACTGTTGGTTATCTGATGCAATCTGATTTATTCGCTATGTGGGAGATGATCTATTTCTATTCCACTTTCTACTTAGGTTTCGGTCATTGCTTGTATCATCTCCCTGATGAGAATCTTGGCTTATAAAGCTGGTGCTTCCCAAATTCACAAGAAGACACTTACCATTTATGTGAAAGTAAAAATTGCATTTTAAAGTAATAAAAATATCCTAATATTCCTTCTTCAGAGAATTTTAACTCTCTTCCATCTGTATTTATACTACAGGCAGAGCTGAGAAACTGTGCAGTGTTATTGCAGGCCCCTTGGGCACACACATTACAACACAAGCTGTAATTACCTCATCACACAGTATTTTTTTTTCCGTGTCTGCCAATGCAGAGAACAAAGAGGGCTTGAGGGTAAAATATAAATGTAGTGAAGAAAAGTTAGTTTCCCTCATCTGCTGCAGAAGTTGGAAGGTGCACTGTGAATATGACTGGGGACTGCAACATGAGAAACCAGTTTCATGGTAAAGACAGTGGAGTGCTGTCGGAAGAAAGGATAAAATCCCTACTTCTGTCACAGAATTTGCATATGATGGGAGCAAGTCACATAAAGCTAACTAAATGGTCTTTAAGCATGCACTTCATATTTTCTAGGTGCTCAGCTTAGCGCCTTCAGGTTTGTGTTGCTGGAGTGCTAGGCACCTATAGCTGTATTGAAGTTACACTTTCAGCCCATTCCTTCTTCTAAAATCCTCAGAGGCTGGAGTTGTTGGTGTCACACATTTCAGCCTGATGGACAGCAGAATCCATTAAGAAGATAAGGTAAAAGACAAGAGAAAAGACAAGAGAAAATACAAGTTCTTTACATTCTGGAGTTGTATTAATTTACTTGCTTATTGGAAATCCACTAGTTTATATCTTGCCATTGTGGAAGCCAGTAAATATCCCAATCAGGGAATGAGAGAGTCCTCTAAAGGGACAGACCCCGAAAGAGCTCCCCAGGTTAAGGTGACTAAGAGCATCTCTCCCAGAATACCCTGTTCTGTTATGGAAATGTATCCCAGTTCTGCTGCACGAGTTGGTCTCCCAGCCCCCTTATACCTTATCTGTTCCTTCATTAGAAAATGCTCCCTTCCCTACTCTCCCATTGGACCTTGTTCCTTGCCACTCCCTCAAATTTTCCTATTGACTCCTGTAGCCTAATCCCGCCTGTGTACTGCCCTGTCCCTGATGCTTTCCCCACCCTGCTATTTAACCCTGGACTCTCCATTGTTCAGGGTCTTTGGTCCCTGGTACACTTCACGCGTGGGGCTCAAATAAACCTGTGCCATGGAATTCCACACAAGGACCCTTCCTGTCTCTTTGCTGTCGCCTTGTTGAAGAAGCTGTCCTGAGTGTGTGTGTCTGTGTCTGTGTGAATGCAGTGGCTGCCGAGCAACTTTCTGTTGGAGACAGTTCGGGAGGTCATAGCACCCCACCAGAACACCCCCGGGATCCAACAGGCCATCATGAGTGTCTTCTAAAATTTGTGTATTGAAAAGTTTAAAAATTATTATATTATCAAATATTATTTTATCAAAT